>JAAWXA010000009.1:6812286-6998877 GCA_038090715.1 Florisuga fusca
TACAATGACAAAATAAAATTCAGTTTGCAGCCAAACTACCTGCCAATGCATAAGACCACCACAGATAATTTAATCCTAAGGAAAATTTAAAAACCATCAAAACAAATGGATCAGGTGTCCAAGCACATTTTGAGACAAGCTTATTTCAGATGAGAAGCAGCGTAGATGAGTTACACTCTCTTGAATTCCCAGAGCTGATTTGTTGTTAAGTAAGTGTATTTGCTCCAATTACATGCATTTGTCAGAACAGAAGACAGACTGATGNCGGGAGCGCGCCTGGAGGGTGGCGGGCCGGTCCGGGAGCGCGCTCCCTGTGCGGGACGGTCAGGGCTGTCCCGGGCGGGCGGGCGGCGGGGCGGCCTTCAGCGGGCGTTGGGGAGGACAGGGCCTGGGAGTGTTCCCACCTCTCCATCCTCTGGCAGTCATGTCTCAGCTCACCGCCACAGCTCTATCGCCACCGCGGAGAGGCAACTCCGCAGGAGGCATGCCCTGAACAGAGCTGCCTCTCCTGCCTCGGACTCTGCCGCCTGATCCCTTCTCCTCTCCCGCCTTGTGCTGCCTCCTTCTGTCCACTCTTCTGCTGCCTGCTGTGCCTGGCCTGTGCCCTGGGTGTTCCAAGCCACTGCAGCACCTTTCTTTTCCACCCTACTGAATTCCCCCGTTCTCCTTGTACCGCTGCTGAAGCTGCAACCCAAGCTTGAAGGCCTCAACCAGGCTGTTGTGGGGCAAAAAATGTTTAATGTCATCTAAGAGTCTGCCTTTGGGAGAGTGGAGAAATGCTGGGGCACAGAAAGACTCTGTCTGGAAGAAGGAAGGAAACGGGACATTAAAAGTTCTAACAGGTTGGTTGTAACCATGGCTGTGTTTTACAGGACCAAGGAAACAAGTCTTCAGCTCTGCAGTTTAGTTTCAGCTGAAAACTGCATTCCCACCTGTTTTTTTCAGGTCAGTCTGCCAAGATTGTTGCCTGAGGCATTAAAAGAAATGCTCCACATAAAAAGACACACAAAAAAAAAAAAAAAAAAAAAAAAAAAAAGTCCCAGACACCTGCTTTAGTCCCATCTCTTCTTGCTTCAGTTTAACCAGGTATAAATCTATATCTTTTAACTACATGTCTTGCCCCGTAGTGAAATCCACATACACTTTCAACTTCCTATGATTTTACCAGATACCACTTTTTCTTTGTGTGAGTTCTGAAGACAGACATACAGTCTGATTTCATGAGTCCCCAAACCACATCCCATGGTTTTCTTACCATGTGAAAAGGTCAGATGATCTGACACTGACAATGCCCTGCCCAGATACCTGCAGAGGAAACTCTGAAAGCATTTTACCTTTTCACATTGTGACTCAAACCCTCTGGCATACTTACTTGGGAAACAAAGATGTATGGAGAACATGACACACGTGATCCATGGCTGAGCAGCCCCAAGGGAGGTCCTTCATATGAAAATGGTAAAAATTCACTGCTTTGGCAAAGGACCTGACAACCAGAAAGGTGTTTTTTTTCGAAATATGTTACTTTAATAGAAGATATAAAGGCTGAAAAAAGTAGGTATGTTCATCGGTTGGGTGTTCACTGTTGTCATCCAAACTGATCACTGTCCAAGGCTGGGATAAACAGACAAAAATACCACGTAAGTTCTGGTTATGGTTCCCATCAACAGATAGCATTTCTCATTCCTCTCATAAAATCTCATTGCTTCCAGTTTGCGTAATGCCTGGTAACCAGTTTTTAAACCAGGATAAGGGAATTTTCTTCAGTATGTTGTGCAATTTGTTGTCAAGCTGAGAAGGTTTAACACGAGTTCTAGAGTTTCTGTTTCCCTCCTTTGCTCTCTTGTATCTGTAGCTGAAGTTTTAATCTTTTGCCAGAAGGGGTTACCACATCACGTTGAGACTGAACTTGGGTTATCTCTTGGATATATCTTCTTAAAGGTCTGTTTGTTCCTTTGGTAACCAATCTCCTCCCTCTAGCTTTCATGAAACCTAATATTAGCCTTGCCCAGCTGGCAAATCCATTCATAAGATGCTTGAATGAGGTATGCTTGTCTCATTCTTTCCAACAGATTAAAATATTCTGTCAGGCCCAGAAGTTGTTATACCTGAAAATGTTTCACAATACAGCACAGGCTCAGCATCATTATTTGTAAAAACCCAGGTAACCTTTCTTCTTTAAATAATTGTGCTAGCAATTTCAATGGACAGATCTGATGGTTCATTTTGCCTCCTTAGGTGCTCTGTGTTGGTATGATGTGAACACAGAACTTGCTGTGAGAAAAATTGACATTTTGTCTTGAATTCGACAAAACATGCAAATTAAAAAGAATTGATGCAAAGAAAGAAGGCAAATGGGGCAGTGAGGAAGAACTATGGTAAAATGATTGGGAAGATCAAAACTTCTAGTCTTCCTTTGGTTTGTTTTAGCTGACTAATCTTTCATATGAGGATCTACTAAGAAAGCTCTTAAAGGAAATCAGAAAATTACTGGAGTACTGTAAACCTGGCTCTTCCATTTCTTCTTCAAAGTTTTCATATACTATCTTCAAACAGAAAGGGGCTGAAAGGAAATATCTGAGCAATATCTTTTGTGATCTTGGATCTTAGAACATTTTTATTTTAGAGCTGATTTTTCTATGGTTTTCCTATTAGTGATTATAGGTACATTAAAACATGCTTGGAGCTACAGAACTGGCATATTGTGGCAACTTAATTTATTATTGAAAGACCTTCTTTTAACCTTCTTTATTCCCCAAAGAAATGTTTTCTAACCGAGAAAACATTCATCTTTTATGAATTGAATTTGACATGAATCAGTGTCACTGTTTCCCAGCAAGGTGCTGATATAACCATCAATCAATCTAAATCTGGCCAATTGTAATCAATGGAAAAGAGAAAAAAAAAATGTAACTCAAGATGAGGCATCAGCCTAATATGGGACTGAATGTTTTCTTTGGAACCATTGCCCTCTGCAGGGGGAATGAAAAATCACGGATGGATCAGATAAAAATTCCCTTTTATGTCAATGTGTATCTGAATTTATGCTTTACAGTCCAGGAGTCGTTTTACAGACTGGTGCAAAAAAGGAATGCTCCTTTAGAAAAGCCACAGTGGCCACAGTGTTTGTCAGTGGAGGCTGGAGGAGAACTAATTCCCGTTTGTCCACCCCATTACTCTTCCCCCCTTTAGCTCTAAACTCTTTATCTCTAAACTCACTGAACATCAATTCTACAGCAGATGTACTTTCTCTTCCAACTTCATCTTGGATTCCTTCCAAGCTTGTGTCACATCTCTTTATTTGCCAAACTATTTTTCTGTGCAATCCCTGAAGAATTTTTGCCTGCCAGTCTGTATTCCATCCTCTTTCTTTACCTTTTTGTAGGTTTTGGGTTTTTGGTTTGGATTTTTTTGGGGGGGTTTGTGATTTTGGCTTTTCTTTCAGTGGGGGAGAAGCAGGGCAGCAGGGCAGCAGGACGGATGTTTTATTGTCTTGAGTGCCCTTTCCTTCTTGATCTTTTATTCTTGCAAGATTTTGAGAAATTGTTTTTCTCTTCTTTTTATCTCTCTGTCTTTCATGTCTGGCATCTATGTAAATAGACTCCTCTCCTGTCTCTGACAATTTCACAGGTATTTTTTCCCTGGCTTTTAGATACTGATAGCTTATATCTTAAATAATCACATTTAAATGTCACCTCTAACAGTATGAATGAAAGCGAGCTCCTTCCTGCTTAGACTTTGCCTGTATATTCTCCCTGTGTTGCAGGGAAAATGACACCATCTCACAGTGGTATTTCCAGTTTGATTTATAGCAACCTGATGTCTTCTGAGTACAAATCTGGTCATTGTTTTAACCCTAAGTAGGACACATGCACCAGACACCTGAAAAAATGCAACAGTAGTACTACTAGTCTACCTGTAAGGCTAGCTGTGTTTTGTATTTAGGGTTTCAAAGAAGAATGCAAAGTTCAGAAGTCCAGAAGCTACATTGTGCATTAAGCAAGAACAAAAACATCTTTTGGTCTGCACAACCCAGCAACAGGAACCATGAATTTTGAAATTAATACAGGAATCCAATTTAATTTCAGCCTTCATTGAACTTGGACAATGAACAACAAGGATTGAAATATGGTCACGTATTTTTCTCCTTGATAAGATCTAGAGCTGTTCCTGTTCCTTACTTCCTATCCAATAACTACACTGTGCATTCATGCTCGTCTGAGTTGCTGAAGCATCTTCCTCTCTGGCTTTTAGTGTCCTCTGCCACTCTAATCCTTCAGATCTGAAACTGCAGAACTCCAAGTAAGGTCACAGTATTTACAAATAAGGTCATAAGCCCAACAGATGTTCAGCTGTAGAAGAAGATTAATCTCAGGAAGCCTCAAGCCTGGGAGTACTACTCATCTCTCCATGAGGGGTCTTAAGCTCAGAAATAAGAAACATTCCCAGAAGACAGGTGCCACAGAATAAAACTGGAAGTAAGGTTGTTAACATAACAGTTTGGGGCACTATTTTCAGTCCAGAAAATAATAGGTAACAAAATTTCTCCTTGCTCCTTTTTTCTCTTCCCCTAATAAGTTATACTCAAATTAGTGATTACCTTATGTGGCTCATTATATCTGTTTGGTGCTTCTTGTTTGCCTGCTATTTAGGTTACTTTGTTTTAATCTGTAAGTAGACAGCAAAAGTCACACTTCATTTCTACTCTATTTACTTTGTGTAGCTTCTTTTCTGATGCTCATAAAAGCACACAAATTTACTTGTAAAGAAATAAAACCTATGAGAGAATTCACGGTGCTGGGGCAATTAACTGACAGCCAACATGTCTGTTATTTCCCAGCAAGTAAATCAGTGCTTAGAATCTGTTTTATTTGAATCCATAACTGCATAATTTTATTGGAAATATTCTAAAATTAAAATAGACCAATGTTTGTTTTGTTGTTGGGGGTTTTTTTAGGAAAAAAAATGCTCAGAAAAATGCTTCACATGTAATTTCATCACATGCATAAATCTGGAGTGTTGTGGCACAGAAGAAATTCAGGTATTGCATCTAATCCCTTTGTAGAAGTTAGTCCTGATCCCAACACAATGTCTTCCTTACAGACATAGGGTTTCATTACTACTTCTTGAGCAATGGGGGCATAGCTGATTGATTTGTGAAAACCAGTTACAAAGGATAGCACCAAAATACACTTGTCATATGTTGCCATAAGCAAAGCTAGTATACTTGATCCCATTTCCTAAGAAAGCAGTAGCAGCTACACAATTATTTCTAAGGAAAAAAATTGTTTTAATACTAACAGAATAATTTCACCTTAGCCATGTGGAGCTATGTAGACAATCTTCAGTATCCTCAGGTTATCTCTAAGCTGCAGTGCCAATTCCATACCATTCTCATGAATCTGCAAGGCAGAAAGTTGCAAGAACTGTTATGGAATGTATTGCATGAATACTGCTCTATTTTGCAGTCTTTCCTAATTTACAATATTTCCTAAAAAGTGTAGTGAAGCATACTTGTTAGCTTTACTGCTTGCAGGATGTTCAGTGACTGCCATCTCTCAGCAGTAATTCTTTCAGATGAGCTGATAGCCTGCATTGGCTCATTGAGCCAACACTGCATACCAGTCTACTGAATCAGCTCAGTGTAAGACTGCTTTGGTATGTAACCCAGCAAGCATCCATGCTGAGTTATTTTTCTTTGCTCCAGGCACAGCAATTAAAAGGTATTTTTTACTGCCTTTGCAATGCAGGCAATTCGCCTTCTTCCCAGTGCTGTATTCTGGGAAACACAATACTCTGAAGTTGCTTATTCTTTGCAGCGTTTACTGAGAGAGTTTTAGACTGGATTCCAGTAAACTGAGGCTGAATAGTAGCTCCATTTGCATGGTGCAGCAATCTTTTGTTACACCCTGTCTTTTTAAGGTCTGGCAACGTGGGCACAGGGTACTGGGAGTGTTTTGGCAGTGCAGTGTATTTCTTTGAAAGACAAAGGGCTGTACCTGTTCAGTCAGTGAAAAGAAACACAATGCTCAGGAGTTGTAATTAGTCGTGTGACATTGTCACATTAATGATTTCAGATCAACTGTGATGAGCTTCAATGGGCATCTTTGTCCCATTAACCATATCACAAAATAAGTTTTCATGTATATATTTTGTTAATTCTTGCATTCTGGCTCATCAGTCTGTCTTCTGTTCTGACAAATGCATGTAATTGGAGCAAATACACTTACTTAACAACAAATCAGCTCTGGGAATTCAAGAGAGTGTAACTCATCTACGCTGCTTCTCATCTGAAATAAGCTTGTCTCAAAATGTGCTTGGACACCTGATCCATTTGTTTTGATGGTTTTTAAATTTTCCTTAGGATTAAATTATCTGCAGTGGTCTTATGCATTGGCAGGTAGTTTGGCTGCAAACTGAATTTTATTTTGTCATTGTACACAGTGTGCAATGCTTCTCCAGACATGATATTTAGCTTGTGAGGGAGGTATTCCTGATTATATTTTCAATTTATTATATTCCTTTCTATGCTTCCTAGTATTTGCAGCATATATTTTATGAAATCTGTATATGCAAAATGAGAGTTTCTGATGGCTTTTGAAGGCCATCAGAATATACTCTATTTAAGAATGTTCAAAATAGGTATAATCAATTTTCTAGCATTCTGCAATTTGAATTTAATCTTTTTTCACTTTTAATGTGTTTTATGCAAAGTCACTGTGTCTGCAGTCAGTCTGTAGACTATTGTGAAGATACTGATACTGACCCTTATTCTTTCAGTATTGTACACTTGTCCATGTAGTGGATGACAGCTCTTCATAAACTGGTTATCATTCAAGTACTTATTGTCCCTTGAGCAGAAAATATGTTGAACAACCATTTTCCTAGAGTCTGCTTAAAAATTTCTTCCTTGCCAGTAATTGCTATTTTACTCTTTTGATAAAAGCAATCTGGAAATATTTTTTTCACCACAGAAAATAACAGAATTACCAGTTGTGTAGGGAGGTATTTCTCTCATATTTGTGTTTTGGGTGATATCTATAATTTGAATTTTCTACCACTTGTTTCTTAGAGCATCCTAGAGTGGAATGTAATTACACATAGGCTGCCATAAAAGAGTATTCAGTTAATTTATATTCTCAAGGAACATTAGATTGACATTTGTTTCCTTGGAAGCTGTGAATTATATATGTCCTCTGTGCTCATTTGGAAGAAAACCTTCTGAGTCTTCTATCTTGCATGTTTAGCTATGCTTGCACAGAACTTACACTTCAAAACTTCAGTAAAAAATTGCACATAGGCAATGACAGGTAGCAAGAGCAGTAGATAATATGTAGTTTTCTTAATGTTAAATGCTCCACTGTTTAGCAAGCATAGGCTGACAAAAATGCTGCTAGTAGGCTAGAAATGTTTACAGTGTCTAAATAACAATAAAAACAGTAATAACAATGCTAGTGGATTGCACTGGTGCAATTTCATGGTGATTTTCAAAAGAATTCTGGTCCTCCTCATTCTACAAATGAAGAAGCTGAGGAGCAGTAAGGGAAAGTGATTCACTCACATTCATCTCAAAGCAGAAATAAAAACATTTTACTATCATTTAGTGCCCAGTACATGGTACTGCTTTTATCACTTGTTCCCCTACAATGTTTTTAAAGTTGCTGGCATGAGAAACTTTCCTGACCCTATACAGAAGTATAAGCCATAGCCAGGTATTAAAAAATTAATTCAAGTGTTCATTTCTTTGCCTTCTGCTGAAAACTATGGAGAAAAAAAAAAAAAAAAAAAAATTGCCTCAGTCACTGAAACATATAGATTCCATTGCCAAGAATCAGAATTTATTTGCTATTGCTAGTTGAGAACTAATACAGAGGAATACAGAATTAGTATTTCAGCAACAGTTAATTGTACAATAGTACGAGGTTATGAATGGAATTGAAGTCTGCAGGGAAATTTTTTCTTCCATGTGTTCATATTTGTATGTTCTCCTTGTTCCAAGTTCATCTGGTGTCAAGGATGATCTGGGTTTTTTTATTCCTTCTTACTAAATGCCTGGGATACTGCATGAAGTAGCCGGCTTGATTTACTGCCACTCGTTTGATTCCCTGAAAAGAGACATGATGAGCATGAGAAAAACAGGGCAGGAAAGTAGAGAATGAAAGAGAAGAAGCACAAGGAATAACAAGAGAGAAAAGGACAGGAAAGACACCAAGAACCACACAGGAAAAATGATTGACCAGAAGCAATTAATTTGCCTCTGTGGGGAGTTTACTAGAATTTGTGCTACGTTCCATATTGGCCTTTTCCCAGTCTCCCCCATGCTGCTATTCTCCTTCAGTCACTCCTACAAGCTGTCTCACCTACGCATCTCACAGCAGAAATCATCTTAAGTCCTTGCAGAACACCTCAGAGGTGTGATGTGTGTGCATGGCTGGTACCAGTTGACATGATATTGTCATACTTCTGAGCTGCCTGGAAGTATGTGAAGATAATTTCCTTTCTCTACTGAGAGCTGATCAGCATGTTGAGAGGACAATGCAGGACTGAGGCTCTGCAGGTCTAAGTAAGCCCAGCAAGAACACATGCTGCCTTTTGCCTTAATATGGCAAATTTGGGGATTGACAGTAGAATGCAGATTGGGAGAAACATGATCAGAAAATTAAAGAAAAGAGGGGAGACACGTGCACAGGAGGAGGAATATAGCTTTGGAGGAAGTTATACTTTAAAAAGAGAAAGAGCCACAAAATAGAGTTAAAAAAATATGGAAAATGAAATAATAATCTGGAGTTAGAGAAAAGGATCAGGAAAGCTGATCAGAGGGGAAAGCTGCAAGGCTGTGAGCTATTGGGAACAAGAACAGTTAGACAGAGAGCAAGAAACAAAGATGGAAACAGAATGAAAACAGTGGGAAATACAACCAGCTATATTTTCTTCCTTATAGAAAAAGCTGCAAATATGTTACTGCAAAATGAATATCTAAAAGTAATTGTTTATATAGAATAGAAAATGAAAAATTACTCTAGCAGGGAATTAACTTAAATAGGCAGGTCCCTGTGTCCCCTTCTCTCCAGGCAACAAATCCAAATACTGGAATTGTCAAGACTATTTTTTTTTTCTGATTGACATTATGGTTGTGTGTGTGCAACAGGAAAATATATGAAGCATTTCTGTTCTGCTTGCTTCACTATTTCACTATTATTACAGTTTTCCCAATAAAATGAGAAACCCTATAATGTATCACTAAGCTCCAGTAAAATTTGTTAGGTATTTTAGCACTATTTGTCACTGACTAATGTGCAGGAAAAGAATGTGAAATGAGAATATAATTAATCTAGTACTTTGCACAAATTTGTTATTGCTGATTAAATACTATATCATTACTTTTCTTCATTTAATATGGAATGCTGAAATAAGTTCTTGAGTATGTACTAATTTATGTCTCTTCAAAGCCCATTGCTCTCTGTCAGTGCCCCACTTCTAAATGAATGGCTGTTAGGAGAGGAAGGGACTGAAAAAGAATGTAACAGTGAGATATTAAAAAGTATTTATGTTCCTAAGTGTATGTAGAGAGAGCTGAAACAAGGCTTTCTGACAGACAGATGTGTATTAGTGGATGGAGAGATGTGTGCACACAGGAAAATTGAGAAAAGCAGTTAAATGAGAGCACATCATAAAGCAAAGTACTTTTCCTTCCAGGTCATGTGGATCACTTTTAAGATCACCAACTGAATTAAATCAAGGAATTGCATACAGCCCACTAGTCAGCTGCAAGGAGGAGCACACAGTAACATTGTGTTCACAAGTCATGAGGCTGTTGGAATGAGAGCTCATTCAAACTTTTATGACTTAACAACATGGAGAACTCTGGGGGGAAAGACTGTGAAAGCTTTTGTTCGAGAGGCTGATTGACTTGCATGCAGACCAGTCACAGGTTTAGACAAAGCCAGGGGCATCAGTGAGCAAAGTGCCTCCAGTTCTTTTCATCCTTTGGCAGGCATAGATAACAGTGTTTTAATCACTGTCAAGAAATGGAGACATATAAACAAGGGGCATAGTGAATGTTAATAAAGACAGTCTTCAGTGCCTCCTTGTTCCAGCTGGATATTCTGTAGAGATTTGTGCCAAAACTGACAATGTCAGAAAGGATGCTAATGCTAATCCCTACATGACATTGTGGAGAATGTTCCACAGTGTGTCCACATTCTGCTTGAAACATGATCCAGACCTCATGTTTGACTACACTACGTACACTCTATCTGGACATAAAACCATGCTCAGAGATGGTTTTTTGGGAGGCCTTAGAGCACACTGGAAGAGGAGGTATGGGCCATCATTAGATTGTTGAAGCATTCTAGGCATGCAGCTTTCCCACCCTTTCCAACATCCTGTATTTTATCTTGTTTTACAGTAAAGTTGGCAGTGGCTGCCATCAGCCAAACAAGTCAGACATGAAGGCCTTTCTAGATGAATCCTGTCACTGAACCCTGGAAGGTGAAGTGTGGTCACAGCAGGGAATGAGCACAGGATACCATCTAGTAACATGGCCATACAAGTGCTGATCTATTGGCAATTTAGACAAAGGAACATTAGTTCTAAAGAACTCCCAGCTCATGAATGTTCAGCTTCTCTCATCTATTACTGAAGTAGGAATAGCAATCAGGAAGTGAATAAATACCAGAAAAACTGTCATACCTGAAGTCTGTAATTTTTTTCCACTTTTTTGTTTCATTGTATTCATCCTAAAAAATAAATAAATGAATGAGTAAATAAATAAATATATGTTTAGGACAAAAAACATTATGCTATTGCCAATAAACTCAAGAAAAAAATCTGTCAGGCACATGAACACAAAGCAATATTTGAATGTTATATTCCACTTGTATATGACACATCTCAGCACATCACTGAGGGCTAGATGTAGCTTCAGAAGTTATTATGTTGCAGTCGTGGTTTTTGTTGTCATGCAGAAGCTCATGTAAGTGACAGCTGTCATTTCCTCCTGCCATCTCACTTTTTCTTGCCTAGTTTGTACAACACCACCACTAAAAAAATCTTTTCTGCACAGTCCAGGATGGATCTGGTAGTGAAGGGGATACAGAAAAGACAGATTTCTGGTGCCAGGACATGTTGCTGATTTGGGGCAGAAAGGAAACAGTGAGTTTGCCATATGCTGTATGATTCCCTCATGCTGGGTGACTAAATCAAAGCTGCTGTATGCAGATCCTTCAGCATTCAAGGACACCACTAACACTTACTGTCACTGAACATTTGTGAACTTTTCCTTTATTGCCCATCTTTGTGAACCCAGGAGGTAGGAGGGTGGGCAGGGGGAATGGTCTGTCAAATGCCCCTGAGCACCTGAGAAACAAAAGTCTGGATACTTAGAAACCCCACCCTAAATTTTTCAGTTTCCTAATTCATTAAAACATTAGGAAAATCACAGTAATCCTGGCAAGGTGTTGCAATCATGTATTTTCTGAAGCTGAATATTGAACTCACTGTATGTTCAAAGTCAGCGGCAGAAACCAAGTACACCAGTCTTGCTTTCCAAACATACCTACCTAATTTTGCTCCTTTCTCTGCTTTTGCTCTCCAATGTGCCCAGAGGATGTATATTCTTTGACTGCGTGGTATTTTCTTCCCCAGTTGGTTTCAGGGGGCTGTGGAAGGCTTCTATTTCCTTTTCAGACTCTTCTGTGGGATACACTGTAACTGGGAGGTAAACTTTGTCGGAGGAGGCTTGTTCAGTAACTTCTTTTTCCTCTTTTTCAGGGTTAGGCACATCTTGTGGTTCATCTCTCTTGAAGGAAAAAAAAAATTAAGATTAACAGATACAGCAGCAAATGCCATAAAAAGTGCTCTGCATAGAGCTGCTCAGCACAACGGGACATTTGTGGTATTTTCCCATATAGGAAAAGTAACCCTGTGTACTGAGTATTCTTCATGGAAGTGGTGTCAGATCATTCACAGGAAATGTAATATATCTATGTAGAAGAGAAACTACTGTTCCTCCTGCATTATCAGTTAGTTGGCCTAGAGTTTTGGCTGGAGGTGACTATGCAGTCCATCAAGGGATAACAGGTCCCAAAGCTTCAGCTCTGAAAGCTACATGTGGCTTCACCTCCAGGTGATGCTGATTTGTGTTCAAGACTCATTTATCTCTTGGTTATTCTCCTCTTTTTAGTTATATTTGGAGGATGAGATAAGATTTTTGATCTTCCTCCTGTCCAGATTTTGAGATCAGTCTCTACTAAAATCTTTGCAGCACTGAGCACTGGCCTTGTGATTGTGTTTTGTTTTGGTTTTTTTTCCTCCCTGTGCATGTGCTTGCCTGAGAGCTGGGTTGGCTTGAGTGGGAGCTCATCAATTGAGCTCATCAATTGAGTGAAGACCCATCAATTGCCTGTGCTGACAAAATGTTTGCTTGGAACTTAGGGGAAATAGCTTTAGATAATGTTGAGCAGCATCATTAACCATCCAAGTTCCTAAGTGTGAGTCTCAGTTAACAGGTCACTTCTGTGCTTTAGTGAAATTTCAGTGTGTGATATTCTCTTTAGGACTTCCTGTAACATTTTTGGTGACCCTCACTGTTCTTGTTTCTCTCTCAGCTACAGTGACCAGCTACCTGCTGTCTGTCTGGCTGTCCATTGTAGAAATTTTCTCTATAACTTTCTGTTTCTGTCCTTTGAATGGATCAAATTCCTTTGCCCTCTTTGCTTATTAGTTGTCAGTCCCTGCATGGGTCTCATCTGTGCCATGTCTTTCCTTCTATGCTTCTTTTGTGGAATTCAGCCAAAAAGAACCACTTAAGAACATACTCCCCAACAAGGAGGGAAAACAAAATACTGAAAAATAAGTAGTATTCTACTTACTCATTCGCAAAATATTATCAGGTCTATGACGTGTGTAGTATCCTCACTCCCTTTGCCCTGAAATTCTGTAGGGAGTTTACAACAAACCAGCTATTTTGATAAACAGAACTGAGCTCTTTGAAAGCACACAAAAACTTTGACTTGAGAGATAGTAAAGAATATTGGCACAAGTGATTCTTTCCAATTGGTTGGCTTGAACTTTTCATATCTACTTGCTATCTACTTGACTCACATTTTCTAATACGTTGTTTGGGCTGGGAGATTTCTTGTGACACGTGTCAATATCCTCACATTTTACATCAACTTCAGAACTCCTGGTTTTTTCTGTGGGTTTCAGGAGAGAGATGAGCTGCAGCCACAGGCGGAATAGATGTTCTTGCTGGTCTGGTGGGGCACAGAGCTCTAGATAATAGGAACGGCCATTTACTAATTTTATCCTGAGGTGATGATTATCCGTGCTGTGGACTGCAAGTTCCACAAACTCCAAGGGGAGGAACCTATAAAAAAAAGGGGAAACTCATCATAAACACAAGTGGAGATTCCTCTCAAGGAAGATACTGTTTCTCTGAGACCTAGAGGTAGAATAAGACTAAAAGTGAGAAACTGAATAGGAAGAAGCTGCCGTGTGGATTTGAACACTCTTCTTATGAGTGCCTCTGGGTGACTATAGAAAACTTACTGGGCAGCAGTGCACAAAATGGAGGCAAAGGAAATTGGCTTCTTTATAATGCCTTTATTCCATTGCCTTATTCCATGACAGTCTTGTACCCTCAATCTTTCTACCAGCTTCCTGCTTCTGATAGGTTCAGAAAAAGGTTTATTCAGTATTCCTAGACTTCATCTATCTCTAGGCATGTGGGTAGCATTGGCCTGAAATTATGACCAGAATAGGGTCTAAAGATGTGTGCTTAGGTGATTCTTCTAACTTTACTGTGCTGTAAAGTGCTGTGACAAAGAGTCAGTGAAAAATGAGATCTTGTCATAAACTGACCCCTGAGAGAAGGAAAACGTTGTATGTAAATGGGAAATACATTCATATGTCTTACATACTCTTCAAATAAATATCTAACCCTTCTCAGTTCTAACTGACCTGGTGAGTTCTAGATGGTCCACATGGGGTGGCTGCTCTGAGAATTTCCAGAGGTTTGTCAAACTTTCCTGTGAGGACACAGACATCTCACGTGCTACCAGCATGGCATTGGGCAATGGTGAACTGGAATTAGCAGCACAGATGCCGATGGTCACGTAGCTGGCTCGGTTATGGACAGAAATTTGTTCCCCTCTTTGATTAACCTGAACACAAAAAGACCCCATCAGTGCTGATATTTGACATATGGTCTTTCAGAGAATATACTATCAATACATTTCATGCTATTTTGGCTTGGGGGCCCTAGAGCTTATCTACTAGGCTGGTGAGCAGAGAGAAAAATGTCGAATAATGAGGCAGGAATGTCTGTGAATGAAGAGAAGAAAGAAGTTTCATAAAGCTAAAAGAGGGCTGGAAATCATTCTATAGTCCCCATATTTGTGTGTGTGACTGCTGTGGTCAGAAACCTCTTGAATATCTGTATTTTGAATTTCTCTAAGTGTAAACATGCTGGAAGAGACATTGTTCTGATGATTCGTTGTTTTTGTCAGCATTACTGCAATATAAATGAGACCTGGTTCTGAACCAGGACCATGGTAGGTGCTCTGCAAACACAGAATGGAAAAATATCCCAGATAATTCATGTGTAAGACGTGAAATTACAGGAAGAGAAAAATAAGAAAACAGAAGGAGGTAAGAAGTTGATTGACTCAGATGTTATGTACCATTGTCAGGGTTGGTTCCTTGTAGGCATAAGAGAAAAAGGTGTCTTAAGAAGGAATTCAAGGGAGGACAGTACATTCAATTTGTGAATGTCTAGTAGAATTTCTTCCCAAGAGTGAGAGGCAGTATGTAAAAAAGATCAAAGGCTTTTTTTGGTGTTGTTTTTTTTTTTCCTTTTCATTTTAGTGTAAGTGAGTCACTGATTGAGCTGTTTTCTTGAGTTGATTGGTTAGGACAACTGTTGCCTTGATAGTAAATGAGGTCTGATAAATAAAGCAGGGATAAATCATAAAGTACCCTGAAAACAGAGACTTTTAGCTAATTAACATTCTGTGTGTGTATCAACAATGCAAGATTGAATTAATCAAGGCAAGACCAAAGGATGTTACAATTATCACAAAATGAGACAACAAACTCCTATGAAAAACATGGTTTAGATACATCACATAAAATAATTCAGATGTTTTAGACACACTGTAAATGCAGAACTGCAGAAGTGTAGAAGTGTCACCAGAGTCTTGCAGGGTTCTTTGGCCCATACTTATTAAGGTAAGGGACAGGCAGGGTAGTGACATTGCCTACAGGGATACTAGAAGTTGTCTGTGGGATGAAATTTTCTGGGGAAGGCTGGCTCTTATTTAGGCTAGGTTGAACTGATGTTGGTGGCTAAAATCTTACAGGAGGGCACAGGATCAGAAATTTGGTAGAACAGTCCTAGCTGTTACTATAGGAATGCACTGAGGCTCAGAAGAAAGGGTGAAAACAATTTTTTGTCCTCTTTCTCTAATTTGCAGCATTGCTGTTGCTATGCTTCTGCCTGTAAAGTGTCAGCAGAATGAGTCTGTAGGAGAAAGGAAATTATATCCTTATATATACCAGACATTATAGCCATACATGTGTGGTAAACAGAGAATAAGAACAGTGAGAATGAGTGAGGAATACCTGTTGAGATGAGCGAGTTTTAAAAAAAGAGTAAGCCTTGCAAGTAATTTTATCTTGAGCATGCTAAATAATTGCATTTGAGTGACTCCTTACCTCAACAAACTTGCTCTCAAAGATGGGAGCAAAGGTAAAAGGAGGATATTCTCCTTGGCTGAGAAGTCTCTGAAGGTCACCCATAATGGACTCCTGACTTGAACTGATGCTCTTAAAATCAACGTTGTTACTCATTTTACCTATCCACAAAACAAAACCAATTTTACAGGTTAAAGGGAATAGAGACAAGAAGGTTTATATATGTTAATAAAAACCCCTGATGATTATGATAAGAAGCAGGCATAGTCCTTCCTGATATATAGGCTTTATTATACTACTAAGGAGCAGAGCCCAAAATACACATATTTCAGAATATTTCAGCAATCTCAGGTGCAAAGGGGAACTGAGCAAGGCCTTCTCCCAGCTCTTCCCTCCTCTTTTAATATCGATTTAAGGAAAAAGGGGCCTGTGAATTTACAAACACTAGTTCTATACTTCAGTATTTTCTTGTTTATAAGTAATTTTGTATATTTCTGCAGCGAAGGTAATATTGCTATTGATGTATTTTTCATGGGAGTACAGAGAAATACTTTGCAAATTACAGTAGAAATCCTTGGGCTGTTCTCATTGCTAAATGGTCACTTCTATCTTTTTACCTCTTGGTTTGCATATGCATTTGTCAGGAAACAAGAAAAGGGCAGATCTTAAGAAGAGGGCAAGACTTAGGAGACATTCTGAAGTAACAAATCTACAGCAGCTGACCAGGCTGACCTTAACACAAAAGCTGGACAATAATAATATTGACTTACTGAGAGAAATGCAAAAGAATCAAAGCTGTTCATTAATAACATTTCTAAACAGAGATGTGTAGTAAGCAGCTGAATTCTACTAACCTAAGTAGGTATTTTTTGTTTTATTATAATTTTAATAATAAATATTAATAATTGTTACTAAGCTTTATTAACATGAGTCAAAAGATTTGGTTCACGATTGCTCAGTAAGTGCCAAGAAGACCAGAAATACCCTGTGGGGTTTTTTTTGTTTAGTTGTTTGTTGTTTGTTTTTTTGTTTAATAGATGTAGTAAACTTCTACATCCCATTCGTACCTTGTATCACTTAGGTCAATCCATTTCCTACACAGAGGAGTATGTCCAAGAAAAGAGAGGACACCAGTGTGGTAGTCCTTTGTTTGGAGCCCGCTGGAATTGTCCCAGCGTTAGAAACCCATGATTGGCAACATCAGGCACAGTCTTGCTGATATGGCTCCCCTGCTTGAGTTTCTTTAAGGAGTAATGATATGAAGAGAAGTGGTGTGTAAAGGCATGTCCATGAGGCAGCAAGCTTGTTGTCACAGGCAGTGTGGTTTGTAAGAAGGCAGCCCAGTCACTGCTGGCATCACAATACCTCACCTGGTTAGCGTCCTCATCAGTCCTAGCAGCAGTTCCATTTGTTGGTCATATCAGGGCCTAGCAGTAACAGGTAGCATGGGTTCACCTGTAACACAAGCACATTAGAGCATGATAACATCAGAGACTTTTGCACAGGTGTTGTCTGTGCAATGCAAGCTGCCAGGGAACAGCAAGATTATGAGCAAAGAATGACCTCAGCAGAGGCATTGCCTGCAACAGCCAAGGCTTCCAATCCTGCAGAATTCCAAGTGAATGGGCTGAGCCAGGATGGTGGTAAGAGGGCCTGCTGACAGTAATAGACAAGAAAAGGTGCAAAACCAGATCTGGAGTCCATCCTGAGACTCTATTCCAGGAGTCCAGCCAGAAGCAGCGGCAGGAAGGGCTCCAGACAGGATGTCCAAGCACTGGATGTCCAAGGAAGTCCACTCAGGAGTCAGAGCTGGCAGTAGATACCCCTGTAGCCTCTCTCAGACAAGGACTGGGTGTCCAGGCCAGGGCTTAAGAGAAGCTCCCAGACTGATAGGCAGGGGGTGTAGGGTGGAGATCCCAGGTGAGGCTGGCCAGGGCAGCTCAGACCTATTGTTGCACTCAGGGCCTTGGTCTCAGTGTTAATGAGCCAATTTAAAATGGAGCTTGTATTCATGAGTCTTGCACTGGTTTGTAATTTTTAGCTTGTCTCTATACACTCTCTCTCTTACTAGAGGAACCTTTTAGATCAGCGAGGTGATGTCATAATCAATGCTCAATGTTGACTCCTTTTTTTTCACCTTACCTGGTGACACCACTGCTTCCACCTTGGCCTGATGCTTGGACAGGGTCCAGGCTGGGAATGAGCACCAGACTGCCTGAAGCAGAATCAGTGTTGCAAAATGAGAATTAGGTCGTCAGCCAGTTTGAAAAACTGTTGTGCAATCTCCTCTCCTTTGGTAAACATCCTCCCTTGCTTAAACAGGGCCCACTACAGGACAATGTCTGGAGTGTCTGATGTAATGACACAGTGGCTGTCAGCAGAAGTTCTTCCTGCTCTCTTCACTGTGCAAGACAAATCTGATCCAGGGTGGAAAACAATGGTGCTTTTCTCTCCCAGGTGGATTTCAGCTGTGTAATAGACATGATTGGAGAAGGGTTAAAGGCATTGCTCCACCAAAACCAACAAGCCCTTTTTCAAAACTGACTTGCCTTTCCTTCTCTAGCCCATGGAAATGTAATTATGAACACCACCATGGGTGAGTGACTGAGCTGGAGCAGACTGACTCCACAGCTTTGCCTCAGCAAGGGGAAGTGTGTCCTCTTTACCTACCCCAAATAGAGGCATAGACAGTTTGGACACTGCAGATAGTGTGGTGGTCTGAAGACACTGAAGGAAGGAGTGCCTGAGCTAAGGTGGTATTAGAAAGCAGTGGAGCCACAAGGACTCTTGTAGGGGAGGATAGCAACATTTTCATGCTCAGGACAGGAGTACCCTTGTTGTTTCATGTGGATGCTCTGGCAAAGATAGTGCTAGCTGCCTGAGGTACCTTCACATCACTCATTGCTCTGCTGTGTGTTCACATGTATTTAATATCACAGTTCCAGGGTAATGCACCAGCTATTGTAAGAGATGTTGCTATCAGTTTTTTGAGACGCATTTGTTTGGCTTTGGGGCAGTGTGGGTGAATACAGTAGCCTGATAGAAGCAAGGCTGCTGCAGCTCCTTGTCCCCAAGTCCCTCCAAGACATGCATTCCCAGCTGGTACACCACACAGACTCACATACACAACACACAGACAGCACTCACACTAACACAGCACCAACAGCCTTATCCTCTTCCTCTCTCTGGCTGATCAGGATGGAGGTCCATTAGTTGGAATTTTCGACTTGTATAGAGTGTGTATCCCTCCAGCAGCCAGGCTCAGACACTCTCCAGTAGCTGGCTTCTGGATCCCAGTCTCTGCAGTTGCTGGCACTTGCATATATGGGGCCCTGATGCCCCAGCAACCTGTTGCCAATACAGACCCCCCACTCAGACACACATGCACACACAGACACACACACAGATTGTAGTCTTTGCAGTTTTGGACATAAAGTCCACCCAGTACCTGGTCCTGGATCCTTGGTCTTTCCAGGTACCTCCCCCTGGAGAGACCTCCTGCACACACACAGACTGCTCTCTTGTGACCTTCAGACCCCTGGGGTCTCTTCATCATCCATCCTGGGACTCCCCTGGTCCCCCAGGAGGTAGCTCCTCCCATGGCCTTGCCTCTTCCTCACTCAGGAAAAAGAGTTAGAAATGACATTTAATAAGACAGGACAGACTGTGGTGATCAGGAAGGGCAAAGGGCATGGCCAGACAAATGTACCTGTTTATGTTGAACCAGCCCTTTTAATCCCTTTATCCCTCTGTTTTCCTACTTCTGTTCCTTCCCAAATCTCCTACACCCATCCCTGTTACCACTTTTGATTCTACCCCTAAAAATCCCATAAATCTTGAGCAATGCTCAAAAGCTCTTCCCCTGCATCCCATAATGTGCCCAGCACCCCCAGGCAGTGACAGCCCATAGTCTGAGAGGTGATCATGGGAGCACACTGGTTTTGCAGGGATGGGCCTTGGATGGGTTGATGGCTCCTGTGATGGGCCGGGGAGTAGCTGGGGCAGGGTTTTATTTGGGTTCTCCCACCTGCCATCTCCACTGTGCTTCTTTGTGTGTGTGCTTTTTATCACTCCCCTAAACAAAGGAGAATTATTTTTGTTATGTTTTTGTTTAATCTAACCCTAGCTGCCACTTCTTAGAAAAACTCCAGCTAATGGAGAAGGCAGCAGCATGATTCCTTAGCAATGCAGACTGCCAAGAGCATGTTAAATCCTGTCTTCTGCTCTGTTCTCTGGCTTTTCTTAGCACTTTGGTCAAATGGATTGGATTTGGCCAGTAGGGAGTAAATGACAGAAAATCTGTCATAGATGTGTAGTGCCAGCTACCTACCTTTATTTAGATGGGTTCAAGCACCATTGCATCTGCATGTGTGCCTCTCCCCTGGCAGATGAGTAGCTCTCAGGCCATCTTTATTTTCATTATTCAATACCTTTAATGATGAATAGCTACCTGGGGCTGACACAAAGCCTCAATGAGCTGTGCTTGCAGAAAGTCATAGCACACCATAAACAACTTGCTGTGATCAGCAGAGCCTCCAGTTCACTCACCTGCACTTCCCTGGGCACTAATTCCACAGCACATGGACATACCAGGCATCTCTGCAGGGACACATCCCAGCAGATTGCCCACCAGTCTTCACCATGAACATGCCTGTTCCAGCAACCTCATTCAAATGCAAGAAAGCTATAGGAAAATATTAAGCCTTTTTTTTTTTTTTTTTTCCACTGTAGCTTCTCCATGTAACCACAAGGGTGGTTTTGCCTTAGGTGGGATTTATTAGGTCAGCTGGTAGTTCTCCAAAGTCATGCAACAGCTTCCTTAAAAAAGGAACACAGATGAAGAACTTGTCAGGACCAGTGGGCAATCCAGCTGGCAATAAACTATGAGAAAAAAAATCAAGCATAACAAGGTAAAGTATCAAGATTATTGCAAGGCTGTTAAGCCACCAAAGCAGACTTTTCACATAGTATAGAACAGCTGAATTATTCAATGCAGTCTCCATTATCCAATTAAATTAAAGGCAAGTAAATTAAAGGAAAATACTAATTTACCAGGACCAAGATTGCCAACTCAAAGTTCAGTGGAGATTGTCCTGGTTTGAGAGAGGATAAAGGTAATTTTCTGTCTTGTACTTCTGCTTACAGTTAAGTCTCTTGTTAGTTAGCTGCACTTGCTGAAATTAACAGCAAGTTTCTCAGACAGTGTCTGCTTCTAGGACTGATAACACTGGATGTTTATGGTTGCAGCCAGAGACTGGTGTGCAGAGCCAAGGACACTGCTCAGTTCTGAGGAACATTTTGCCCTCTGGAAGGAGAGAAGGAGTAAAGAGGTCACACCTGCAGCCCTCCTTTGGGGAGGAATGCACAAGATAGATGCCAGAATTACCAAACAGAGTATTCCATCCCATACACCTCATACTCAGTATAAATTTGAGGGATCACAAGGGTCAAACCCCTTCCTTCCCTTCCTGCTTCCCCTTCTTCACCTGTCCCTGTTTGCTTCAGCATCCTGGGAGGATTCCATCTGTTCCTCTGCCTGTGGTCCTGATCCGTGCCAGCCTGAATCTGTGTGTTCCTGCCTCCAGCTCCCGACTGCTGCTGACCCCAGGGTCCAGCCTGGACTTTCCCAGGGCTGCCCTGCAGCCTCCGTGGTGACGTGAGAGTTACGGGGGGAAGGAACATGGTATCAATTTTCCTCTATATTTGTATATATTTAGGCTTTTTTTTTCCTTTTTATCATTATTGCTTCATTAAAGCTGTGTAGTTTAGTTGCCAACCCATAAGTCTCTCTCCCTTATTCTCTCTCCTTTCTTTATCAGGGAGGAGAGGGGGATTAATAGAAAGCATCTGTTATTCAGTTTAATTGCCAGGCCAGTGTTAAATGGTGACAGAGATGAGTTGCAACACCTGAGGAAAGGCAACACAGATAAAAGTAAAATGATGTCTATGAGGAAACTGTTTTCTTGAACTGTCATTGTAATCACTGCTTTTAGGTTGACTATTACCAATTAGGAATAAGACTTTAAGGCACCTATATTTTAAGATCTGTAGAAACATATAGATCAGAAGCACTGAAAAAAAATTAACTATTAGGAAGTAGATAGCAAATGGAACTCATCATTTTGTGGTTATATGAGATAGTGATGCCTTTTAATTTTGTGTGCAGTCTTCTTGTCTCAGACAGAATACAGTAAAACCGAAGAGATCAGGCTGATCCAATTTATGGACCCTTGGAGATGGAACATGACCAAAAAGATCAGGCTACACAGATCAGGATTCTCTAATCCAGATGACAGCCACCTATATAACTATGTCTGTCAAAGTGAGCGTGCCCTCTCTTAGTCTGCTCTAAAGCAATGTCACCTATCAGCCACTTTTTTGTAAGGGGAAGATTTTTTTTTTTTTTAAATCATCTAAAAGCTCACAGGCCACACAGTGCAGGAAGTTTCTGGCATTATATTGTCTCCTTGTCAGCAGTTTCTTGAGTAATCCCACAGACACTGCCTTCTCCTGCTAGTACCAGCCATTCCCAGTGTGGGAAGTTGTGTCTGTGAATATCCAGCTGGGTTGTCTCCTCCTGGCCCAGTGTCTGTCTGGTCTGTGCGTTAGTGCAGAATTGTGTCCCCTCTCCCTTAGTGCTCCAAAGAAGAATGTTTGTTCCAAAATGGTGAAGCCACTGGTTTCTTTGCTACAGCAGATGAACATTCCAGTTAGGAAATGCTCTTGTCAGACAGGTAATACTGTTCCATGTTAAGTTGTTTTCTAAAAGCTTTACATCCTTGATGTGCTGACTCTCATTTGTCCTGCTGATCCTTCTGATTTCTGTTTGGTGATGGCATCCTTTCAGATCTTCTTGGGCCACAGCAAAATCCTCGAGAAGAATGTCAGGTACCATCACAATCTGCTTTCCATGCTTTCTTGTTAGTCTGTTGGGATGTTTTTTGTGGGTGAGCGGCGTATAACATGTCAATACTACACTATTACTTCTTTTTAATGGAAGAAAATGCATCTGGATATGGCTCTCTGTCTGACAGTGTTACACACCTACAAAAGGAGTAAATACAGATTTTGAGATCCTATTCTGCTGTTGTTTCTAAGGTAGTTTCTGCACAGATATATACTTACCTTACATATTCTCTTTTCTTGACTTCTATTTTTGAATCCCTGCTTATCAAGATCACACCAGTGCACTTGCTGTTTCTGTTCTGTTCAGATTATCTGTGAAGTTATTGGTGTACAATCAGGTTTTGGATTTGCTTGTGAATGAACTCTGCAAAAATTAAAGTTGTCAGCCTGTATTTTAATACCCAGACTGGGTCCACACAAGTCCTTGCATAGGGACAGAGCATGCTGGATGTCACTCTAGAGTACTGAGATAGAGCAAGTGAACCCAGCCAGACCAGTCTGACAACTAAAGAGCTACTGAGCATCTGTGCATTGCCCTTTTGAAGGCTTTATACTCCTGGAGCTTTGTCAGCTTGTGTGCAATAAGGCACAAACTCACAGAGCAAGTCTTAATCTAATGCTGAATATGAGTCACTAAGCCCTTTCAGAAAACATGCATCTATCAGCACATCATGAGGCTGTAACATTTGCAAAGCCCACAGGCTTTTCCTCTCCATGAATTAGCCAAGAAGTACCTGCATTTCAATGTTGAGTTTAAATCCAGCATGGGCACTCACCTTTTTGGGTGGAGGCTGGAATATACTTACTAGAAAACAAAAGTCAAGCTTGAAAAAACACCACCCAAAAATCACATAAAATAAAACTCAGTAGAAACAACAGTGTGGATTTTTTTCACTGTGAGTAAATAGAAAAGTTCAGCTGCTGACAGGATCATGCTGAAGGGGTGCAAATGCTGTGTTTTGTCTTTTGAGACTGGCTGGCTTAAGGAAGGTGAATGGGTTGCCAAACCATTCAGGAATGACAGTTATTAGAGATCATGTTCCTGAAGGCAGTTAATTGCAACATAATGATGAGAACTGCCAGAAACTATACCTTGCTCAACAGATTGCTGCTCCAATGATTATCAGCTGCTGCAATTTTTCCAACGACTACAAATTCTTTTTCTTCATCAATATTTGTGACTTTGACCACCTTGCTATCCCCCTCTCCTTGAAATGTCTTTGTTTTCTTCGACTACATGAATAAGTGCCCTTCTCTGCCTAAACTTTAGTGCCAAAATCCATCTTTTTTCATGGGAGTAACACCAGCTGACCTTAACTAGCTTCAGGAAGGAGACTACCACAGGTATAAAGAATTTAAGAAGTCAGATTTATAATAACTACCTACAGATCAAAGACATTTCATGTTTAGATAGAATTGAAGTTGCAATTTCTGTAATTAAAGCCATAAAACCAGTATTTGGCCAGTCTCTTCTATTTATCTGACTGAATACAGTAAATTTTTGAATATTATTCCACAGCCAGGTGAACAATGAAGATTTTGGTAACAGCTCATCAGGATACTAAAGTTTCCTTTTCTACAAAAGTGTATGATTTGTAGGTCACTGTGGGATTATCCCAGCTGGATGAATGGGACTCAGAAGGTCCACTGGGTATGATCACTCCCATAAATAGGCACTGAAGAAAATGCTGTAAAAAGAAGAAAACTACAGATGTTGGAATACCAGCTTATCTTCAGTCATTGCTTCTTGTTAAGTTACTATTTTGGTTATGTTAAAACCTTATCTATTTACATAAAAATAGTTAAAATATTCCTTAAAATGTTTCCATTTGCAAGTCTAAGTCCTTGAACCAAAGTAAGCACATACTTGAAGATCCGTTTGTCCTTAATTTCTTTCCAGAAGCTTCCAACCTTCCCTGAAACCGTGAGTTAGGACTGTGAAAATAAAACAAAAGGTATTTGAATTTATCTGTGTCACGCTTCTATCCATTTATATTAAAACAAACAAGGAAAATACTTCCAATTTTAGTCTTGGAAATTGAGACATAGCTGTAATAATGATTTATTATACTTCTCCCAGAGTGACCTCTCCAACATGCTGCCACAGCTTTCAGGTGTTAACAAAGGATGGGCTGTGAGTATTGCTCTCAGAAACTGCAAATTTTTCTTGCATAAAACTTTGAACGCTGGGCAGAGGAGATTACAAAAGACAGTAGATTTGCTAAAGCAGATTATATTATCAGTAATCTGGAAAAAAAGTTGATTAACCTCTAAAGCCTTTCTTCATTTCACTGGTAGTTAACAGTTAGGATGCTGAGATACAGCTGGAACAGCGCCGTGCATGAGACACAACATTTCACCAGCTCTTCCTGACACAGGTTTGCTGTAGTGGCTTTAATGTAAACCAGACACAAGATATTTCTGGATAGTTTTCCTCACATTTCCCTTTTATCTTTGTCTAGCATCTCCACTTGCATAAACAATCTTCCCTGAGGAAATTTCTAATTTTCATTATATGCACTGCCTGTAATAATTCCTTTGTAATGATCCTTTGGGTTGTAAGAGGCAGTGGTCTGCATAATTTCTCGGAGTTAACTCTCTTCTCTCCTCCTTCTTCTGTGGTTTACAATACTGGTACAGTAAACACAGGCATTAATTTGGTACAATCCTGCTACTACATAGCAATCACACACGTGGACATGTAGTCCAGAGCAAAGAAATCTGACAGCAAGCTGTGCAATTATCTGTCTGAAAGATCAGCCTCTGGAATGCCTTTGAACACAGGGCCTGCTCACCTGCCTTCAACCTCTGCAATGGCCGTGCAGGGTGTATTCAGGCTGATGCTCAGCAAACAGAGTTGGGTTTTAAAACCAGGCTCAGGGGTGCCCTCTGTGGTTATCATGGGGCTGCAGCTCAGGCTCACTGTGGCAGCCAGGACTTCAGCCCAGTTTGCTGTGCCCTCCCTGACACAGTCTTCAAAAATACTACAGATAAATGTTCTGGCTTCATGAATGGAGTTGATGGGGTAGCACTTTACCCATGAACTGCAAGAAGCAAGGTGTTGTAAGGCACTGCTATGGTCTTAATCCCAGATGAAATGTGAAATTACCAAAATACATAATATGGCAAGTTCTGAGCAGTCCCACTATCAACAAGTGAATCTCATGAAAGAAATATGAATGCTCCATCAAATTCCACACAGTGCAGCATATGGGCTGTCCGACAACTGCTATGCAGAAAACAAAGAAGTATTCTCCAGCTCTAACTAGTTCAATTGTAAAACTCTCCAAATGCTACTTCCATTTTGTCCCTTGGGAGATGAGTGAGAGAGAGAGCTCATTCTGTATTCTTAGGTCACTCATTGAGTGACTTGAGGGAAAGCCCTGGATTTCATATACTATTTTCTCTTCCTCTCCTCTTCCCCACCCCAAATACCCTCTTAACCCACTATTTTTTTGGTTCAAACAACGAGGCTAAACAGGTGAAATTTTAAATAATGATTGAGGATTTTTTTTATTCATTTGAGTTTCAATATCATTACAGAAAATGTTATGGTACAGAGTTGTTTAACATTAGTTTTATTTCTTTGCTCATTTAATTTCCACACGAATGCTGGTAACACTAATATCTGTACAAGATCAGTCTTTGATTTTTTTTAAGTTTTTAGTTCTGTACATTTTTAAATGTATTGGTTAAAAAGGCTGTCAGCACTTAAGGAAGCAATTTTTTTGTTCGTTGAAATAAAAGGTATCCAGTTACTGCCCAAGAGTACTGAGCTGGGTGGCTGCTGGGACAAGAGAGATCCCTGAACGCGCGGCGAGGTGAGGAAACCTCGGGGCTTCATTGGGTTCCCAGCGCAGCCACTCTGCTTTTGGCACTGTGCACATCAACACGAGATACAAGATAAAGAACAAGCAGAAGCTCTCTGTGAAGCGGTTATGAAGCATACTAATAAGGGAAATCCAAGTGTTGTCTACGCTAGTATAAATAAGCAGACAGCCTTGTTTTAAGAGCATAAGTAGTTGTATCTTAAAGATGAGAAAAAACACAAGTTCTGCAGGCACCTACTGCTGTCCACTAAAAGCTACCGCTATTAGAACTAGCATTGAACACACAAAGCAATTGCAAGGAAAGGAAAAAGTTGCTTTGATATAATCGGAATAAATTTCTTTGTTAAGATTTGTTTTAAAGTTTTTTTTTTAAAAGGTATTTATTTAAATTCCATTTGAAATATAATTCAAGATGTTGACTATACTGATCAACTTTTATCCAATTCAGAAAAACTAGCTGTGCCGTTGCATATTACAGGATACAGTCAATGATATGTGGACATGCATCAAAGCTTCGATCTTGCTGGTGACATCATAGCCTTCCAATGACCATGACATCCACCACCTCCCCCTTGTGAAGCTCCACATACTGCTCTGTCTTTGGAGGTAGCATCAACAGTCCATTGGCACTGCGCATACTCATCAGACGACTGCTCATCTGATTCCCTACAGGAGAGTGAGACAAGATTGCAGTTAGGTTTTCAGTTTCAAATGCTGCAACACACCACGTGGGAAATGAAAGCTGTTCTGTTGAAGATGTTCATGTTGCTAACTTATTTTTAGAGCTGAGATCTTGCTGTTTTAAGGCAGACTGAAACAGAGAACCCTGCAGAGATTCTGTTAGCCTCTCATCACTCTGGATCTCAAAACGCTCCTTCCCTTTGCTGATTGATTTCCTATCCAGCCTCCTACTTTATCTGTACCTCATATCTTGTCACAGTAAATCACTTTTCCGTTGGAATGTCTATTCTCATCAAAATTGCTTTATTTTTCAATCTGTATACCTAATTCTGATTGCACAAAGGTTAAAACCAGCACTGTCCAGAATGGTTTTAACATCCTGATGTAGAATTTGATTAACTGTATTCTCTCTGAATAGTCTCGCTTAACATTAGTAGTTTAGCACTAGTAGCTAAAGTTGTTGAAGTCTTGGGCTGCAAGAGTAAACTTCCTGATAAATGCTGCTAACACAAGAACTAGCTGAATCTGGCAGATGTGAGCAGACTGAAGAAGGACCAAGTAAACCATTCCAAGATAATCAGGTAACTTCAGCAGAAGGACAGCCCAGCAATGAAGCAAACCAGTTAGAAATCAAGAGACCACCAACCAGAAGTGATTAGACTTTGGGACAGGGTGCTGGTTGGTCCACATGTGACTGGGGGGGGCCATTTGAGGTGGGGTTCACTCTCCAGAGGCACCCAGCTTGAGCTGTTACATGGGAACTAACAAAAGAGGAACTGGACATTTTCACTTGGACTTTTATTTTTCATTAGGATCCTAGGGTTGGATCCTGTTAGGGTGGCCAGCTGTGTAAATTCATAACATGTACCACCTTGAAAGAATAAATTTCTCTGGGATACTGAGCTTCACAACATGTCCTGAAGATGAACAGTGTCGTATTGGTAGTACTGACAAAAAATGGAAGTGCAATAAATGTCATGCCTGTTAGCCTCTTGGTTTTCAAACTTCCAGAGAAATCATTCCATACAGTCTGCTCATGTAAGGAAAGAAGTGGTGCACAACAAAAAATAGTTAAACCAAATACAGTGTTATAGAGGTAATAAATACCTTCTGGAAATATGTCAGAAGCTACGGCATCTTGGGAGTCAATTGTAAGAACTTTCTCTGAGTAAACTGTAAGATGCATTTGAGCTAATATTTTCCCTCTGGATCCTGGTTTATAGTGCTTTGTATTGAACAGTCTGGATGTGTCAAAAAGACAATTAGTTGTTTAAGGACTTGAATCTATTGAGAAACTGGCAGAGCTGGTCTTCCGTATGCAGCTAAAAAATATTCAAATATAGTATTTACCTCAACTGCAGTCGAATATCCAGCAGTATCCCCAGGTGACAAGACTGTTTAATCTGTTCTTAATCAGCTTTAAGAGGACATATAAAGCCTCTGCTATCTCTTCCAGCTGAGCTGGAATCACATGTTTATTTCTATTGTTCCTATCTATGCCCCAAGCTGCATTTGTTTAGTTCATGTACAAGAGCAAAAGTAAGCATAAGTGCCTGTGAGTGCAAGTAAGCATGGGTGGGTGTGTATCAAAAGGAATGTGTGCACATATGCAAGCACACAGGTGAACTGTGTGCCTGTGTTTAAAGGCAGGTTAGCATATCATGACTGTTATCTAAATGTGCATGTGTGCAAGTATATCAACAAATTAGTCTGAATAAAGTAGGCTGTATGAAAAAACACGTGCTCAGGCATGGTTGTGGGAAGGCAAGGAGCTGTGTGAGTGTGTCTGTCAGCCTGTGACTGGGCACTAACCTGTACTCTGTGCCCAAGGTAGTGGTTCTTGGTGATGCCAAGTCAGTATGCACCGATGATACTCTGGGCGGGGGTCCAATTTTACATCACATGATAACTGCAGAAGAAGCAAAGAAAGAATGAAAACATCATGCGTTCAGATTGCACTGTCTAAGATAATGGAATCATCTGCTCATTTGTTTTTCTTTAAGCACAGTCTTTTTAAAAACTTGCATTTTGAGGTCAGGTGTTGTCCAGTTAATTGCAAAATCAAAAACTCCAGAAGGCAGAGACTGCAGTATTTGAGGGAAATACAAGTGTGGCATTATAATATTAAAGTGTGCGATGAAGTCTACATGCATTAAGCAGAATATTCCAAAGATAGTATTTCTCTGGAAAAAAGCCTTATTGTTTCTGTTCTATGGGTTACACTACACGAAGATAAAGAAATTATTCACATTCAAGAAAAAGGGAAGTCACTACGAATTGCTCTCTGTTTTAGATTATTTGATCTGTGAGATAAAAATCTGTATGCCTCAGGAAGGCATCCAACTGGAAGGCAAGTATCCAACTCTATGTATTTCCAAATTACTCTGCATTTTTAACCACAGGTTAAAAGGAATGTTCTTTTTTTTAAACAGGAAAACATTCTGCCTGGCTAATGGCTGCCTCTGCACCTGTGTATCTTGCTCCATTAGATGGCCTTCTCACTCTTAGAAATTATGGGACTGAATATTACCATTAACAGATTGAAAATGTTCCTCTGTTTTGTGTGAACTTCCTTCAACTTGCCAGAATTAGTCTAGGGCTCCAATTCCCCAAAAAAGAGACTGTCAGAGCACAGAGCTGTTCTTCAACAGAATTTTTAAGCAGAGAACAAGCTTCTTACCCTGGCTTTGATTATGGTGGGCCGAGGATCCAGGATACCCTGCATTTTCCTCAGCGCGGGAACAACAAAGAGATTGCAGGTGACAACAGCTGACACAGGGTTGCCTGTGGGACAAAGAAGAGTTGGTGGTGACTCCCTCTAAGATTTACTCTGAAACGGTGAAAGTGATCTCATGTTTTTATAGCAATTGAACTCTGAAGAACTCAAAAGAGCTTTTTGTGCTACGTACAGGAAATGTTTCATTCAAAATTGGAATGGCATGTGGCAAATACACCTGCTGAAAGTGACACTCTAGCTGATGGTGTGCTGATGGTCTGCTTTCACCAGAACTACCCCATGTTCCCCACCATTTGCTTCTGTTCCTCCGTTGCCTTTTGTCTTCCACCTAGATTTGTGTGGGGAGGGAGCAGGGTTTATTATGCAAAGGTATAATACCTAGCTGCTAGCACTCTTGATTAATGATTAATGTTTCCAAGCACTATGGAAAAATAACTTTCAACTCCCTAACAGAGTGGGAAAATGCTCTTGTCCAAATTCTGAGGGGAATTCTACTGATTTATATATTTTCTGTTGACTCATAAGAGAGTTGCTTGACCAATGTCTGTCAAACACCACTTATCTTACACATCTAGACTTCCCTAAATAAATACTATGATCAGACAGATGCTCCATTGATCTCTTCCCTGGAAGAAAAATGTACTGCAGCAACCAAAAGAAGAGAGAAAATGCACTAGAGATACATCTGCAAAACCACCAGCTTATTAAGAACGGGATTCTTTTTGTAGTCAAGAAATCCATGTAAAGCCAGGGAAACAAGAATAAAATAAATTCCTCCAGATTTGGGAGGATAGAGATTTGTAGCCAGATCCTGAAAGAAATGTTCATTCTGAATGTGATTTCCCAAGGTAACAGAGCATGCAGGAGGTGAAGCTACACTGCCACCCTCTTTTGGTTCTACAGTAAGATCATGATAAAAAATAATATTTTGTGACATGTTCCTTTGCACTCCTTGGTTTTATCCGTATTTTCAATACTTCAGAGTCAATGCACTGACTTACACGCACAGAATATTTACTGGGAAGGTGGAAGAAACTGTAGGAAAACCTCACTCCTGCACAGTACCCCTTAAAAGAACATGAGGAAAATGGATGCAAGAAATAAGGCCTGTACAATGGCAAATTCTGAGGACAGGAACAAGAAGAAGCTCCGAAGTATATTCCTATAAGTCTGTCTCTTCTGGAAATTTCTGGGAAAACCTTACCAGTATCTTCCTTAGGGATGCCAACCCCAGACACATGTGCTGCAAAATGTCACTATACTGTTTCATGTCTGTCATCTATGCACAGCAACAAAAGTAATCTAAAAAACATCTTACCTGGGAGGGCAAAGATTATTTTTCTTACGCCATCAATATCCAGAGTTGCAAAAGTTGTTGGCAGGCTATGGAAAAGGAAAGCTACTTAATATCTGCACTAGAGTTTGACTGAACGTTATTATGTTATTATTTAAAAACACTGGAAAAGAAAACAAAACAGGGTCTCTCTCAGCAGTTCATTTGCACCTGCTGCTTATTCCATACCAGGACTATAATAACCTCTTTGTGATGACTGAGCAATTAGTTCTTCTTGGTATTCAGCTACGAAATAGATGATTTTGCCTCTGGTTAGGAAACACCTAAGAGCAGATGAAATAGTAATCAAAAATCTAAATCCTGTCTTCATGCTAGAAGCCAGTTAACAAAGAAGTAATACTGAAAATATGCAGTTGCAGAGCTGTATTTGTTTTCCATGTAGGGCTCTCAGAATTCTTTGTAACATTAGTGGCTCTAATTTCCCTCACTCCACTGGCAAGCAGTAGTGACAATGGAGCAGTGGTTCAGAGCAGCAAATGCCAGCCAGTCTGCAAATGAACAAATTCAGATACACTGCCAGAGCTGCAGTCAGGTGAGACTTAGGTCGATCAGTAAAGAGCTTTCTCTGCCTTTCAGAGCTGCTGCTGAGGGACCTTTATTAGGGCTATTCCAGTTATACAAATAGGACATTAATGTGATGACTTAAGAATGTGGCTGGCAAAGGAAATGGATTCAACCTTCAAAAAAAAGTTTTCTACCTTCCTATGTTAATATCATCCTTTTAAACATTAGAAATCATATTTTATAGAGGCAATAATTAGGCTGAGTTCCTTGGCTTCATCTAGAGTTAACAACTATCACCTAGTCAGCAGACAATAGGTACTGACCAGCAGCAACTTCAGTTATTTGCCACACTTTGACCATTATTACCTGGTTTTGTATCTGCTAGGAAAAATCAAAATCTTGTTCCACAAGGGGAAGTTGTTGCTTGAAGTTTCTGTTTTAAAATGTCTCTACATACGTGCCAGATCTCCAAATCTTATTACCCGTGCATAAATTAAGGTACAAAAAAATATAATTGCTAATTCATATGGAAACTCTGAATTCTCATTTGGAATTTCACCACCATCACTGGTAAAGTCATCCTGGCAGTGCTGCTAGACAAGATCCAACCTTACATTAGCTCAGAAACTTTAAGATCAAGCAGAGGAATGGTAAATCCCAGGCATCTCTCTGCCTTCATGTAGCACATCAAAATACAGTATATAAAGCAAATTCTGGCTTTGCTCTTGGAACTTTCTCAATGGAATTTTTCCCAATATGGTAATTGTGATTCATACCTAGGGTGTTTTAAGACATAATTAGTAAAAATTAAGACATAGTATTTGCTATTGCACTACAGTCAATGAAAATGAGGGTGCTCACATTCTCAGTAAGTTCAGATGACAAAACGTTTTGGTAGCATTGAGAAAAATCTTATGGCATAAAATAAAAACAGATATTTGGGCAAAATATCTTAACTTCTTAACTTGGAGTTATTAAGAGGGTTTTTTTGCTAGTTATTAAAAGTTTATTGCTGCAAGTCTACAGGGGGATCACCAGAAGAAAGGCTTATGTTTGCTTTCAGATAAGCCAGAACCAGAAATCAATATTCAGAATTCTCTAAACCAGGTTATCCACTCTTGCCAGTAGCAGGGGCTGAAATGCAGATCTCACTTTTGGGACTTCCTCACATCAGATGTATCAGTATAATATAAGCAGTGAGCAATATCCATGCCTGAACTACATCCAACACAGGAAGAAACACGCTTTCAGCTCACTTGTTGCTCATGTGGAAGGGTGGTAGCAGCAGCACAAGCACCAAAACCACATGCAGTTCTTTACTGGATCATATGCAGAGACAGAGAATATTTGCCTGTTTTCACAGAAGAAAACCTACTTTCTGTTTTGTGCCCTGGACACAGTTATGGGACAGAGGAAATCATTCCTCAAAGCTGCACTTGACCTTGTGATACTGGACAGTGCCCACCTAGCTTGAAAACCAACTGTGCTCCATGGTTAGTGAGGCAGAGCTGTAGACACATTTCTGCTACTGTACTGCGAAAGGGAACTCTCTGTTTTCAATACATGTAGTTTTCACTTTCTCTAAAAAGCACAATTCCAGACTCATTAATTAGCAGTGCTTCAGGAAAGGGAAGCAATGCTGAAGCAGTTTTCGAGGCAAGCTAAACCCATATAAAGACTGTGTTTACTTTAAAATTACTATGCTCAATATGACAATTAGAAAAAACTTTGTAAATTAACTGTTTTTCTACCTTTCTCAAGAAATTGCTTGTTTGTAGGAATATGACTTAGGTGTATTTTGAAGAGAAATGAGATGCTTGTTATGCAAGCCAGTATTTAAATGTCCTTATATTTTCCAGTTACTCCAGACAATATCTGAGCTTTGTGATCACAGTGAGGACTGTGACCATGTTAACATCTCACTGGTTTCTCCCCAGCCCCCAAATCTGACTTGCAACACTTATCAGAGAAGTACCTCTTATTGATAAAACTCAATCTCTGTTTCAGTTAATTTCACCCATAAATACAATAGCTAATCTGAATCTGCAGTTTATAGTACATTTGGAAAACTGAATTCTATTTAAGCACTTACACAGGATATTTGGCCCAATAAAGCCTCCATCTATGCTGCCTAAGTAGAAAGATTTCTTACCCTGGTTTCATAAAAACTCTGCCAAAGTGAATCTGTGCATGAAGATCAATATCCAGCACCTGCTTAAGATAGTCCTGTTTAAATTAAAAAAAGAAAATTGATTAAGTAACATCAAAGCAACTTACATAATCTAAGCATTCAAAGCAATTAATTAATATCAAGTGAAGATGAAAGACATTTCATATACCAAAAGTGCTATAGTCCAGTGGGGAATTTCCAGTATTTGAAAGAAAGTATATTCAAAAAGAAGAGGTGGAGAATAGACTGATTTTAGGTGCCAAACCTGTCTCCACGAGGCCATAGTAATATATTTACGTAAAAGTCAGCTGCAGAATGAGAATCTTAGAGGACCCCACAAACATCTGCTTCTAAAGTATTTTATATGTCAAAGATTGAAAAATGTCTTTATGGTTCAAAGTTAAGACTTAAAACCATGAAGTTATTTAACATTTGCCACAGAAGCTATCTAGCAGCAGTCAGAGATGTCCTAATACTTCTGAAATCAATACTGTACTGTAGAAATCATAGTTTTCCAGGATACTGTAACTATTGTAATTTCTTGAGGACTTATTCTAATTCACAGCGGTTGAGGTTAACAGTCCTTAGAAAGGAAAAACTGTGGGTGGTTTGTGTATTAGTTCGAGTTAAATGATTTTGCATAAACACAATTGATCCAGTTATTAAAACAAATTGAAATACTTATTTAGTCTTTATTGAAAATGGCTGTGCTCAACAGTGTAATACCCTGTCTGTTCTATTTGGTGAGATTAAAGACAGAGGACATAACATTCATCTGTGAAGACAAGCAGTAAATCTGCTTTGGAAGCACTAAATGTGAAGCTCCCAGTTTTTCCATTATTTTTATTGTTTTCTTTTTTTTCTGTGTGTGTGTTTGAATACTTGGAAATCAGCAACTTTTTTCAGCCAGGCATGAATTTGCAATCATTGATTGCATTACTCTGTTTTTACTTTCTATTTACTTTGTGGATGTTCACAGTTATTTCATTAAAACTGCTGAAAGCTCAGTATCACAGGGGGAACCATCAGAGGGATACAGAGCCTATTGGCTTCATGCTGTTGCCTCAAATTCAGACTGGGGAGAAATGAGCCAGAAGGCATAAATGTTTGTAAGACCATTCAGCAGTCCAGTTACTTCCTAGTGTTCCTATTCTGCATTACATCACCACGTTCCCATTTAAAGACCAGCACTTGTCCTTGACTGTTTTTCTAGGAATACTGAGGCCAATAATGGGATTGAAAGTCACTGGCACTGGTTTAACTGGTTTCCATTTGCATGATGTATCCAGCAACATGATTTCTACTCAGAGAAGTGACACAAACAGCACTCATGTTTGCCATCTCCTAATGACTGTCTTTAGTATCTGTTAGTTATAAAAGGAGAGATGTTTCTTTTACCTGCCAAACTCACAGATTCAGCCTGGGATCAAAAAGTAATCTGAGTTTTCCTTCGCATAAGTCATGATTAATAAATGTCCTGCAGGTTCATCTACGCCCCACCAGCATCTGTGTATCCCTATTTTCTTTGATGGTTTTGGCACAGGGATTACCAACAGGAACTCAACCAACAATTCTGTTAATGATTCAAAAGGCAAATATATCAGCTCACTGTGTCTTGTATGTATTGCCTCTGTAGGACTAGCAGGCGCAAACTGTGTTAAAACTAATTTTTTTTTAAAGCAGCTATAGCTTTGGCATATTCAGGAAACTCTTACTCTGCTGAGTAAGAAAGAGCTATTTATATATTCATGTTGCTTTTTGAAGTACTTTTAAAGTATCTTTATTCTTTCTACATTTTCTCTGCTCTAAAAATAAAAAGTCTGTTGCTTTCATGTGCTATTAACCAAGCACCTTTCTCACCACAGCTACATAAATCATTCCTTTAAATAAAAGCACAATTGCAAATCACTCACATCAGGAATTAAAATCTTCCCTATTGTATTATGTCTACTGCAGTACAGTAATAAAAGCAAAGGGAATAAGAATAGCACTGATGACTATTTTCTTAACTAATTCACAAGTAAGAGTTCCAAAAAAAGTAAGATCCCTTTTTGATAAACATTAATACAAAGGTAGAAGCTCTGATGACAGACTCTGCCTTGAAATTCTTACATACATTGCAGCAAGTCATACTTAAATTTAGCATACCTTTTCCCCCATAGATACACCTCCTGATGTAATGATCACATCAGCACGGCTGATCCCCTCATTCAGTGCATTCAGTAAATCATCTGGGCTACAGAAAAAAACAGGCAAGCAGATTAGTGGCATGTAACCATTACAAGTTGTAGTGTTAAGTAGATGTCTGTGCACACATTCAGACATATGCCCACGCATATTTTAAGAAAGAGATACAACTCCAGGATAAGACAAGATCTCCTTAAGACTCCACACTGCTCTGTTCAAGTCAAGAACTGCAATCTCATTGAGTAAACACCACACTGTGATGTGGTGCAAGGAGCAGGGGGATACTTAGATAGGGACTAAGCACTCTAATACAAGTGTGTAATTTGCACAGCAGGTAGCAAGGCAAATTATGATTTAGACAGGGCTACACAAAGGAATCTGATGCATCAATATTACTGGCCACCAAGCAGGCTGCAGTACTACCTGCCTACTTTATTTGATGTGTGCAAAAACAGGGGTAAGGCTCCACTTCAAACTTCCTTCAGTGTAAAGTAAGAGTCAATCCAGTATATAATTTTCAGCAAAATCAGCTGTGCATCTTGAAAAACACAATCCATTCTCTTCAAGTGTCTACTTACCTTCATGAGAAACAGTGTGAGGGGAACTGTGATGTTCCTCCATACAGTCTAACTGTGGGTGTGAAGAGTAGAAGCTGAGTTTATTTCAGTTTTGGTGTCTTAACTCTTTTTTTTTTTTTTTTTTTTTTTTTTTTTTTTTTTTTTTTTTTTTTTTTTTTTTTTTTTTTTTTTTTTTTTTTTTTTTTTTTTTTTTTTTTTTGGCATGCAGTGGAGAAACTGGTAATACAACTTACACAAGATCAAAAGAATCCAAAGAATTTCCAATATATTAAATGCATAGTTTGCATTTGACATTTGTGAACTGACCAGAAACTGACCAATTCCTGTGACTAGATGTAATGTTCCTTCAACACTATGTTTTTCCTTAATGAAAGTTTTTCATGGGAGGCTGTTTTAGAATGCAGTTAAATAAATGGGCAGTAATAGTAGTTTCTGTAGAAAGCATTTCACCTGGAATACATCACCTCAGTTAAAAGTCACACTGCAATTACAAAATGCCATTATGGGTTATCAAGGCTTTGCAGGCTACAAATGCCATGTGGGCTATCATTCAAGAGCTCTTGCTATTGTTCACTAACAGATAGAATCACTGCAGTTATTTGGGGTTCAAGCTGGAACAGGAAAATCAGAGATATTATGCAAGTCCTGGTTGATGTTTCAGAGTAACAAACTGTGAGTTCCAAAAGGTCACATAAACAAAACCCCTTTCCTCTGAACATGCTGTCTTTGCCCATGGTTTAATGAAATATAAGCAGCAGTGAGCATTATGTGGTGCTGTGTGCACTGCAGTTTATGACAACAGAAACACTGCTCCCTCATTAAGTAGTTCTCTCAAGTGCACGCAACCCTGCACACTCCTCATCTCCTCAACAGAGAGCCCCCAGCTGTCCTGTACCTTCATTATGCCTTACAGGCAGAAAGACTCAAAGACATTTCTCTATCACGTCCAGTGACTGATGCGATTTTATCCTTGTTCCCTTGAGAGAAGCGACCAGCACTCACCTCCCTGCAGCCTCCTGTCAGGTCACTGTAGAGAGCAGTAAGGTCTCCTCTCAGCCTCCTCTTCTCCAGACTAAACATTCCCAATTCCCTCAGCCTCTCCTCACAGGACTTGCTCTCCAGACCCTTCACCAGCTTGCTTGTCCTTCTCTGAACTCACTCCAGCACCTCAATGTCCTTCTTGCACTGAGGGGCCCAGAACTGAACACAGAACTCAAGGTGCAGCCTCACCAGTGCTGAGCACAGGGACATGATCACTTCCCTTCTCCTGCTGGCCACACTATTCCTCATGCAAGCCAGGATGCCTTTGGCCTCCTTGGCCCCCTGGGCACGCTGCTGGCTCACATTCAGATGGCTGCTGACCCACACCCCCAGGTCCTTTTCTGCCTGGCAGCTTTCCAGCCACTCCTCTCCAGCACTGTAGCATTGCACAAGAGCTGTTGTGACAGAAGTGCAGGACCTGGACTTGGCCTTATTAAACCTCATTTTATTGACCTTTGCCCACTGGTCCAGCCTGTCCAGGTCCCTTTGCAGAGCCTTCCTGCCCTCGAGCAGATCAACACTCTCACGCAACTCAGTGTTGTCTGCAAACTTAACTGAGGAAGCCCTTAATCCCCTCATCTAGATAATTAATGAAGATATTGAACAGGACTGGCCCCAGAAACTGAGCCCTGGGGAACACCACTGGTACCAGCTGCCAACAGGATTTATTCTGTTGACTACAACTCTCTGGGCCTGGCCATGTAGGCAGATTTTAACTCAACAAGAGTACACATGTCTGTGCCATGAGCTGCCAACTTCTCTATGAGAATGCTGTAGGAGATGGTGTCAAAGGCTTCATTGAAGTCCACACCGACACCATACACAGCCTTTGCCTTGTCCAACAGGCGGGTCACCTGGTCATAGAATGAGACCAGGTTGGTCAAGCAGGACCTGCCTTTTTGTTTCATATTGATTGTCTAATAAGTACTCTATGTAATAAAATATTGCTTAAAATTATTATAGAGTTTGTAACAGAAAAGTCCCTCAAGATGTAAGTATTCTTTAATCCTTGCCAATGAAGGCCCAGATTGGAATGCAGCAAGGCATATGTATTCATTACACAGATTTGATACAGGCCTTCCTGAAGTCTGATGATAGTTGACACCCATGCCACTGTTACCAGACTAAACTATTTTCAGTATATTTTTCTCATAAGGTTGTGCTGCAGCTGAGGAACCTATCTGAAGCTTGCTACAGGATATTTAATTTTATCTTGCTTAACTATTTAAAAGTTATTCATAGGCTGTAAGACTGACTGTCTGGGGATATTCTAATTCTGGATTATGGAATGTGCTTGCTTTTGGTTGTGGTTTGAGACTAATGGAAGGAACAGTTATCAAGTTAAATAGAGTGGGAATGCTCCTACTTACATACCAAATATACACGTGTGTGTGTTGTGTGTATATACAAAATCAGTTAACAAAGGAAAAAATTCAACAAACCAAACCCAAAGTAAACAAAAACTCACATCAGGTGAGGACACATTTCAAACCTGTGTTTATGAGGGTAGCATGCTACTGGTAGCATACTACATCATACAGTTTTTCAATTATATGTCATGTACAAATTTGAAGATTACTGAACTTGGTGCATACTTTTAGTATTTCCAGTAGCATGACCTGTATTACACATGAAAGGTGAGATAGAAATGTTACTGTATTAAATGGAATGATTATGTTAATTTTGTTTTTATTCTGAAGGAAGGAGAGACATTTGCAGAATTCCCTCCCTTGCCTTTGCAGAAGGCTTCTGTCTTTTTGCTGTACTTGGCATGTTTCTTTTTATGTCACTCAGGTCTGTCTAAGTTTCTATACTACCTGAGGCTGGTACTTCCATGACTCTGCCATTAACACAAAACATCCCTCGCAAGAGCCACCCGCTGCAGCCTCCAATCAACACTGTAACAACTATTTTCCTTGCCTATAGTGGATTTAATGCAGTTACCATTCAAAGTGCATATTAACACATATTTGATATAATCACATAACAAGATATTACTTCTTGTTTCATTTGATCTATAACAATGAGCAGCATCTCCTTTGGAAAGGGAATAAATAATTTCATGGTATCATAGAATCATAGAATTGGCTGGGTTGGAAGGGACCTCAGAGATCATCAAGTCCAACCCTTGATCCACTACCGCTACGGTTACCAGCCCATGGCACTGAGTGCCACATCCAGTCTCTTTTTAAATATCTCCAGGGACGGAGAATCCACTACTTCCCTGGGCAGCCCATTCCAGTGCCTGATCACCCTCTCCATAAAGAAATTCTTTCTAATATCTAACCTAAATCTCCCCTGGCACAACTTAAGACTGTGTCCTCTTGTCTTGCTGGTAGTTGCCTGGGAAAAGAGACCAACCCCCACCTGGCTACACCCTCCTTTCAGGTAGTTGTAGAGAGTGATGAGGTCTCCCCTGAGCCTCCTCTTCTCCAGGCTGAACAGCCCCAGCTCCCTCAGCCTCTCCTCATAGGATCTGTGCTCGAGTCCCTTCACCAGCCTGCTTGCCCTCCTTTGGACCTGCTCCAGCACCTCAATCTCCTTCCTAAACTGAGGGGCCCAGAACTGGACACAGTACTCGAGGTGTGGCCTCACCAGCGCTGAGTACAGGGGAAAAAAAAGTTATTTCAGTAACTTCTGAAAGAACAGACAAAATAACCTTGGCATTTGAGCATAACAGGATAAAGACTGTTCCAAAGGGCTTGTGACAAATAATCATGAAGCTAAAAAATAACACTCACTGTCTGAGCAGGTACAAATCAGAAGCTATATTCTAAAGCCCTGGTCACTGCTAGAGACAGGATACTGGATTAGCTAGACTAATGGTCTAATTTACTATGATAAATAACCCTAAAATGTCTTGTGAAAGTGCAATTCTTGGATTTTTTTCCTTCATAGACAGAGCTGTAACAGGCGATCAAACATAATGGTGGATACCTTAATCAATGTAAAGTACATTTTGATGGGAAGCCTCATTTCCAGATGGCAAAACTATCCTGTTTCATTTGGTGATTTTCAAAGTCAGAGTAACACAGGGCAGAAGAAGGGAGTGTGCTTTTCAGACATGACACAATTGATTAAAAAAAAAATTGTATTTTGTATGTTTCAGATCACATCTCAGCATCTTCTGCAAATACAACTAAAAAAATTTATTCTATAAGGATTACATCCAGTTTATGAAACTATTTACATAGGTAAGCAAGTAAAACCCAAACTTTCATCAGTAGAAATCCCTACCTACAGTAGGTTGTATCTGTACAAATATGTGTACTCTACACAAATTCAGAAACTGCAGACATTATGCTTTGCATGAAGAGTCCATGAACTTTTAAGTATAACTTTAAATTCTCTGACAATTTTGCCAGTCTGATAAACAGAGTATCTACCTTTCTACCTCAGTTTCCTCATAGTTTCCTCAGTATTCTCCTTATACACTTTTGTGGAAGCAAAGGAGCAGTACAATCTGGAAATTAGTGGAGGGTATCTGTGGTATTGTAGCAGCACCATGTGTAGAATTCGGTAAGCAGATAAATGACATGGCAGTTGAGATGCCATTTCATTAAATTTGAAGAGAGGACTTGCAGGACAGACAGTATACCAGAATAGGAACACCTTCTGGATTCATGAAGAATTCTGATTATTGAAGCTGATTTATGGAAATCTGTTATACAGCACTTGATTACTTCTGACTCTGACTGAGCTGTCTTTGAACTGAAAAGATACACAGCCTCATTAAAACAGACATCAGCCACACAGAGATTCATCTCTCAAAAGAAATAGCTACATTACAGTCAAGACCAAAGAATTCTCTATGTCTTGAGTGCTATTTTATGTAGCATGCTAAAGTATGCTAAATTACAGTGCAATTTTCTTGTTCAAATAGAAATCAACATCTGTTCAGTCACTTCTGTTTATCCTATTGTTGGGCTTCACTGTCATTAATTATAAATCTGTCAGCCTTTTCTGTAATACAACCCTTAATACCAGCAGATTGATATATGCAATTAATCTACTCATTTTTTATAATTTGATTTAGAAAACAAACAACAAAAATAGTAATCTACATCACCTACCACTGTGCAGTAAAATGAGTGATCCCTGTAAAATTGAACTGGAACACTGAGTTAGGATTGACTTAACAAGCCATTGTCACAGCACAAAATCCATAGTTCTTACTAATTTTCAGTACCATTTCCACCACGTTCTTTGCCACAGTAGTCTCATTCGTTCAAATTAACCTCATTACCTGACAGTCATTTCCAGTCCTTGCTGTTCATTGACATATTCAGCTATTACTGCTGGGTGACTAATAGAAACACCTGTGATTGCTTTACTTTCCCATGTATCAGCCTGAGCTTTTCCAGAATATCTGGGTTTGTAAACCTGTACTCGTAAAATTTGTGCATGCAAACCATCACAGTTAGCACCTTAAATCTGTGCTCTACAGGTACCCTGGACACAGATACAGGAAGATATGCAAGCACTGTAAAGCATTAGATGCATGTAGAAAGTGTCTGTTGTGAGTAAACAAGCAGAGCTGAGTAACCCTTCTTGCTTGCTGTTTTACTGTATTTGAAAGCATCTCAAGTATTTCAGTTTTCTGCTGCCATAATTACCCCTTCATTCATCATTCCTCACAGATTCAGAAGACTTACAGGTTCCAGGTGACGAAGTGAAACTGAAGTGCTACCTGTGTTCCAATCTACACCCATCACCCTGCAGACCAACATAGACCAGCTGCTCCTCTAAACTACAACAGTTGCCCCTAAACTTCAAAAGGCCACGTGCTGCCTGTAGGTACCCTGAGTTTAGCACGTTCTGGCCATTCCCACACAAACTGGGAACAGTGGGTTTTGCTAGTCTCTCTTCTGATAAACAGATCTCCCAGAAAAGTTTTAAATAAAGTACAAGAACCTGCTGGAATCTCCAAAAGGACCTCCAAAACTACAAAGAATTTACTGAAGTAAAATTCGTCAAAAAACCAAGACTCTACTTATTGTATGCAGATAAAGATCTCATGAAGAAGCTCAATGACATTTCTGTTTGAGAAAAGATGGGATATGGATTTGATCCTTCATGATTAACTCTCATTTTTTTTCTGGTGCTCATTCAGTTGAGGTGACAGATGTCAAAATGAGAAGCTGAATGCAGTTAAGCATAAAGATCAAAGCCTGTCACCCACTTCTCACCACATGGCCAAGAGGAGCATTTTGTACATTTTGCACATAGATGCCATACTAGGTTTAGCCAGCTAAAACCCAACTTCTTTAGAATGTAAGATTGAATGTAATTTGATTAATGTATTTTAAATGAATGTAATTCAATGAATGAATACTTGATTGTGATAGGAATTCTGTTTTGACTGGTGTGGTTTTCTAAAGCAGGAAAGATCTAATTTTGATGATGTATGCAGTAACATATGGGCATACTTTTCTGAAACTGTATTTGTTTCAAAATTCTCCAGTGTATTTCACCATGTTCTCATAACATTTCTTCCACCTATCTCCTGTAGTATTTCCCTGGCTCACTTTGAACAGATGCAGTATGTTTTCCCTATGAATATAAGCCAGCTTGTGAGGAAAGCTGGAATAACTACAGTAGCTTTTGGCTTGTTCACCATGACTATGTAAGTTTTGTCTACCTGACAGCAACATAAAAGAATCTGGCTTAGCACTATTTTGCAGAGTGTTCTTTTTCATCTTATGTTAATGAACTTTAGAGGTTAGATTAGAGGTCTCCAACTCTTTTGCTGAAGTTATCGTAAGATCTGCCCACTGCCTTCAACTTTTTCTCTGTATCCGGTTGATAGCATATTTTACTCCAACTGTTTTAATGAGCTGTTTCTGAAGATTCCCACTCATATATATGCCAAAACGACAAAAGACCAGAAAGGTCATGAAAAGAGAAAGCCAATGGGAGTGAAACAGGCACAAGTCTCATATTGCAGAAACCAGGTGCTTATGTACTATGGAGCATACTCCTACATGAAGGCATTACACTGTTGATGTTTGGGTCCTGTATAACATTTTTGTCTGCTGCTTGTGTACATTCAACTGCAAGCATTTGCTTGTGAATTGTAGTGATTTTTTTCATCTATGCTGAAAGAACAGGACCAAAGCTCTGAAAATGGTAGTCTTTGGGTGCTATGCCATTACACTAACCCATGAGAACTTTATCCACTCTAAATGAAGGCCAGTGTGTGTCCCCTGAATGTAAGAAATAGCCTGAGAACAACTGGTTTCCTTAATTGATAAATTATCCCTGGCTATCTTACTGGCCAAAGACAACAAACCTTATCCCAATACTTACCAGAAATCCATTAGTTTTTCCAAGAAGTTGGATGAAATTTCACTGGTAAAGATAACAGCTCTTTCCTTCCTTCCTAGGAAGTGAATCTACATGGATTCACTGAAAAGTTTCCACTTTTGCAGTGGAAGATATTCAACAGTTGTAGCTGGGCTGAAATAGCATGACTGAAGAGTACACCACACAGTACAATAATCAATGCCAAAGACATTGCTCATGCATGCTCATCAGTAAAGATGCACTGGTGCACTGGTGAGTCTGCAGGGTAAACATGATTCTGCAATTACTTCTTTCAGAGCACTCATGAAGTATGAGAATTGGCTTATACTGACATAACTGAAAGGAAAATATTATAATTGATGTAATTAGTACAAGTTGCTTACATAAAGCAAATAGAGTTACAAAATCTGACACACGATGACATGGTGGTGTTATAATGGTATTTCTTACCTTTTAATTCTAATTTAGCTTCAATTTTAATTAAGAGGAATTGAAACAAATTTTAAGTGAATTTTAAGTAAATTCACTTCACCCTGTAGACTGCTGTAACTACTATTGAACTACAATGTGGATGCCCCTAGAACAGGCAGAAATGCAGGTTCTAAAGGCAATGCTTCAAAAGGGCTTTCTCTGTAAAGCCTCACCTTTTACAGAAACATAACTTAGTCACTTGGAAAAACATCTGTCTGCAGAAGAAAAATTACTTGGAAGCCACAGGTCAGAGACAATGTAAAGAGGCCTTTTAAAATTCCCTCTTATCAGCTATGTCTTAAAGAGTTATCATTAAAGAAAAAGTCAAACTTATTTGCTATAACATAATACAAATACTTCAAGAAGGGTAAACTACAGCTTGTTAGAATTAAGTGAAGAGGAGAAACAGAAGCTTACACTGAGACAAGCAAGTTTATTTTTTGAAAACTGCCAAGTCAATAAAAGGAAGTGGAACTTTGTTCACCTCTATAATCCTGGAGTCTATTTTTCAAGTGCAAATCTGGTTTTAGTGTAAGAAAACACCCACTGATTTTCTCCTGCTGTGGAAGCAGAAGCATTTGCTTATAGCTCATGCTTAGGGTCAGCAAGGCTTTATTCTAGGGGCTTTTCTTTATTGATGCTTGCCTCAGAACTGCTTAGAAGAGCCCAAAGGCTCATTTAACGTGTCCTCTAGATTTAGGCTGTTGGCAATGATATGTGAACCAACTTGTATGAGGAATTTCAAGTTGATCACCTGCTGGTAGATTACAGCTTCTAAGCAATTTCTGATAAAGCCGATAGTCTATATCATGTTCTTCACATAGAAGAACTTGCAGTCTTTAAAACATTTTAAATTAAGCTAAGAACAGTGAAGCTTTCTGGGATGTGTACAGTAAAGTGTAAAGTTCTAGTGGGTTCATCTCTTCAGTCAATTCAATGAGGAAAACCTTGATTTATTACAACCTGGCATCAGCATGACCAACCAAGTGCTCAACAAGAACAAGTCTTTTGAAGGCTAAGGATGTGGCAGACTGATCCAGTAATGAGTACATAAACTTAATTTTCCCATATGGAAAGTGAAGGTTAAGCTATAACTCAATCCTTCAATCTTTTATTATGAGAACAAACCTATTAACCTCACTAAGGATCCTCATATGACTGAAGTTTTCAGTCAGGTATTAGCCTTCCATGAGGTATTAGCCTTTCAGAAAGTCATTAGCCTTTCATGAGTATTTCATGACTTTCATGACTATTTTTAACTCCTACAAAAAATCAAACTACAGAAAGTAATTTTTTAATTTGTTAATCAGAAAATGACAGGTGGTTTTAATGGAGAAAATGACTGGTGGTACTCCCCCTCTGTTATCATTCCTGCCCCTTTGGCCTGTCTATGGCAGGTAAGTGCTGTAAATTAATCAATTTTATTAAGCAATTGCCCTACATAAGACCTAGAATGTAATTGTATCTGTATTTTGGGAAAAAAGCATAGTGGATAGATTAGAGATTTCATGGACATTGCAGTTAGCCTGCTTTAGAGATGATCAGCATGGTAATGGAAATACAAGTATGCAGGTATGACTGAGGAGTCATAACAATGACGCCCCTAGAGCTGTACCCCACTACTACCTCTAAGCAGGTTCCTTCCTAATTTCCTGTATTTTCAAAAGGGAAAAGCCTTGATGGATAAAGATCTTTGCTGCTACTGATGAGCAATGTCATCATTCTTGGTATTAAGAAAATTTTGATTTTATCAACGTTGTGGAGCCACATCTGTCTGCAGTGCACTGGTGCATAAGAACTTCATTGACAAGGCAGTGCTATTTAATGGACAAAATACAACACCATTTGCTTCTGTAGGGCAACCACTGGTAGGATCAGTGCTCCAGGCTCTGCACTGACAGATGCAGCGTTGAGCCTGCCTGTGAGCATGCATGTGCCTCAAGGTCCCAAGTGTTTTAAAAACAGTGCTCACCAATCTGGTAGGCCTGTCTCCGCAGTGTTCTGGAAGCTCTGTGTGCCTTCTTCTTTAAAAACATCTGGCTTCCTGAGGGTAAAGGAAGCAGAAGGGGTATAATAAAGAGCCTGGGAAGGAGAGAGGCTCCTGGGGTAAAAGGGATGCTCTGTGCCCAGCTGTGTCCCCCTTGGTGGCTCTAAACATTGAAAACCATCATGGGAAATGCTTTCCCTCTGCAAGGCCAGCCAATTGAAGAGAAAGGGAGTGCACAGGGACACCTTTCTGTTGTAGTATGGACAGGCTTCTCACAAGGATGAAAAGTGAAGCTATGGAAGGATTTAGGCCCAACTGGGCATGCCAACAATGTGCAGTTCATCTTCCCTTGCAGAGTTTATAGAGAAACTTCTTTACTCTTGACTTCCAGATAAAGCAAAATGAACTGTTAAACACCTTGACATTTTGGAGGAGGACAACAGATAATGGGAACATATTTGGAGATGGCGCCCATTGAAACATTTTTACTCCCACTTTCTTGCTTCTTATGAAGGAAATTAGTCTAAAGGCATATTAAATGTCACCTTGGCTACAAGGGGAAAGGGTTATATTTATCCTAGTTTTACATGTCCATAGTCAATAAAGATGCCACTTCATTCATGAGAAGCTTCATACCCAGCTACCCTGCTCCAGGAGGCAGTAGTGTCAAAAATGGAGAAAACTGCTGCTATCAGGACCTTATTTAAAATGTCTATTTTGCTACGGATTCCTACTTCATTAAGGCAGCATATACTTCTACATATACTTCTTGCAAATCAGTGTCACTCAGAAGAAATAATTTTTAGATAGTGTCTTTTGTAGCAGAAATACAAAATAAGACAGTATCTGTGGTTTTTTTGTCTTAAATGTAGGATAATTAAATGTGAAATGTGATATACCCCACCTTCATTTGACATGAAGATTTATAAATGTCTCTTTAAAAAAAAAACAAACCTAAAATAAGGTGTTCAAGATTGAAATGGATCAGGTCATGAATGGTCACTATGCAAACTCTTAAGCCCCTTTATTCTTTCCAGCTGGCTGGGCTGTTACCAACAACAAAGTCAACCTCTCTTCCCAGTCCCCAGCCCTGGCCCTGTTGATCCTGCAGACAGTAGCTTCAGTCTAGAATTTCAAAGATGACTTCTGGGAACACAGAGATCCTGTCTGACTGAGGAACGAGAGCAGTGTGCCTTCTCTGCTGTTACACTGCTACGCAAGCACAAGGACACTGCTAACATAGAATCTAAAATCCTCTTTCTTATCTTGAAAATCCATGTCTGGTGTCACCTCATAGGTCATCACAAAAAGGCTCTATCAGATCAGATGTGTACTAATGTTGTCTGGAAGTCATGGAAAAATATTAAAACTGTTCAGGTTTTAAGGTTAGATGTAATTTCTTTCTGACAGTTTTCCCAAGGTAGCCATTTCAAAAATGTCTTCATCCCCTCATTTATTCTTCTATTCATTACCAGAGAGCAAAGCCAGTCTTCATTTCTCAAAACAGGGTCTCTGTGTCAGGAAGTGACACACAAAAGACTTTCATGTTTCGTAAGTGATCCTAGCTTCTGACTTGAGTGAGATCTTAGAATTTCTTCCAAAATATGAAGGGACTCTTTCAAAGCTGTTACTTTAGGTATATCACACAGTAATGATATATGCAATAGCAAGGGTGATTTTTAATGGGCTTATGTGTCCCTTACGAGCTCTATGTCAAACAGGATGACATAAAAGAGAGGTATATAAATGAGAAACTAATTGCTTCTAATGTAGAAAAGCTCTCATAGGCTGCTGATTTTATAAATATTCTCATACCTTTTAAAGCAATTGAGCAGGTAAGGTGAATTTACTAGATTTTTCGCCTAAGGAGAAAGAGATTCTTTCTCTCCATTGTGAAATCACAGGCACGTAAATGAAAATGCAGCTGGAAGCAGCTAATGTTACACATGTCTTTGAGAAAACTGATAAGGAATTAGAAAATAGGGAAAAGAATGCAGAGAAGGGGAAAATGCACTCATGTAAACAAAGGTAAAACCAGAGAAAATTTAATTCCTTACATATAAGATCAAAATTGTGTAGCAAGTTTAATAAGAGAGTCTCCTATAAAAGGAAAACTGTCAAAAAGGAAGATGGCTTTCCAAAACAGAGGCCCATGCTATAGCAGGTTTTGCTAGAGTTAAACTTTACATCTTTAAAAAAAAACAGTGGACACAAAGAACAACACAAATGAAATAATCAGACACAATAATAACAATAATATCCTGATGCTTATGTTAACATAGATCTTTAGACCAGCTGGGAGATTTAATTTTAGTTTTCATCAATGGTTTCCAAAGAACTGAATAATTTCATAGACTATAAGCAAAGGAAGTTGAATTAGAAACATTTTAAACTTGGCCTTGCTACATGCTCAAAAGTACATTGGAAAGTACCAGTTTTACCTGACCAGTTGTGTTTGTAATTTTTTTAGCAAGTGATTCTGTGGTTCAGACAAATATGTAAGACACAACAGTAAGACCAACATCAGAAGGGTTCTTCCTTCCTTCAGTTTTGTATTGTTTTCTTGTGTTTGGAGTAGTTCTGGAATTGGGATATCATCCATTTCTATGCAGATGTGAGCTTTTCCAACAGCTCGGTTTTATGTGCTAAGAACAGAAATAGAGAATATCTTGGCTTCTAGCCAGACATAACTTCAGCTGCATTGCATTTGCCAGATTGTTCCTTTCTGCTATGGCTTGCTTCTAGGACTTCAACTGTAGATTTTATCTATGTGTTTTGGACTTGCTGTTTTTAATTTTGAATATTGAGCCACATATACTGTTTATCAGAACGGAAACAACAACAATCTCAGAAACTGAGTGCTCCAGAAGGAAATAAAATATTGGTTTCAACTGAAAATACAAATATAGCCTGAGTGAGACCTGAGTGGCCAGTTCAAAATGTAAGCTGCTGGACAAGCTGTCTTCTGTGCTCTTCCTAGTGATTCCTATGCTGAAAAGAAATATAGGAATACTTACCTCTAAGTTTGTCTTTGCAAATGCTACTCTAAAACAGTTTCCATTGAGTATTAGCTCTGTAAAGATGACTGACAGAATGTCCATGCTTGTCAAAAAACTTGATCTGTTACAGCAACAGCAATACTCAACTGTGCTTCCTATAAGATGCTCTCTTATAGTGCTTACTGTATTGCAGCAAGTGACACTCCCAGTACAATGCAGTAAACATTTATTCAATGAAAAATGCATAAACAAAAAGAAATAGAAAAAAAGGAATACAAACCCCAACTGTGAAATATGGCAAGGGAGACATACACTACAGTGATACTTCTGAAGAAAAAATCACGAGTTTTGAATTTTCCCTTTGGAAAAGTGGTGTTTGACAGTACTTCTACTACGTCTGTAGTTATTGCAGGCATATAAAATCTTTCTTTGTCACTAACCAGATACATATTATACATACAAAATAAACTGCACATATAAGTGAGCACACACAGACACACATGATTTATGGTTTAACTCCAGTAAACCATATAAATGACACTGAAGGCTTGTTCACCCTTTCTATAAACACACTAACTAAAAAGTCAAAACTACACCATTTTTAAGGTCCCTTTGGTAAGTCTGTTGCGTTTGTTCAAGCATCAAAGTTTCTCCATCAAATCAGCTGTTAGTCCAAAAGATATATACTGAAATATCTGTATGGGCAACATTCTCTTAGTGGCTTTTTTATATAATGAAGTAATTAGCATTAAACTAATTCACATAATAATTTTTTCCCCTTTGACTGAAATTGAACTGAAGAAGAATTTGTTTGTAAAATTGAGCATATGAATGAGAGAAGAACAGCAGAAGAATTGCTAAATCACAATGCTGATATCAGGTCAGGAAGATTCTTGGCTAACTCAACAGTTATTTTATTCTTTCAAAACTTACTGCAAAGTACAAAATCACTCTATGTCTGGAGGGTCATTACTTCTGTTGTATGACCTAAACTATCAGCTAAGTATCTGCCTCTGCAGAAATGACTCCCTAAGCAGGAAACCAGAAGTTTAGAAAGAACTGTTTTTGTCAAGGTAGTACTATCTCAAGAAACAGAGAACATTTTAATAACAAGGATTCAAAAGTATCATCCTTTCTCATATCTGAAAGCAAAGCTTCAAGCACTTAACTATTTTTGCCTAATTCAGATGTTTGCTTTCTGGTTTCCAGATAGCATCTGACATGTGAAAAAGGGTCATAAAACATATTTGGAAAAAATATAGAAATGTAAATGTAGAAAAGTAAAACATATTCTCTTGGGCCTTAAATCTCACTGCAAGACAGACATCAAGGTGCTGGAGTGTGTCCAGAGAAGGGCAATGAAGCTGCTGAAGGGTCTGGAGCAGAAGTCTTAGGAGTGGCTGAGGGACCTGGGCTTGGTTAGTCTGGAAAAAAGAAGGCTGAGGGGAGACCACACTGCTCTGTGCAACTACCTGAAAGGAGGGTGCAGTGAGATGGTGGTTGGTCTCCTCTCCCGAGTAACAACCAATAGAGCAAGAGGAAACAGTCTCAGTTGGCCCAGAGGTTTAGATTGGATAGTAGGAACAATTTCTTCACTGAAAGGGTTTCCAGGCACTGAGCAGGCTGCCCAGGGAAGTGATTGAGTCACCATCCCTAAAAGTATTTAAAAGATGTGGTTCTCAGGGACATGGCTTAGAGGTGGACTTGTCAGTGTTAGGTTTGTGGTTGAAGTCAATGATCTTAAAGGTCTTTTCCAACTGGAGAGCAGCCAGGCAGAAAGGGATCTGGGAGTGTGGATTGATAGGAAGCTGAACATGAGCCAGCAGTGTGCCCAGGTGGCCAAGAAGGCCAATGGCATCCTGGCCTGTATCAGGAACAGTGTGGCCAGCAGGTCCAGGGAAGTGATTCTGCCCCTGTACTCAGCGCTGGTGAGGCCGCACCTCGAGTACTGTGTCCAGTTCTGGGCCCCTCAGTTCAGGAAGGAGATTGAGGTGCTGGAGCAGGTCCAAAGGAGGGCAACCAGGCTGGTGAAGGGACTTGAGCACAGATCCTATGAGGAGAGGCTGAGGGAGCTGGGGCTGTTCAGCCTGGAGAAGAGGAGACTATTCAAGGAGCAAGTTTTGAAAGCACAGGAGCAGGCTGTGGCAGTGTGCCAAAAGGCGAGCTGGCGGGGGAGATGACCAGTCTGGCTGAACACGGAGACTTTGAAAGAAATTAGGGTTAAGAAGAGGGCCTACCAATTATAGAAAAAAGGGCTAACTACTCAGGAGGAATTTAGGAATATAGTTAGGTCATGTAGAAAGAAAATTAGGGAGACAAAGGCACAACTTGAACTGAATCTTGCCACCTCTGTGAAGGATAACAAAAAGTCCTTCTACAGATACATCAACAGCAAAAGGAGGGGCAAGGAAAACATCCATTCTTTACTGGACACGGGTGGGAATATAGTTGTCAAAGATGAAGAAAAGGCTGAGGTATTTAACACCTTCTTTACCTCAGTTTTCAACAGTAAGACAGGTTATCCTGAGGGCAGATGTCTTCTGGAGCTTATAGAAGGTGACAAGAATCTGAACAGCGGTAGTGGATCAAGGGTTGGACTTGATGATCTCTGAGGTCCCTTCCAACCCAGCCAATCCTATGATTCTATGATTCTACTATTATTCCATGAGTTTAGGCTCTATTTGCATGAAGTCTCCACCTGAAATTGGAAGCTGGAGTTTTTTAGTATTTATTGCCATTTGAACAGCAAAGGAGTTTTGACAGGCCCAAGAAGCAAAAAGATGCCTCAATGCATTAAGGGTACCCAGAAGGGTTTGCTTTCCCTAAGATCCCAACCACTGCTCGAGTTGCTGAATGTCACATTCCCTGTGTGAAAACTTCAAATACACCTGCATTTCCCAGAGCCATCATGTTGGTTCACATATTGTAAAAACACAGGGAGGTTGACCCATTCATTCATATACTTTCTGTCATGTTTTTGTTGAATATTGAATCCTGTATTGAATTGACTAGTTTTGAAATGAGCTGTTCCCTAGCAGTAACCTTCTTTCCCCACTTGGGAATTTGGTCATCAATGTGAAATCTGGGTGCTGAAGTTGGGATTTTTTTTCTGATCTGGCCTCACTCCTAGCTGCCCACAAGAAATACCCTTCTTCTCAAACAGGTGGAGATGAACCTGAACCACTCCCTGTCGAACCACATCTGTCAAGTGGTTTGATACCCAAAATGAGAAACAGGAAAGCTATTTCAAAGCCTTCGAGGATCAATAAATTGAGGAGATCCATTATGGTGAGAAACTCAACCCTTGGATGACAGGCACTGCAGTCTTGCAAAAGAAAAAAGTACTGAACACTTCAATCACTTATCCTAGAGCTCTCAACAGGAGATGTGCCTTCACTGCCACTGGGAAACAAGGAGCAATCACTGTCAGATAAACAGACTGATCACAGGGTACTGCTCTGTGACAATCAAAGTAGAGACACCAGGAAAGGAAAAAAATTGACTCTTTTAAATTCTCTGTCATATTTCTGGAAATGTTGAGCAATATCTAGCATCGGGGCCTTCCCCAAAAGACACTTACTCAGAATCTGACAGAATTTTATACTCTAAATTAATTTTTGCATGGATAATAATCTCTGAGAGAAACTCCTCCATTCATTGGATCAGAAAAAAGTACTCTTGCTGCAGTATTGTCTCCTACATGGATTAAGTAAGGAGCAGCAATAGATGTTTCAACGAATGGGAGGCAAAAACAAGTTAAACATCATTCAATGAAAATTTTACCAAATTATTCCTCTTCATAGTAGAATAGACTTACTTATTTCTCTAATGAAAAGGGTAAAATATTTTCTCCAAGATGTGCCTGGTCACAGCACTATAATGCCTGCGATGTGTGACATTTTCTCTGGTATTTCTTTTTTCCATGCACACCATAAAGTGCACTGCATGAATATGAAGTGACATCTTTACTAACATGTGGTACTTACTTATCTCCTACGATTCCCAAGTTGATTGTTGGATAGCCATGTTCTTGGATGGTAGCTAGGAGAGTTGAACGGTTACTGTCCCGAATCTTTCCTGGCAAGAGGTCATCTTCAGGATTCAGTAGCTGTAAAACCAGAGACACTTTCAGTCAATCTCCTTGGAATACTGAGCCTTTAAACAAGAAAGAATTTTATTCTTTAGGCTCAACAAGATATTCTTAGAATCCTATCATAAAATATATGTGCAATATGATTTAGTGAATTTAAACTGGTAATATTTGTAATGTGTTTTTTAGTCCTGTCCTCCATCTTGTTTAGTTAGTTTATCTTGGTTCAAATCTGCAAAAGCTTCTTTCTCCTTAAATGTACCTGGCTTGTTTTTTATATCAATTACTGATTTGGATGAAAAGCTTTCTCTCAAGATAATATGGCAATTAACTTATCTGCATTACATGGTTTGGGAGTTAAACCACAAAACACATATATGTAAACATATTTTACATATATTAGGAGTTCTTTTGCAGGACACAGAAGGACAACACAGTAAGAGTGTATCTGTCAAAATTACAATGAAAGTGTTAGGTAGTAAGGAGAAGTGTGGCTAAATTTTGAAGCTTTGGCTACCAGCCCTATTTCTGTGAAGATTTCCACAGGGTGCTTAAGAAAGCCACTGCGTGAGATCCTTTTTTAACACGATATAAAAGACAGTGCCCTCGTAAGTCTGTACTTCTACCAACAGGAGATTTCAACATGTGCTACTATTAAAAAAGTATTAAGGGACAAACTATAGGAAGGCATTTGGGTAATACTGTTCAGTTTTCAAAGGTTATCTCTCTTTTATACTGTAGCTACAGAGGAATGCTGCTCAAAAGAAATTACTCTTCCAGTCATGATGGGCAGTATAAATTACAACCCTGACTACCCTGCATCTCATTTCTTGCTGGCAGGAGGAAAGCAGCTGGCACATGGTTGGATACCCTCCCAAAATTCAGGCAAAGGCAGTGTGTGAGACTTGTGAGAAAGTCCTCTTCTTGTATTTTTTAAACAAGAAACTGTTTACAGGTTGATCTCTCAAAAATACCTCATGTCAGCATGATTTCTAGCTCAAAAAGTGAGTCTACTTGGGAACAATGTTAAAGTCACTATCCAAAACACTGTCCCAAAGAAGATCCAGTAATTCAGACCTTGATTTAAACATACTTTTCTTACCTCATTCCCTGTTGACATGACTGCAACCACTGGAAACTTGTTAACTTCTACTTCAGTTACTCCAACAGTTGCTAAGAGACCAATTTCAGATGGACCCATGTGGGTTCCTTTAGCCAGCACACATTCACCTCTTTTAATGTCATGTCCTATAGGTCTGAAAATCATAACACAGAAAAAAAAAAAGAAAGAAAACCAGAATGACACTGAAAGTTTCTTTTCTTGATTGGTCCTGCTGCAGGTCAGGAGTGGCAGGAACGTTCATTAGTCAGAATGTCACAATGCCAGTAGTACTTATGCTTAAAAAATTACTATTAAAAAATCACTGGCAATTCCATTCCTTAGAGGGGTATTTTACTCTTTATAATGTAGGTTGTTTACAGACCTGATATCTTGGCCTGGTCGAGCCTGCACCAGGATTCGAACCTCTAGTTCTTCAGTGCCCTACCAAAACAAGGAGATCAAATATGGTCAGTGGGGCTATTCAAAGAAGATTAATCAGCTTCAATTCCTCAGAAGTCTACAAAGCTTACAGCATTTATTACACTGAGACATTATGGTTTAAGCATCATCTTTGTTGTCCTCATCTGTGTGTCAAAACTGTAATAAAATGTCTGCTAAAACTGAAAAGCTTTGTAAGAAATTCTCTCTCTGATGAGCTCACCAGCACTGAATACAGTTTGACCTTCCTTATATATGGTGATCTAGTATACTGAGTAGACTCTTTCTCAGCCAACTCAATCTTCTCAAAGATGGCATTTCAAAAAGACCATTAATCTGACAGACAATATGCCACTATATCTGTAGCAAAGTGGGGAGAAGCTCCATGCCCTAGCCATTTCAGGATTTTCAAGTAGAGTCCTGTAGTGGAAACTCCTATTTGAGAGTTTTGTACAATCAGGAAGATGTTTATTCATCATATTTACTTATTGTGAACAAGAGACAGTGGCCTGAAAAGTCTGATGCTTACCTTGTCTTTACTTCATCAGAATTTCAATGGTTTGGTGATTCATTTGATGCCAATAAATGGCACATGACCTATATTTTGTTAATATTTAATTTATGAGCCCTGGAATTGGGTTGATGATACATATACTTAGCTTTGAAATAGTGCCAGCTTGTCAGTAGCACTAAAACTATACTCTTTTAGACTGGAACAGATTTTGTTTTTACATTATCAGGTAGCAATTCGTACTTTAAGTACCTCAAAGTTATAAACCAGACAATAATACTACACGACAAACAAGGCACATCTTTGTCATTAGGAATTTTTACAAGAACAATAGTGTTGTATAGGACACTGGGACTTGCCTCATTTCTTAAAGGTGACATGAAATGACCTTTATGAGTTCAAACTAAGTGCTTTAAACTAAAGGTCTCAATGTTAAAGTTAATGAAAGTGTTGATAAAGATTATGATTCGGTTTACCTACAGTTAAAATTGATACATTCAACGCCCTGAAAACCAGGAAACAAGTAACAAAAACACTGTGGTCTTACCCCCTCCCAATGATTTCTTATTTTATTACAGTGGTTGAACACATTTGCTTTCTTTTTTCTTCTACAAGGTTACACAAAATGAAAAGGGTGTAAGCATGTTTTTGGAAGGATCCTTCTCAATCATTGTGCATTTGACAAGCTGATGATAATTATTCCTGCTAGACAGACATCATTCCTTTCAGGCCTGTGACTTGTACAGTCATTTGAGGTATGCTTGCTCAGATACTTAAGTACTGCTACCACAACTAGAGGTCAAGGAGCTCCTTTTAAAAGCAATCTCTATCTTTTCAGAAGAACATTTTTCAGATGTTAGAGATTTCATTTCAGTTAAATCCAAATCCTGAAGGCACACTAAAAAGAAAAATATTCTTGAAATATAGCCATCCAGGCACAAAAAAACCCCCAACAAAACCCAACAAACCAAAAAAACAACAACCCAACATATTAATTAAACTACTAACTATTTAGCTACATGGTTAGGAGAGTGGCAAAGAATAATAAAACAGAATCATAGAATGCTTTGGGTTGGAAAGGACCTTAAAGATCATCCAGTTCCAACCCCCCCTGCATGGACAGGGACACCTCCCACTAGATCAGGTTGCTCAAGGCCTTGATATTGAAGGACAAGTAGAAACCTCACAGGCAGGAAAAGAAAGCTGAAGGTGGCTGACCATTTGCTAAAGAATTCAGAGTTTAAACACAGAGCCAAATGATCTGTTCTCACATGCAGAGAACACCCAAAAGAAGCAGAAAGTAACAGCTTGTCATGCACGTTGCTCTGCTAGGTGACAGTCCTCTCATAATGAGGTGGGCAGTGGCCACAGTAAACTTGCTCAGTGAGGCTAATAGAGCGATTAACAAGCAGTGAAGGCAATGGTCTATTTTATGGGAAGACATGATCTACCCATAAACAACTGTAACCTCAAAGCAGTACTGACTCAATAAATTCTCTGTCAGGAGGAAGGCCTGGCTAGACAGCTTGCTGACTTCATCAGATATAAAAAACGATGCATTCACAGTAATAAGGCAAGAGAAAAGTTCACAAGAGTGTATTTCAATCTTTGCTATCTTCATCAGTTTTGAGCATTAGAATTCATCTGCTTGAACCCCAGCTGCAATAGCAATGCTAGCACAGAGCCATGGCAAAGTGGTGCAGCTTATCAGAACAGCAGCAGAGCAGCAAAGGCTGATTTGAGCAGAGAACCATGCACACAATTAATTCCAAAACTGAACTTGAAAGTTGTGCTAATGAGAGACTTATCTTCTTGCATTAAAATCTCTCAGATGATGGCAAGGATGATGATGGTGTCCTGAAATCACATATGGGTAAGTGAGGATAATGATTCAGAAGGAATTCTCTGAACACAAAGGAAATCTAAGATGGACTCTTTGGGATACTGTTGTCTACAGACAGCTCCTCTGCTTCATTAAAAACTCATTTCACTTTATTAAGATAACTGTGTATACAGAATTAGTACTACAGTAGGCGTATTTTTTTCTGTGGTATTTTGCAGCATCTGTAAGGTACAGTGATAATATGATTTATAGGTAGGCTGGATAATCTGTTCAAGTTAAACAAGAGTTAAGACAGTTCTGGGGGAATACAGACCATTTCCTGGCTTTCAGATGTGTTAAATTTAGTAATTTTCCCATTTTAAAGGAGCACAGAGTTCTATTGAAGAAATGTAGTTATGCCTTAAAAAAGTTTGGGGGTCACTTACCCTGTTACATAATAAAACCCTTATTCTAAACATGCATTTATTACAAGGTATGTGCACAAGACATACTGCCCAAAATGATGATCCAGAAATATAAAGACTTTGCTACTGCCAAATGTGAACTCAGTAGAAAAGAAGGAAATATGTAATTTCTGATTGCCACTACACCTGTATTTTAAAATGCGAATCCACTAGGCACTCAAATTGGACTGTAGTCATGGATCCCCAGGAGGCAATATGCCTTGTGCTGAAATCATGCTCCCAAATACTTAGGTGTCAGCATTCAACTACTGTGATGAAAAATCAATGTCAGGACAAGTAGATCTGTGGTGCTGTTATCACAGCCTGCAAAAGGGAGTAAAATTGCCAGGAGAAACTGATGTGAAAATCCTCAAACTTCTGAGATTAACTGAAGAGTTTTTCTGCAGGATTCTCTTTCATATTTACAGGATTGTATCATGAGCTATTTTCTGCTCCACGCCAAAGAAAATTGAGCTTTAACTTGTGACTCACATCGTCTGATTCTCTGATGAGCTCTGTATCTTCCACTTGCACCACTGCATCAGCACCACATGGAATTGGAGCACCAGTTGTAACACGCATTACCTGACCTGGCATCACAGTCTGAGTTGGCTGAAAAATAAACAAACAAAAATTAATTTACTTTAGAAAAGAAAAATTTCAAACTGCTTGGGTTTCATGGAAATAAGCTAAAAGATTATTGAAATTTCTTTCCTTTTGTTTCTTTTTTTTTTTTTAATTTCTTTTTCTCCTCTTTTGTTTTACTAGCACACTAGACATGGAAAACCAACAGCTTGTATGTCATATAACCATCCGCTTCATTTTTAAACAGATTTCCTCATATTGAGAGACAATACAACTGTCTGAGAGATAGCTCAACACTACTGTTCTGAGGGTCAGTTTAGAAAAGCCTGAAATTGAAAATATCCTACAGTTAGGTAAAGTCACAGCACATGAAAAAGTTTCAACAGAAGCTACACAAAGAACAGAAAAATATCAGAACAACATAATTAAACAAATGATGTGGTTCTAATAAAATTTCTCACCAGTTAGCCTATTGTAAACCACAGTTTTCAAAATCCAGAGTAAAACTTCAATATGACTATAACCACATAAGAAATAAATGACTAAAAGAAAAAAACACCTTTCTAAAAAAAGGCAACTAAAAGGAGCTGGTATGATGACTGGGACTTCATTGCTGGAATAGGAGAGCTTGCTCCCCACAGCACTCCAGTGAGCTCAGTTTATCTGGGCTTTGCTCTAGTTAGTGAACATGTGCTAGATACAGATCTACACAGCAGTGATCAGACCAACATATTCTGTACATGTCACCTGTATAATTCACGTGCAGATCATCTCTATATGCCACATGCAGCACTGGGACATGCTGGGGACTTCTCACATATTTGGTAGCAACTCCCAGACCTGCAAGCACTCCTGCCCAAGCATGGTTACCTGCTCCCACCCAGCAGCCATTTACTCCATGAGTTTTGACTGAAGGCTGTTACATATCTGCAAATTCTAAACCAGTGGCCAATGTTTCAGCTGTGCAAAGCTGTGTTTGTCTTCCATGTTCTACTCCATTTCAGCACTGACACAGCCTCTGAAATGTATTACTTTGAAATGGACTGGATGATCTTGAAGGTCTCTTCCAACCAAAGACATTCTGTGATTCTGTAAAATACGCATATTTCAAAGGTTGCTCACTGGGACAGAAGCCCTAGGGAGAGGTTGGAAATGGTTGGTACCACAGTATCACAGTGACCTACGTATCCCAAGAAAAAAACTGTGCCTGGGGTTCACTGAATACTGACCCTTTCCTAAGGGTGCTATGGAAATCTAGCATTCTTTGAGAAGAGCATAAATAAAATGCTAAACTAAACTAAACAAACAAAAAAAGATGACGCTGTATGTTATTCATGTTATCAGTACATTTTTAGGGCAAGATTTATGTGATCCTAAAGTAGGTACCTAAACCAGATGATAAAAATATAATTTAAAAAAATATTATGTCTCCCAACTGACTACTGATATGCTGCCATTTATACTGAAGATGTTTAAAAAGTGAAAATAATCTCAACTAGAGTGTTATTTTGTTATTTATGAAAACAAATGCTGCAAAAGCTTGCACCTTGCATTATGGGAGCTCTGTTGCACTGCTGTAGATATAGTCTGTAGGCACATTACAAATAGGCAATATTGTTTTGAACTTACTAAAGTATTGATGTCTTTAGTAACAATTTTTAGGGGAAAAATGCGCTGCATAAAACAGTTCTCTCATTTGAAATCTTAAAGGAATCTCCCAGAAATCAGTACCTATGGTGATAAAATGCACTGCAACCATCCGTCCTTTTGGAGTTTATTACTAGATGAGTTACTTTTTTGAGGTGTGATGATGTGAAACATTTAAATGAATTCATGATACAGTAACAATTGCTTCTAGAATTTGTTGCTCATATATTTAACTTCTTTTTGTCCTTTGAGAATCTGATCAGACTAACTTTATGAACAAAAGTCAACCATCAGATTAGTGTGTGAATCTCTGGGACTGTGTTCTTCTGTACTAGAGACTATGAAGATAAAGAAATTACTCCTTCTCAGAAAGCATATTAATTTGAAATTCCACAGAGGCTCTTTTCAAGGCCTTTGAGTTCTCACACTTACTTGGAATAGGGCAGTACTGAGTTCTGTCATTTGCTATCATAACTGTCAATTTATGTAATGTCACTGAATAAAAAACAGAAGTAATCTACTGAGCACAGTCCCCATCTCAGGCAGTTTCTCTTGCACATGATTATACCTCTCCTGTGAGATTTTAAATGACCCATACCTCTTCCTGTAAGAAGGCCCAAGTTAATGGAAAGGTGAAAAATGTCTGTTTTCCATCCTACATCATAGCTGGTTAGTCACAGTGCCTCTTACAAATATCTCTAGCAAGTCTTCCAGGAAATGCTAGGCTCCAGTTATGCAAGTCTAAGTGAGAAAATAATTGCTCCCCATGGCTGAGCTTTTCACACAGAGGCCACATGGATGGGTCATAATCACTCATCTCAAAACCTTCCCAAAAGAGAATAGTGTCTGAAATTTTTCCTCAAAACAAAATAAAAAATTGTTGCTAGTATAAACATGACCACCTGAAAATGGAAATCAGAAAATAATACACAATTTACAAATTGATACAGAAATGTCCAACTTGGCTACGTGGCCTTTCTGCAATTCTCAGTCGCATTTTCTTCATCTCTATGTAGCATTTATGTAACCTTTTTCCCTACACGAGGAGCCAAATCTAAACCTATTTTGAACTCCCTGCTGTGAATCATTCTGTTAATTGGTCTGTAACATGAAAAGCAGAATCTTGCTGCTAAGAGTGACTGAAGGGTGAAATGAGATGGAGGAGCCTTCCAAGGCTATAAATAAAATATTGGGAAGAAGATGAACCTGAAGATGTGTTGGTCCAAAAATAAAACTTTGACCAATTATTCAGAGGTCAACAGCCTCATTTTTCTAACTTGCCATTGGTATTTCCAGAATTACTTTCTCTGTGTGCCTCCTCCCTCTCAATTATTGTTCCTTGCCAGAGAGGTTTCCCATTCCCATTAATCTGGGAGGACTGTCCTTGCAGAGAGACATTTGTGAGCTCTTGAATTTTGTAGGAGGGAAGCAAGCTCCCATTTGCCCTTTCATCCCTTGTACAGACCTGCTGAACTGATGAGGACACCGAAGCCCTTCAGACCTGCAGGCAGCCTGCCCATTAGATACAGCTTCAACAATACTGTTTTAAAGCACCACTGTGCTGTGTTATTTTTTAACTAGCAAAATGATCATATTGATGACAGGTGAATAATGACAGGAGTGATAATTCAGCATTTTGCTCTATTAGCTCTTGCTACTTTATAGTGATCACAAAAAGGGGTGTAGAAATATTTGTCAGTCTTTTGGATTCTGGACTAATGCTTGAAAATACAGACAAAGTTTAAAATCCAAGACAGGTGAAACTCATCAAGTTACTTTCGTTAGTATCTAAAGTAATCTTACAGATTCTGCATAACAGATTAATTAATCTGATTTCATTTGAATATCATTATTGAGAGTATATCTATTACACCAAAGTATAACGTATGATGATGGATGGGGGCTACAGCAAAAATTATTTTCATAGTTCTCTGTATCTGTCATGATTAGCTAAAATAAATGCCAGTTATATATTTAGAGGCAGTTCAACTCCCTTTAAAAATAAATGAAACAATCCTGAAACTAGTAATAGTTTTAAAACCTGAAACAATCTTTGAGTTACATCTATTTATTCTTCTTTTGTTGAGCAGTCAAAATGACCACATTGTACAATCCTCATTAAAAACCATCAGCCCTTTCTTTTGCCAGTTACTCATTCAATTTCTGCATCATTTCACATACAATACGCAGAATTATAAACTGAGATTTGAAATGGCTGGAGACACATTTTGGATTAACCCATGCTCTCCTGAAAAGAAGGCAGCAAGTACAATTAAAGTGACAGAATAAAAAACATGGTTGAACACAACAAATTTTTTTCCCTGGGGCCCCAGTATGAGTACAGGAATGTTATTAAAAGCACTCTTGAGTTTGAGAGCAAATCTCAAATACTGCCCATTCATGAATATTTATACAGTATGGCAGGTCACCAGGTTATGGGTGCTGCCCCAGCTTCCTCTTAAACTCAGAGCTGCTAAGGTGCAAAAACTCTCATTGGATTTAACAAACAGAAAAGGATCAATACCACAAGCTAGGCTGCTTCAGGCTTCCTAAAGACTGCTCTGAGCACCACCCTTTAAAGGCTTTGTACAAAATTCTTACACTTTGTTTTGCAGGTATCAATATAAAATTCTTTTAAAATCCGTCAGCATGAAGAGGTTAGATCTTGCTTTTCCCTGTTTATGAACTGTAATGCCACTAGAAAACTTATGTCCTCTAACATTATACCAGGGCAGAACATTACTGTATGCACTCCTTTAGGACATGTCAGCACAGTGCTCTGAAGTATTTTGAGATATCCTTGTTAGTTCCTTATGTAATTGTACAACATCACTTTCTGAAATCATGTCCCAAGGCACATAGCAGGAAGCCACTGTATAGCTGTGTTGTACTTCATGCCACCTCCTCCAAGAATATGGAGTATTGAAGCACTAGCAAGCCTTGTAAAAACACAAACCAGTATCTTACAAAAGAAAAATGTTTTGTTTTTTCTTTAACAAAACAAAAACAAAACAAAACAAAAAAAAGAAAAAAAAAAAAAAAAAAAAAAAAAAAAAAAAAAAAATTGTGCTCACCTGCTCGCCAGCCTGCGATTCCCCTATGATGAACCGGTCTCCTGGGCCATCAGCAGCTGTTAGAATGGACAACACAATCGGTAAAGACTAAACTGAAACAAATAATGGCATTAGAACTCAAGAACAGTAGAACGAAAGAATGACCCAAGATTTGGTTCTTCACTGTCAGCATGGCAAAGGTTATAGAAGTGGACAAGTGTTACAGAGCTACAGAGTATCTAGATGACCTGAAGTTGGCATTTTCTGAAGACCACTAGTGCTAAGATAATACAACCTGGACTCCTATATTAGAAGTGTGGGTTCTGCTCCTTTTGTAATATTAGCACATGGCACTGGACTAGTTACTTACACCTTTCACTGAAGCCATTCTGGAAATTCAGAGATCATTGATTTAACAATGTGAAAGTCTCCAGGACTTCTAATTTAGTCAAATTTGTATTTTTTCATGGACAGCAAAGGACCATTACTAACAATGGTCCATTTCTGGGACCATTACTAATAAAGGTTAAGCTTCTGCCTGTCTTCAGCAAGTTGCAGTAGTGGTTCTACAATTGTGTGAAGACGTGCAGAGCACAAGCAACTCTGCCTGTCCAAGCACAGCAGGCATACTGTCAACAGTGTTCAGACAAACTGAGTTCATAAAATCATATTTAAATGTTTTTTTATTACTTTTAAATCTGTAACTGTTAAAAGTTAATTTCCCAGAGATGAACAGCTGAGGGAGCTGGGGTTGTTCAGTCTGCAGAAGAGGAGGCTCAGGGGAGACCTCATCACTCTCTACAACTCCCTGAAAGGAGGTTGGAGCCTTGGGGGGGTTGGTCTCTTCTCCCAAGCAGCTCCCAGTAAGCCAAGAGGGGATGGACTTAAGCTGTGTCAGGGGAGGTTTAGGTTGGACATTAGGAGAAAATTATTTACAGAGAGGGTGATCAGGCATTGGAATGGGCTGCCCAGGGAGGTGGTGGATTCTCCGTCCCTGGAGGTTTTTAAGAAGAGACTGATGTGGCACTCAGTGCCATGGTCTGGGAACCACAGTGGCAGTGGATTAAGGGCTGGACTTGATGATCTCAGAGGTCCTTTCCAACCCAGATGATTCTGTGATTCTGTGAAGTCAACTCAGTGGCAAGCTTTATCTTAATAACTTCTGCTTTATTTCAAAAGCTCTGAAAGTACAACTAGATAACCTTGTCATAATGAGAAGAACTGCTTTCAGGAAGGATGCCCATTCAGTCTGCATAATGATTTATACCATTTGTACTTATACATCACCTGCAACTTTACATATGATGATCTATAGTACTTAGTCATGCTTGAAGACTATTGATTATCTTAACTTTGAAAGTCTATCAAAGAGGCTATTCTATGAGATTTAGAACAAACTCTAAAACAAGAAAGAGGAAAAGGACTCCTCAACTACTTGTCTTTGAATACTGCATATAATACTACTGAATACAGTTGTCAGACCTTCACTGGAAAAAAATATTCAGTGGTATGATCCAGCAAATGAAGAGAGAAAACTCCCCCAAGAGCTGAATTATTTTAAACCTGGTAAGATGCTACTGAATTAGATTTTATTCCCCCATTAGGAATATATGGAGACAAAGTTTATAGGTGAGGTACAGCTGACATAGCTTGAAAAAAAAGTGGACAAGATTTTGGGCCGACAGGTTTATGTGATTGTAAGCTAATCCTTTTTTTATGTAGTCAGTGTTGTACCTGACTACAAGCTTTTTTTCTCATATTCAGATATAACAGGTCTACAAGAACAGTGATAATAGAACGGAACAGAATAGGAAGGGCCCTACAACAATCATCTTGTCCAGTTGCCTGACCAATTCAGAGATAACCAAAAATTAAATATGTTGCCTCTTAAACACTGACAGGCTTGGGGTATTGACTGCCTCTCTAGGAAGCCTCTTCCAGGGTATGACCACCCTCTTTGTAAAGAAATGCTTCCTAATGTCCAGTCAAAACCTGGCGTGGCACAACCTTGAACCATTCCCATGCATCCTGTCACTGGATACCAGGAAAAAGAGCTCTGCACCTCCCTCTCCACTTCCCCTCCTCAGGAAGCTGTACAGAGCCATGAGGCCTCCCCCCACATCCTCCTTTTCTTCAAGCCAGACAAACCCAGAGTCCTCAGATGCTCCTCACAGGAGCCTTCCAGCCCCTTTGCCAGCTTTGCTGTCCTCCTCTGGATGCATGTGAGTACCTTACTGTTACTCTGCCTGAATCCACCTCTAAAATCAGGTTCTAGTGTGTTGGTTCTGACAGAAGTTGTTGAATACAGCTTTCATGATCATTTTGCTCATTTGGTGTGTCTCCTGAGACTGGACTTGTGCTTTTCCTTACCTTGTAGCAAGCAGGTTGCAAGACAGCACTTGCTTGATCCCAAAGCCCTTGTCAGTCAGCATTGTACTCACAACTCACCCTCTCAGCTACTCTCAGCACTGTATTACCTGTATTTCTCTGGCTACACCTGCACTCCCTTACCTCTATTACTTGTCATTTTGGTCTGCTTGTCTCTCACACATGTATCTGACTGACAGCTGCAGTCAGAGTCACCTTGTACACCTGGAATATTATTTTTATACCAAATTCTTGGGGAAGCCATTGGCCTACATCCATTGCCTGGGACAGTTGCTTTTCAGTGTTTCAGCTGCCAGTAACAAAAAAGATATTTTAGTGTCCCTAGAAGAATGATGGCTATCCTGAACAACAGCCTCAGAACCATGCAGCACTTAGTGGCAATGCAGGGGATAAATTCAGGTCTCCTGGGAAATGACTTACTGCTTCTTCTGTAAAGTCACCTTACTCGTTTTATTTATATACAGCAACTACAATATTTTCAAAGTACAACTGGGGTTTTCTTTTCAGGTGCCTCCACAAGACTACATTGCTCATATGTATTTTTGAAAATTCTCTAATGAGATTGTAAAATAATTCACAAATAGGAAGTTGGGTCTGCGACAATTCAATAAAATAAGAAGTATGTAAGAAATTCCTGATTAAATCAATACCAGAAGAACCTGTATTTCAGAAACAGATTTCTGTTTCCATCCTGAATTCTTTATGTTTCCAAGAATCTCACTAGCCATACAGTTGCATGTCTAAGAGCACACATGAATGTTGATTTGCTCAAGGATGAATCTACCAACTTAAAAGACCTAATTCAGTTTCGCAGTTTTCCTTCAAGACAGCTGCATTCTACATAACTGTGACTTCAACAATGATCTGAATCAAATCTCAACCGAAATAACCATTGCTGGATCCAAAATAGGTGAAATAACATGTTACAGTGTGGTTTGTGTGGTTTTACAGACACTATACTGCACGTCTACAGAGCGAGTGTTTACCTCTGACAGCGTAGCCGTCTTTTACTGATGCTGGAAATGGTGGTAGATTATCTTTTGCATATACATCTTGAGCAAGGACTCGTCCCATTCCATCTAGAAAAGAGAAAAAAGACCACGCTCCATGTCACCACAGGTAGTGAAAGAGAAAAAAAGTGAACAGCAGTGTGCTCTGATGGATGAAATGTAAGAGGATGTGACATGAACAGATCTCTCAGGTTTCTGATTTCTCCGTCTACATAAATGAAGAAGACTGGAGTCTGAAAGTCCTGATGAAAGATTTGTTCAGTAAGTCAGTGTTCCTGGTTATGGTGAAATTGTTGACAGCAGATCTGAATGCCAACTATTCAACCCAGAGATAATAGCTCTGATATAGGATCAAACACAGAAAAACAAGTATGGTTTCAATCAGGACAAGTTTTCCTCCAGAAATCTCTTAAAATACACAGTTTTCTGTATTTTATTTTATTTTTTTAAAAACTTTTTAAAAAATGTTTTTAAAATAACATTTCACAAGTGAGTCCTGTGTGAAAAAGGTGAGAGGTGATGGATTGAGCCCAGAGGATGCAACATAAATGATAACGATGGAAAAGTCTCCATAAATTGATGAAGTTTTGCAATAGATTAGCTTTGCCTAATTGCTGAGAGCATTTCTGCTTAATGGAGGGTGAGAGCATGTAAGTGTCAGGATTATTTATGTAAATTTACACTGTTATAGTCCTAAATATTTTAATAGCTGTTTCAAATTTACTCTTTCCCTTCACTTAGCAACTGTGACTGAGGAGTTGTAATTTGGCTCTGCCCCCTTTAGAGACTGATATGAATTACTCCATCCTTACTCAAGTGTGAACTATGTATTTGCTTTTATGAAGCCAGCAAGAGCTCTTTTTTAGCATGAGGTGGAACAGAGTGGAAAATATGTATCTTATCCCTTCATTCAGTGGGTGCAAGAGAGATTTATTACATGTGTGATTAGATAAGACTGGGAAGGGGTACATAGGTCAGAACTACTGAGACAGGCTTGATTCCAATATGCCTAAGCAGAAGAGAAGCTCATCTTTTAACAGGGGGGACAGTTGTGGCACAGGAAGGCAATATCCAGCTGAAAGCACAAAAGAATGAGAAGATGCATGAATACTCTCTCAGCCCGGAGAATTTACATGGATATTACTTTACAGATTATGATCTTTCAGACATGCCAAAAAAAGAGCCATACATAAAGTGTCTTTCTTGTTTTATGGTTAGGGAAATCAATGGGGTTCTGGTTTGCTGGGAAGTCAGAAGACCTAACATTGCACACTAAATGGACAGGTTTTGTTAAGAAGTGTACCTACTTGATTTGAAAATGTTCAGCTCCAGTGAACTGGTATTGTAATGGCCATTATATTTTACTTATTAACACAAAGTAACTTCGTAATTAATTACAATAACTGGAACATCATTATGCTCATATTAATACGTATCAACTTTCAGCCTGAGGTGAATATTTATGTTGCATTTTTGAAAAAGGTATTGCCATGAAAACACTAACAAAACCTGTTAAGGCAACTGGAAAAGCTCCTTTGTGATGGCTATTAACATGTCTGTGCATTACTGCGTCTGTGATACACAATACAGAAGTTATTCAAAAGCTCAGAAAACCTTGTACATGCCCCCAAAAAAGAATACAGACACAGACATTTAAATTATAGCACAGAAAAGGCAGCTATCAAAGGCCTAGTAGAAACACTCTTTGTTCACAGGCGCACAAAATGTCACACCAAACTGATGCTTCCAATTTTAGTAGGCATGTTGTGTCTTCGTTTCACTTTTTGTCTGTATGCAAAATCACACCAATTAGAGCAAAGTTGAACAGCGTGTTCCTGGCGTTATGCCATGCAGTAGTTGAAGGGAATAAATGGCCAGTCAGTAGCAGGAATGAATTTCATTATGGGGAGAAAAATGTCAGAATTATTTGCTCAAGCCTTAGGCATTTAAAATGAAGCAAGTCAGCAACTAAAGCACAATATGAAGTGTCTCTGTCCTCTCCTTTATCTGAGCAATTATTTTAGAAATAGATTATTTGATCTTGTTTTGATTAACTGTAATTTAAAAAAAGATGTTCTGAAATATTTTAATGTCATCAAAATGCCCCTTGTGATGCTCATTGCTTTCTGATCCTAAAAGATCAGAAAATGGAGAATTACACTAAACTAACTTTTCAAATTTGAGCATTTTCTAAATCTTAGCTGGTGCAGCTGGTCTGGTTTTGTGAAGAATCTTGATTTCTCAAGGTATTGGTACTGGGATAAAGCAGTAAGATAGGTATTGCACTAGAGGCGATTAATTTGCTCTCGTTTTGTAATACTGCACTGGTAGAATTTCAATGTGATATGAAAAGGCAATGCTATCAACATAATGAGCTAGTTGAAAATGAATAAGCAGTGGAAGAAAATGATAAAGCTCTACAGAAGTTACAAGGCATCTGGACTAGAGCAGAAAAATGGCTCCATTCTGAGGCTTAAGCCCAGAAGAGTGGATTGCCTCTGTTTTGTAACTTCAGTATCAATTAAACTTCTGCCTCTTCCTAGTTTCTGAATAATAATAATTATCATTATGCTGTCTAAAAACTCAACCTTATATACCCACAGTGCAATGTTCAGGTAACTGCATTTGGCTGGAATATTAGGCTAGCTGGGGGCTCCATACCACATATTGGTGATGGCAGGTGGGAAATACATTTCAGATGCCTTCTGTTAATGGCACTTCTGTAAAGTATTTTTAATTTATTTTTTTTTTTTTTTTAATATGGAAGAGGCTAAATGATTGATACTGGCACTGAGCAGTACACTTCCTGATGTGAAAATCATATTGCAAAAGATAACTTTACTCATCCTCCCACTTATGTTAGGAGAGAACAGAAGAGAGAGACTCGCAGCATGCTTTACCTTAATCAAGAATAAAGTCACAACCATACTGGCTACTTGCACAGAGCATCATCCAACAGCTTTATTTCTAAGTATGAATACTACTTAATATGTTTAGTGATGTAAATAAATCAGGTCAAAACCAATTAGGTTTGTTAATGAAATAAATTGCAGTCATAGAACATTAAACATTTCACTGTCCTTACACAGAAATTGTTCCCTTGAAAGATAATTCTCAGGAGCTCAGTGTCAATTAAAGACACAAAACCACAAAGAAAACAAACAGAGCACAATAAGGTTTTTCTGAGTACAGTTAGTTAGGATTCAGTCCTCCAGGTCTACATTTTTTTTATATCTTGAAATTACAGGTATATCAACTTAAATATATCAACAAAATAAATTACATGGCGAAAGCTTGCCCAAAGCATGTTGCAGCAGGATATTAATTATACTGTGATTTTGTTCAATTTCACTATAGTTCTAATGAATAAGTTTACAAGTCTGCTACCTACTCTTGATATACAAATGGGTTTGCACAAAGACTGGTGTATACATATGAATAGATAGCAACATTATTATTATCAACATACACGTAGGATTTGAGGATTATGCTTATTCTTGGTCTATCTTGAAAAATATTTTAAGCCACATTTTATAACTTCTAGCAAAACTATGATTTTTGTTCAGAAACATAACAGCAGCAACATAGAAGTGTTGTGAAGCAATATGTAAGTTTTCATACAGAAGTGTAAGAAGTAGAGAAACGCAGAAAAATAAAGAGGACAAGAGAATAAGATATATTTACAGAATAAAGGACACAAAAAAGGAAAAACAGCTTATTAGTATGTGTTTTTCCTATAATCAGTACAACCCCAATTCAAGAACTTATTTCTCCACTTGTCTTGCACTATGGGTTTAAAAAAATCAAAAATATTTTTATGTAAAAAAGAGCAATAATGCTACAGTATGTTAACGGTACCTTTTATGGTAAAATAAACACAGGGTGTGCTTATTTTTCAGGGAGGTACACGCCAGAATTTTATCTTTTATTTCAGGAATTCACTGTTGTATATACAGCATCTATTTGGATCAAATGTATCTTAACACTGTGGCTCATCATATGATCCCCAATGGACTGTTTTAGCAAGGACATTTAACTTACAGCTGTCCAAAAAGATCTAGCAGCTATTTATTCCTTAATGCCTTACCCTAATTAGCACATCATTATGAAAATTCAGGATGCAATATGCATATTCCTTGTAGATCCAGTATCAGTGCTGTTCTGAATGCAGGACATGCAGTGTCTTCTCAGAGATCTGTTTCTTGTTACCAAGGCACAAAAAAGTGTTGACCTTCACTTGGGATTCTACATACAGTCTGCTACATCAATATCTTAGTATGAAGAGATCTCAAAGGTTTGTGGCAGCACAAAGTTTTGGTGAAGAGCACAAAAACTTTGAACTTTCAAGCCAGTAGACAGAATACCCCATTCAGAAACCATTTCTCTGCTATTTGGACTCCACTGATGACCTAAACACTTCACATCGTGTGGCTCGTGGTTCTACTGTTTCTTTGCTCAACACCTGACTTTTGGAAAATCTGGAGGAATCCTTGGAGGAGGTTTTCTCTTTCCTACCTACTTTAGGATTACCATCAGCATGCTTCCTGTCATGGCTTTATTCTGTGCCAAGAAAACTCTCCCCAGAAATTCCCAGGCTTGGTTAAAGGGATAGGAGAGCAATGAAGAAGCAATAAGCATTATAAATACACTACTTCAGGAGGGAAGGTAGTTTAGCTGAATAAACATTTGCCTTTTTTAAAGGCAAAAAAATGCCTTCACCTACCCTCATTTATTTACAAATATAGACACAGACACAAGGTCTGACATTTTGCTTGCTGTGTGGTGCCTTTTAAGACAAACTCCTTAACAGGAGCCCTTGATTATAGATTGATTATAGAGTTTCAATGAATCAAACATTAAATGCAATTAAGTATGAGAGAAGAATCAAATGTAGTGATAGCACAGAAAGGGAATTATGCTGCTTTTATGAGAAGAGGCAAATTCTGAAATGAAAGGCCAGGCAGGATCTGGAAAAACAGTTAAAGATGCATACACGGAAAAAAGTGACCTGGAATCAATAGTCACTTTGATTTGGTCATTAATCTCAGATCGGAAAGTGGTTTGAGTAGGAATTTCCCACAGTAAGAGAACAGATTGAATGACCACAGCACACCTTGGAGCTAACCTGGTATCTCCAAAAGTTCAGTGCTAAATCAGCCACTGAGACAAATTATGGTTTCTGGTTTAGCTTTGATATACATAACAAAAATCAGAAGAAAATGCATTTATATATTTAATTAAAGTTCCATTACAGATTCTTTTAGAGAGCAGTACTGAAATCAACCATCTATTTCCTGACTTTGAAAGAAGACCTATGCTCCTATTTTTGGCATACCTTAAATCAGCTTCTCCTGGAGAGGGTACTGTCTTGGACACGTCACAACATTAATAAAAGAGTAAGTGCTTAAGAAGGTTTTAAAATAAGGAAATTCTCACAAATAAACCATCTTAAAATACCTCTGTAATTGATGATTTCTGTTCCAAGCACTGGGGTCATCTCCAGAACTGTGATGAAGGCCTTGTCCATAGATGTCAATGGGAATGGAGACATGCGGTGTCTTCTTGCTACCTTGGTAATGTCAACAGCACTGTGACCTGCAACAAGAGAGCACCACGTTTATGTATGCTACAATTTGTAGATGCTCACAGTGATGCTCATTTAAACCCCTTAACTGAAATTAACCCATCACTTTGGGGTAAATTAAATCAGTTATCAGTATTGAGCATTTACATCAGACACTGGGAAGGCATGGCATTCAATTAAAATTAGAAGAGAGATTTAACATAAAATGCAGTCCACATTTGAAAAAGTTCACAAAAGTGCATATCCTCCCTTATAATAAAAAAGACACCACAAGTCTTGATGAGCAGAAACCCTTCAAGATGATGCAGTATTTTACACTGAAGATGGTGAGCTGAGCCTTAGTTCTAGGAACTACAAACCCAGGATGAGTCACTTCTCATTCCTTTCTCCAAAAACACATCTCCACAGACCACGTGCAGTACATGGATAAAAGAAAATAATGGACACTGTCCCACTCACTTTGCAATCCAAGAACATGATGGGAGTCAAAAGGTTTGAAAAGAGAACAGAGAGAAGCCCAATGAAATCACTGGGCAGTCAGGACAGAGGAGTGTTTCCAGTTAGTGGGCATCCTACCCATTGTCAAGATTTTGCATTCACCATAGCAAAGTGACATTGAAATGTATGTGAAGGTACTAGGACAGATTAATGGAAGCTTCCTTTGGTTCAGTATGAGGGACAGGCTGGGAGAAAATACGACAAAAGGTGTTTGAAAATTAAGCCAGCAGCATGATTGGTTTCTTGATACTGACAGAGCAAACAAGGGGACAAGCTCTGAAGGATTTTGAAAGTGAAGATAAGCAAATGAAGAGAGGAAATTATTGCAGGAATACACAAATAAGATAACAGATATAATTCAAAAGACTAAGAAAATGGCATTTGTAGAAATATCTTGAATGGATTTGCCTAGAACAAGAAGCTATTTATTAGAGCCAAAGTGATGTTCTCTATGTAATACATAATGACATTGCTAAAACAACGTATTATTATATAGTTATATACAATCATAAGAGCATTAAAAAACAACAGAAACTGATTTAAAGTGACATGGTTTTCCTTTGCAGTAGCTACCTACATATGGTGGGCACATGTCTTCAAATTCTGGAAAAAAACAGACTATTGCTTTAAGTTCAGTCTTCTAATACAAAAACTACAAAAATAGTAAGACAATAATGGAATCTAAGTTCTTCCTTCATAAGAGGAGGTCATTTAATCAGCCTGTATATACAAAACTTCTTCAGCCCTGACACATGCTGGTCTCTCTGTGTCTTCATGATTTTATTTTTTGCCATTATCTTGAGGAGGAAGAAGTAGTGACAAATAAAACTGCTGACCTAATTCCAGTCCAAGGAAGATTCTGAAGAAATTACTTGAAGAATCTCTTTGTATGTATTTAGAAAAGAACATGACTATTGAGGCAGGCACTGCAAATTTGTCAAGCACAAATAACTGACCTGAACTAATTCCTTTCTTAACATACCAGTTTTCATACTGAAGAAGGGAGATGCAGCCAGTGAGACACATTTTAACTGCATTATGACTTTTCACACTCTTAAACATGACTTCCTCACAGGCAAGCTAGGGAGAAATTATCAAAATTAAAATATCGTCAGGTAAGAATGTGCTGAGAGGAAAAACTGCATTGCTGGATTTAACAGCAGGAATGTTCCCAGCAAGCCTGCTTTTGCCATTATTATGCCTGTATTTTGTTAGCATTTTCGTAATAATGAAGAAAAGGAAAAGAAAGAACTTGTGAGACAGTCAAACTTGCCATACCTTTCTCAGCATAGAGAAATAAATATAGAAGAAACAAAATTCTTGCAGGTCTGGCTGATGCCACACAATATAAGGTAAAACTTTTTGCAAGCTGTACAAATGAATTATTTTCTTAAGAGGAAAAGATGGAAAAAATGAAGGAAGATGCTCTGAAAAAATATGTTACTGCAGTGAAAGCTGGGGGGAGTGTGTGGCAGCAAACAACCCTTATGCTACAGCCATGAGCTTCTTTTGTGTTTATGTTTTACTGCTACTTAAGCCTCACTGTTAGCTACTTCTGAAACTAACATTTCACTTCTTTAACCTTTAAAATGTCATGGAATTCAGAGGCTTAGGTTGGTGCCCAGAGTACTACCTTCAGATTCAGAACTCTGTGTTTCATACCCATCACTTGCTTAAGTCAAGAGTTCTGTTAAAATCCACTGAGAAATGCATTCTTCAACTTTTTTTTTTTTTGAAAGTAGATAAAATCCCTTATCTCTGACAACTTTGCTTCCACACCAAAAGTAATGCCTGTTATTTCTGCAGGAGAAGGCAAGGAAATACGTTCTCAAAACCAGAGTCCTTTAAGGTTTAACACCAGCATAAAGAACCTTAATGAAGAAAGGGAGACGTGTGCATGTGTAACTACTAACCTTTCTCTCTCCCTATTTCTTCCTACAAACAAACGCTAACTCTTTTAAAGGTTTCGTACATTTAAACAGTTCCAGAGACAAATAATGGATTTTCTGAATTCTAAAATACTCTGGTGTTTTTTAATTACAAGTAACTGACATTAAACAACTCCTCAGACCTTCCTAAGCTATTTCTTGCTAATGTCAAATAGCAGGTGACTCTAAAAAAGTCATTAAGCAGCATTTTGCATGAGAAAATAATCCTCTAGCTTTGAAGCAGCTAAGTCAATTGGTTGCATAAGGTAGAAAACTCCTGACAGCCTTCTCATCAAAAAAACCAACTTCCTATTCCTGTTGTGTTATACATACATATATATACACACACATATGGTCAATGGAATTTTTGACTAAAGAACTGTGCAAATTAAAGAGGTAATTTGGTTAAATCTGAATTCCTAACCTTTGTGTTTTTTGGTTTGGGTTTACGTAACGTTCAATTTCATCTCCAGGTATGAGAAGAAGGACCATTTATATTCATAAACATATGAATATATCATATATATTCAACTTGAGAATTTCCATTTGCATTGGTTTTAAGTGTTAATTCTTTTTACCCATAACACTTGGACACACATGACCACTTACAGCAATACATCACTACAAACAGCAAAGACCTCCATGTCACTAGAAGGACAACTTGATAGAAAAAACTAAAAGTGAACTGTACATTAATACACTTCTATTTTCTCTTTGGACTTAAGTTCATTGTCTTTAAGTTATTAAATTTCTTCTGCCAACCTACTTATGTTCCAAACATACCCTTTGCTTCTCATCTGACTATTATCTGCTGTCTTCTGAGCACTTCTAGTTTCTCAATAGAGCTGTGAAGTCTGAGTACTTACTTGCTCTGAGGATGTTCTCTTTGCTGCTGCACCTAGACTGGACCTGCAGAGAGAGCACAGAGCCTATGAGTTACAGAAGTTAACAAGAATGCAAACTACAGAGATATAATGGGCAAGCTCCTGGGATCTAAGACAGAGGCTATACATATTTTCAGCAACATTCATACATACTCTACATGAGATAAGTAATTAAGCAGGAGGTTTGTAGCTGATGGTCAGAATCTGATACAAGCAATTTGATTCCACCCCTCCCCGGTAAGAAACAAAATGGCTGAAGGACATTAATAGAGTAAAACCAAAGAACACGGTTGTTAAAATTATGTGTAAAGCTCCAGTTTTAAACAGAAGATCCACGTTTTCTTACACAATTGTAGTTACAGTAGCTCTGATTCTAGGTCCTCTTTTTGATTAGATATAATTATATTATCATGACCTGCTTTAAATGTCTACTATTGATATTTTCAGGTATAATAGAGAGAGTTTTAAATAATTCAGATGGTGTTGATTAAGATATTTAGTAAGACTTCTTCGCAATTGTATAAGGAACTCACATTTGTATAAACAGCTCCTGGTTGGAGGCAGATAAATTTATTCAGTTGTTTCTGTTTGGTTAAAAGAAATGCTATGTTCAGTATGAATTTTACAGTGCAATTCTACTTTAAGAAGTAACTGCGTGAGAATGACAACAAGTTTCTCAACAAATCCTCTTCCTAGATCCTTAGCTGCCACTGTGCTATTCCAGATATATTAGTCTGACTCCATGGAAACTGAAGGATTCACATTGGTCTAATATTCCAGTAACACTGGATATTCAGAATTCCATCTGTTTACCATGTTCATTTAAATAGGAATGGTTTTATTAAGAGTATCAATCCTGCAAACACACACAGTGTTCATCTATACTGAAGCATCAGCTCTTCTCAATTCTTCTCAGGTTTGGAAAGACAACACAACAGTGAGGTTGCAAGTTTTCAGATGAACTAACTTGAACAGCAGCCTATCTTCTGGCATGTCAGCTGACTGAACTGGTAACACTTGAATTAAAAGCTTTATGTCTGGACAACAACCCCACCTAAATTAAACTTCACAGGAAGACAAACCTCTGAGAGAACATGAACAGAATCCTTCTCTTTTTCACTTCATTGACAAATGTACTGCTACATTTCAGGGAGAGGACTAATAAAGTGAAACCATGTACAGGTGGTAAAAGAAGTGGAATAGCAAAGGTGATGCTGATGCTGTAATTTCCCTGCAGCCCATTTGTCTCTGCTGAAAAAGTGAAGGGGTGAGTCGGGATTATCTTTCAAACCACAGTTTCAATCTGCAGTTAGAGAAAAAGTGCCTAGAAAGTGAATACATATGATTTAACAATTGATGAAGAATGGTACACACTAAGCCCCAAAAAACCTGTCCTTCCAAAGGCACAACTATTTAAGGCTGAAATGAACTGTGCCTCAACTTTTAAACCTCTTTCTTCTGTTCCACAGCAGCTTGCCCCAAATGTATATTCACACAAAAAAATTGAATTCTACAGCGTGACACAGTCTACTTGTTGTAATGGAATAAATTATGGAAAGTAATGTTGCAACTAAGAGTGGGTTATGGTGTCCTTCCCTGAAAAAAACTATTGTTTAAAAAAACCAACAGAAAAAACCCAAACCCTCCCTCCTTCCCACCAAAAATGCTATACAAGAAAACTGCAAACAAAATATTAATGATGCCCAAATTTGGCCCAGAGTTGTTTCACCAGATTTCAAAGACAAGACATCAAGTCTCTTTGGAAGAAGTAAATCTTTATCGATAATTTACCAAAGGACAATTCTGGACCAAAAAGATGATATAAATGATAGGAAAGCACAAAAGAGAGAGCAGCATAGATTGAGAGAGAGAGTGAAGCAGGATGGACATGGCAAGGCAGAAGATGGTGTGTGCAAAAAGAGGCACGGGCCTATGTGTGTAAGACTACTGTTTAAAATGGAAGAGGCTCTCTTATTTCTCACTGAAAACTACATGAAAAGAGAAAACGAGGAATGGGTCTGCTGCAAAATAACCGAGCGATTCAGCAAACTGTGGAATGAAACTCAGTGAGATAACATAGCCCTAAAGAAAAAGGCAAAAAAAAAACGAAACTACAAAACACAAACGTTCGAAACAATCTACTAAAACAAACTAAGTAAAATATGTGATCCAAAGGACACAGATAAAAGCTACTAGAGAAGGAGGAAAAATGTTAGCAGACAAAGACAGTGCTAAAGAAGTAAAATGGAAGTCAAGAGAGTCTTCAACAAAGTGGAGGAACAGAAGGAGCCCAAACCCATAGCGCAAAGCAATGTTTGCGAATGGAAAACAGCTCCTTTGAGCAGTAATAGTTACTCTCGAGTTGTAGCCTCTATTCCTCCTCAGTTCATCTTTAAGCCCTTCCAACCTATAGTGGAGCTAGTGTACGGACAAAAACAAGAGATTTATAATGAACAGAGCAGCTGAGATTTGCAGATCAAATCTTCCAATATAAAAAACGTGCTGACAAAGTTTTGCTCTTACAGTGTCCAAATGACAATGGTAACAAAAGACAGCTGGCTTCACACACAGCCTCTTACAGGTCATATTTTTTTAATTCTGTGCACACAGAGGACTTTAAATTTACTTATTGATTCTTATACCCAGCCTACAGTTTCCATGTTATCACTCACCTGATGGGCAACATATGCAGTATGAGAAATAATTTGCTTCCCACAATTTTTAAAAGCAGCTGTGGAAGAGGAATCCATGATAATAAAATAAAAGGATTGATCGTTTCCCAACCTATGCTCACAGCTGCAGAATACAAACCATGTTTTAACATAACTGACATCAAAGTTAGTTATTACATAATACTTCTGTTGGTTTAGTATGAATTGCACATTGATATACTAGATATTGTTTTTAAACAAAACTGCAGTAAAATATGATTTGAATAAAACCCACCAGTTTTCTAACACATACAGTTTTAGCAGCAATAGAGCTTTGTATAAATGGGGTCATGGGCTTTAAGTGCCTTTTATCATATTCATTATTGGTATGCTTTACTGTTTTGTTATTTGTGACATTTAAGAAATCTGTGTTCTTTTCACAGCTACTGCTAAATAAAGAATCCATATCCCACTGCATACAGTACCATGACTGACTGGGTCTGACTGCTGAGCAGTTAGTAGTATTATTTACTATAATTCTTCTCTTTCACAGGTAGATACAGAAATAACAACCAATGGATGTCTCTCCTTCCACAGGGAAAATATAGATTTATCATTTGTCCATTTTACAGCCTCTTGGCTCACAATGTACCTTGGCAGAAGATACAATGGGCTACCAGCCAGTACCATTCCCCTGTGTAGTTCAGCCAGTATGTAACCAAACCCAAAGCATTCAATTCACATTACTTTGTTTTTTAAGCAAGTTGGATTTTATGTTCTTTAAGATATAATTTCACCATGACGGAGTGCAGAGTAAGCTTTTTCACCATATGCTGAAGTAGTAAACAGAATGTGAAATAAAGTACTCAAAAATAAAGTATAGGAATGGTAAAATAAAGAGTTCTGCTGACCATTTCTATCTATCAATCATGACTGGTCTGAAAAATGAAATCAATGACTGTACTAAATTGAATTCATTTAAATCTACATGATATGTTTTGCTGCAAATAAAAATCAGTCCACAAAATTTTTTTACATGAAAAATAGAAAAAGACACAAAGAAAAGGTCATGCTACAAGTGAAAAATTAATGTGAAAAATAATGAAAAAGGAAAATTGAAAAACCCTTTAGCACTTTACCATGACTGTTAGGAACAGTTAGAGAAATTACTTACCTTTTTAAAGTCATAACAAGATTAGCACAGAGTATTAAGTCAGCTCTTCATTATGGGAGGTACAATTAAAAGCCATTGGTTATAATAAAACAAATTGCTACACAAAGATGAAGAGTTTCCAGCCCAATATGAAAAGCTAACTCTTATGGGAGTACATTTCAACTCACTCAATTTTACAACATGAAGAACAATTCAGAACAATGACATCAAAAATACGAGTTATCACCAACAGAAAGAGCCCATTTCTCAGGAACACAGAGCCTGCAGGAGGCTAACCCATAATCTATCACTTATGGGAAAGCACATTGCTCCTCTTTTAAGAAAGCATGCAGAATGTGGAACCACCAGCAGAAACCCAAACAAACAGACAGACACAGAGGACTAAGGTACAGCAAAGGGAAGGTGTTTGCCAAGCTGTAATGAAGGAAGCAGGGGATGCCAAGCACAGCAACCATTAACAGCTTCAGAACTCTGTTCCTCTGTCTCTTCAACACCAGGCAGACCTGTTCAGGAGGTCCTGCACGTACTGAACTCACTGCCAGTGAGAAAGTGCATAACTCATACAACCTCTCCTTGAAACTTCAGCAGTATTAAGAAGGTAATTTATTCTGTGTGATAGAGGACAGCGTGCTGCAGCTCCTTTTTTTTTTCCTACATGTGATTTACTAGTAATTCCATGATCTGAGTGCTGCATGATATGTGCTGTGCACATGCCATTCCAATGGGCTCTCAAATACCTGCTTGCTTCAAGTAGGTTTCAACTCACACATATTCTGAATTATAACTCTAGGGCTTCGAGTTGTCTTTTGCCTAAATATGTTTCTTCCCCTTAAGAATGTAGCACATATTAATCATTATCTGCAAATAAATGTATAAAATAAAACTAAACTGTAAATAACAATGTCTCAAATTGTTCTAATAAGACTGTAAAAAAGTGATTTTGGCCTGTTCTGCTAAGAAACTTATATTAGTGTAAACTAAGTAAAATGAAAAATGTAATGAAGTATATGGTTTCCTTTAAAAAACTCTTTGAGATCTGAATAACAGAGACTATTGCTTTGATTTAATTAATACGGGTTATAAAAATAAGGTTGTCAAAAAAAATCCACAGGAAAACTGTATCAGGAACCGAGCACTTCGGAAAATGTTTAATATTGCATTTGAGGATTAAATGCTTCTATTACCTGAATTTTCCTATTTCAGGAATACATTTCTATTCAAACAACACTTTTACACTGAGCTGAATATGCGAAGTCTTCAGAGTGTGCTCTATGGCCATCTGAATTAGGACTAATGTGAGTTCAAAACCAGAGAGTAATGTTTTCTTATACTGAGAAAAGCTCTGAAAGGGAAAATGAGCTCAAGGAATTTGATAGCAGCTTACAATACTCAAACACATTTTTAAAATGGAGGAGCATTGCTGTTGGTAAGATTGATCTCATGAAAATATGAAAAAAGTAGCATTGTACACACAGAATTAAACACTTGTAGTCAGTGGGAAGAAATAAGAAAAAAATGATCTGAATCTAAATACATCTGAGGAAGAGGTTTTTACCAGTGATTAAGTGTTCTGCTCAGTAAACTGGACACTGGAGAAAAGTGATCTTAAAAACTTGATTATGCCTTTATGCCTTCATCCGTAATACTTCTTTTCTGTGATCTTTCCTAATCACCTACATTTTACATACAGGTCTATTTCATTCTGATAATTGTTCCCCAGTAAATTGTGAACATATACATGGAATTTTATGGTCAGATAATGGTTTCTCCTAAGTACTGCTTGAACAGGATGGTGGAAGTAGATTGATGAATACACTGCAGGAACAAGAGGTCTGAGCTGGCTCCTTTTACAGGAACAAAAAGAAAAATAAAAAAGGATTTTATCCAATATCTGGAAAAAAATTAAATGAAAACACAAAGGGTAGTTTTCTGAGATGCAAAGAAGATGCTGATTAGTCATTGCCTCTCAATGGAAACTGACTTTGTCCTGGCAATGCAAGATCATTGCTTATTACTAGAAGAGGGTTCATACAAAATCTTACATCAGACTGTGAGCTGAATACCACACTGAATGGCAAAACAGGAAGAAGTATGATAGGTACTGGAAAAAAGGAGATAAAGTAGTAAACTGCTGGTCAGAAAGCTAATTCGAAAGCAAATTTGCTACTACAGACTGGCAGCATAGGCTTCATAGTTGAGAATAAAAAGAGGCCAAGAGAAAAGAAGTGGGGTTTATTTCTTCACAGAAATTTTAATGAAACACTTTTGTATAAGAAAAAAATATGAGCTGGATTTTGTGTTTTTAAGAGCATGAGACAGCATACAGATATGCTGTGTAAAAAACATTGTAAAAAACATCGCATTTTTGTGATGTTTTAGGGCTGTTCAGGGCTTATTCAAGATCATACTGGTTTTGTTCAGTGAAGCTGTATTAATTACAATACCCAGATATGGAGAGGACACACATCTTGTATAAGATACAGCCCTTATTGAATCAAGAAAAAAATAATTGCAAAATAGTTTGTGCACAACCTCCAACAGATATTTGTAACCTGTGCTAAAAGAATCCAAGTGTGATTTGTAAGACACAAGAAATCTCTTGAAACACTGCACTTGGGAAAATCAAAAGTTCTGCTACTTGTATTATAGCTGTGAACAAGATGTTTAAGGTTTCATTCAAATAAATGAAACAATCTCCAAATGTACCAGAAACATTTTCCAGTTTAAGAAGCAGATAGTGTAAATAAAGGCAGAGAGAATAAATTTTCTTTCCAAAGAGATACAAGAGAAAGAAGTTCCTGTTGTCCTTGTTTGCCACAGAAATGAGATTTATTTACCTATTTTCATGCAATCTCATGCACTGGCAATTTGATTGATGAATCACTTAGCCTTACATGTATATGCTAGATATCTGAATAATATACTATCTGATCAGCACTAAGACTTTTAGAATTCCTTGTCCAACCCAGTTTAACCAGCTTCTTAAGATGCTGTCAGATGGGATAAAAATAGCCAAGTGATGTATCGAAATTCTTGTCCTCAAGCACACCACAAATTACTTTCTAACCCTTGACATATACTAATAATGTTGATGTTTTTAAAAGTTTAATTTCAGCTGAAAATATTTTGCTTTTAAGTGACATTTCAACTATTTTCATATTTCTGTTTCTTTAATGCAGCATTAAACCAACAAAATTGCCACATTAAAATTCCCACTTTAAAAAAAGGAAACTATTTTTCTTGAATGGTGTGGTCTACAGAATCAGAATTTTAGCATAAATTCACCTGATATAGTCAAACAAAACTGGTAAGCTGAAGTGAAACCCAGCATTTAGGGAAGTTCAGGTCAATGTTATGTGTGCAACCCATTTTTCTTTTGACATGCAGGTTTTGTGATTTAATAATTATTTTCAGCAGGGCTTCTGCATGAGACCAGATAAAGCCATTTCATTTTTATCTCCCTGTTTAAAACTAGTTTCATATTTTACCTACTGAACATTACCCAAACTCTGTCCTACAAGAGGAGCTGTTTACTTGTTCATGGATCTCTCTCTTTGGTTCTACAACATAAACCATCTTAGTACACATGAAGCAGTTTAATTTTACAAAACCTTTGTGAAGCAGAGGGAGGACTTGATTTAAAAAATGGGAAACTGAGACTCAGAGACACCAAGACTGAATTTAACTTGATATGACTAAAGCTGGACTACAGAATGCAAAGCCCCTAAGATGTCATTTATTTCAACTACATTTGGAGAGCTCAGCATGTGTGAACACCACATGTATCTCAAGAAGGACACACAGCAAATGAGAAGCCCTGGAAGTGGTGTAAGAAGTTTTCCCTGTAGGAAACATGAACTTTGCATTAATACAGAGACAGAAAATGCAATATGGTCTTCATTGGCACCCATTCAGGGCCTTCTGCTACGACATTGTGTTTTCTGCTCCAGCAGACACAGATCTCCTGATACATAAGCAGGATAGCTGTAGTCACCTTCCACCCCATCTGCTACAGTTGGGAAACAGAACTATTTTCTTAATATCTGCTTATTGCCAACATCTGAGTAACTGCTGGCTGGGAAGGGACAGAGGCCTTTTTTAAACTTTTAGTTTCTCTTGGTTTTGTTCCTACCTGAATCCAAGGCCTGTGGGAATCAAAAAGCATCCCTTCATTGACCTTCAAAGGATTGTGAATCAAATTTATAATTGTTAACAAAGCCTACAACTCTTATTTCATGCTTACAGTCTTATCCTCCTGGAGGCTGATTACATGGCTTAAATCCTGCATTTCTATGTTAAAAGAATTTTTATACATCAAAACAGTAGCAACCAAACCAAAACAATGTTAAGCTTCAAAAGCCACCAATCAACTGACCAGTGAATTTTCAGGCCTAAAAAGTCAACAGAAGGCATTCACCCACTTTCTTTCATTTTTAAAGCATCTTTACATTTAAATTCCAGCTTTTTTCCATTGGCTTTTGCCAGCAATTTTGGTTGGATATTTTTACAGTTACCATCACTCTCAAGTGAAGAGTTGTACTACTTTTTTAAATACATGAGCAGAAATAAAATGTTTCCCTTTGTTGTTTGATCAGTATTTCTGCAATAGTGTAACTCTAAAGTAGCTGATTTTAGTTAAGCTTAACATTTTTATTTGCACTAGAAACGTCAAACTGGAAGGGGCTTCACATGCAAGTGCAAAATTAGTAAACATATTTAATGATAATCTTGCATATGGTGTATTTATAGACAATGATATATGCAGTATTCAGTGAAAAACCTCAAACTTACACACTTTCAAGTATAAAAATAAATAAAGCTCTTTTAAGTTAATATTTAAACTAGTGACCAACAGCTGTAAGGAAAAATAAAGGTTCAGCCTGTGAATATACCTGAGTAGGAAATATCAGTCCATTGAGCTTACTGTACAAAAAGTTAGGTTTCTGCCTTTGAGTTGGAGTAGAAAAACAGAGTGTATTCCTCTGAAAAGAATCCTTAAAGTGAAATCAGAATCACCACAGATGAATAATGTGATCACTGCAGAGAGTAAATAAACTGTGGAAAGCTGAGGCTGGAACTGAGCAAGGGCTGCACTAACTATACTGTCATACTCAAGACATTATTTGTGCACAAAATAATGCAAGGAGAGGATTTGCATTTAGGATTTTGCTTTGAGCTTTTAAGGCTCAAAAGGATAAGTTTTGTTTAGTGCTCTCTTAATTTGGCAGTCTGGATTGCAAGGTCCAGCACAACAGCAACCACCAGCCTCCCCACAGCAGTTTTGTGCCTGAGAACTGAATATTCATTTGGCTGGACTTCTGGCAGCACTGAATCTTGGAAAATCACGGAAGAAAAAGGGAGATGGAAAATACTGTGAACAAGGACATTCTTTCTCCCCTCCAGCTCTTAAATAAAAAACTTTGTGGTAATTATGCTTAGCAAAAATATCTTGTTTTTATGTTACAAAACTGCATTTGAAAAACTGGACAAACAGAAGATAATGTAGGGGAACTGATAGGAACCCACTGACATTGGAGCTACGTGCTACTGATACTGACACTGCTGGGTATTTCTAATTTGATTTCCATCTGTTAAAACTGGCAGTGTCCACACATCCATTAGATCACATATATGGCATTTTACATCAGTGATTGCTCCAAAAGCCAAAACAGCAATGTAACAGAAGCTTTGATCTACTTTGATTTACTACTATTTCAGACTCCAGACTAATTTGCCATAGATTGCATCACTGAAGCTGACTCTTCAGAGATTGCTCTGGCAGCTGAACCTGGAAATCAGTGTGCTGAGTGTTATTCATAGTGTAACAGAACAGAAACTAGTATCTGGCTTCTCAAACAAACTGACTTAAATAGGAAAACCAAAACCAAAACCAAATAAATACTGAATATTTTGTGATGGTGAGCAGTGTGCTAATGGATTTAAAAAGAAAACAGTGGTTGTCTAAAAAAGAAATGTCATTTATATCTAATCAAGCCAATTTTGATGCCATACAGTCCAAGGTATGATAGAGCACAAGAAAATGGAAAAATCCCCTTTGCTTAAATGGATGTAATTACAGAGAAATAATGTTAACATTGATTTTGGAAAAAGCTTATGTAGACTACACACGAGTCTAAACTCTAACTAGTCAAAAGGAAAATTACATTCATAATTCCCTGACTTGATCTAATTTGTTGCATAAAAGACTGCACATCTATACCACAAAGCAGGGTGAAATGTCTCCCTGTTTTGTGGAAGAAGAGAGGGAAAGAAAACAGAGATAGGTATTTAAAATTGTCTTGCGACAAAAATTAAAGGACTCTAAAGTTCAATATAGGGAATGATGCAAATTATTTCTGAATTACTTGATTTTTAGAATATAGAAATGTGTAAGACATTATGTATAATATCACTGTGATAATTCAGTTTCATAGCACCTATGCTTCCTAATAGACACTTTCAGTTTTAGTTATTATCTCTCTGATAAATGCAGAGCTGGGAGCCATTTTACCACAATAAAAATCAACAGAATTTTTCTATGTTGAACAGACAAGGCTTAAGCCAAAATCTGTAATATGAAATGACATTCAAAATCCCAGTTTTTACCACTATGCTGAAAGTTGAAAAGTTCTTTGTAAAATGAACACAGTGCTTGAAGTGAACTTACTAGTATAGAATAAAAGAGTAAGTGCAAAAATATTATATCAAGGCATAATTTTATTTGACAGACGTCACAATGTAGGCACTGTGCACAGAGAAGCTGTAGCATTAAGTAAAATTTTGCTACTATTTTGAATGTATGAAATAATAATGGTTCTAATTGAGATTGGGCAGTAGGGTAAAGAAAGATAGAATTTATGTAAAGCACAATATAGAAACATTTCGATTTAATTTTAAAAATAATTTTATTGTAAAAATCTAAGATGTCATTCATCAAAGTTACCATCCATAACTTGGTAAGATTATTGCAGTAACACAATACCTGAAATTCTGAAGACCACCTGTAGTATTTCAAATCTATTTCTTAGAGTTGTGTCATAGTTTTTTGCTGTTATGCAAATGATCTTCAAAAACAGTGCTAGAGACAGACCTTTAATAATATGCCAGTCAAAATCCAGACACTGCATATGGATGTGCACTTAGGATTTTCCTTTATATTAAAGTATTTCCATAACTATAAAACCAATACTGACATTAAAGCATTCTGGTGTGCCTAAGAATTGCCTGAAGACTTTTCCAGTTTTTTGACAATTGCACATTCAATTATCATGGTTAAATTAATTCTTCTACTTCTTATCTGGCAAACTGCTTATGGAAAGTTTCACATTATAATATCAGAATAAATTAGCTCAAAATTGCATTAATTTGTCCACTGGTTGGAAATCTAGAGAGAACTGTTTCAGATATAAGGCTAAGAAATACAGTTTAAAGAAAGGATAGCAAACAATAAGGGGTTGCCACATTCTAGAGCCAGCACGAGGTAGCTGGTGTATGTTCTTGGAGCCAGAAAAGCTTTCTGAAAATCCTGGATGCAGAATTTGTGGGTAGGCAGCAAATTCAAATGCTGGGCTTACTGTGTACACATTAAGAGTTCTCTTGAATCTCACTGTCAGTAGTAGTTCCCTCTATCCTCAGAATAAGTGGTCCACCCACCCACAAACCATGTGTGCAATTTAGTGCAGATTTGGGGTATCAGCAGTGAACTTAAGAGTCTGTATCTAAAACTGAAATCTCAGTTCTATGCTTGTGGTAAACACAGAAGTCAGAGCAGCAGTTCTTGGTCTTTCAGCATTGCCTTCTGTTTGAAGTGGCCTAGGCATGAGAAAGTGTCCTAGCTGGCCATAGTTCTAAAGAACAAGATTTAGTTATTTGCAACATTTTCTGATGTACACCATCTCGATTACTTTAACCTAGAGCACTTAAAAAACACAGACTTCTGAAGTTCCTCTCGTTCCCTGAATACTGCTGATAACTAATTCCCTAAACTGGTCCTTCTATTCTGGTATTATAGGTAAGATAATACAAGTCTCTGTTGCTTCATTAACAATGCTAAGTATATGATCAAATCCCATCAATCAGTATGCAGCCAGTACATATTCCAAAACTATTTTTCTAGAAATAAATGTACTTTGTGGGAGCGAAAATTAACATAGAACTTCTCATGACACAAGGCAACATGTTCTAACCATTCAATGAGACTGAATAAAACACATGAAAAGCTACAGACCTGAGTGTCTATCTCTCTGAAAAACCTAATTTTTAATTATTTCTTTTTTTTAAGAGAGGGCACAGCACTGCAGTGAACACTTCACTGCTAGTTTACTTTTCAACACACAGATCAATCGCTTTCCTTCATTACGCTTTCAGCCAAACACACAGAGCATGCAAAAGCCAGAGGAAAGAGAGAAAGAGAGATTGATGCTGCTAATAAAAAGTCTGAGATACAAATGAGGATAAAATATGCGGCCATTGTGTAATACTACCTAAGTGTAATTTTGTAAATTAGGAGACTATGGACCTTCATCCATCAATCCATTAGTTTTATATTTTGTACAGGACTTTTAAGATCCAAACTGAAGTCAGAGTACTTTAAAAAATGTAAGTGGTGCCTGACTCAGAAATTTCTTACATGAACTACTCCTAGTAAAAAACCTAAAATCTATGTTTTGTGCCAACTGGGTAAAAAGTAAATTATAGATATATAACACATATACCATACAATTGCTAAGTCAGCATTATTCCTTATTAGAATTTCTAATCTTAGGAAAAAATCACTAAAGTAGTCCTGCTCACATTTACAAAAACTAACAGCATGAAAATGGTTTTCATGAAGAGGGAAATTGCTTCATTGCTTATTATGAAATTCAAAGAGAATATGAATTTATATTTTATCGTTGTACCATTTGAGTGCATTAAAGCTTTACGTCTCTCACAATAAGGGAATAATTTTTTAACAAAACTCAGATTTAATTAAACTGAACCAATCACAGCACTTCATCTGAGACAAGTGGAGTTGTTAAGGTGCTGACTGGGGCTAGATTGGTGTATAGTACTACTAATCTATAATGCCTTAAGTTCAACAAAGTATGAAAACCTTTTTGTAACTAAAGGTAAGGAGATGTTTTTAAAAAACTTTCAGCCAATTCCTCTCAAATAGACATCACCTGTTCACGTTCACAGTTTCATAAGTGCAATGGGTGACAGTAAGAAGGAATAGGTGAAGATTTTCCTAAGTATTGGACTCCAAGATGCAAAACAGGCTCTCCAAGGATCTTCTCTATGAGAAAAATCAGGCAGCAAATTCCACCTCAATTTCTTCATAATGCAGAATAAACAGATTCCAAGTTTCTCTTCTGTGAAAAGATATTTTACTTCTTCAATCAAAGACCTTCTTTGTAGCAGCAGAAAAAAAATCCCTGATAGTACACTCGCTTTTCTTTTTGGCAATCTTAGCCCAAGGAGTGGCAATTAGTCCAGTTCTAGAGCTTTTCTTAACAACTGAAATTGTAAGGAAATTTCTTCTGAATGATGAATCTATGTCTATTTCTGAAAAACAGACTTCAGAAATTTTTAATATCAGGTTATATTTCCTTTTAACTTTTGTTGCACCTTTGTCTAAGGCACATTCAGGTGAATTCCCACTGCACTGACTCAGTTTCTATCATCTCAATGTTTCTGACATCCTGCTCTGAAGGTTCAAAGCTATTTGGAGATCACTTGGACATATAAAATTAAGACACTCTAACTTGGTGCTTAATAATCAGCTTCAGAAAAATATTTTCTTGGAATAAGAACCACAGAAATAGGTATAGACACAAGAAACAACCTTGATATCTATAAAAAGTGTGGGGTCTTCTTTGCCCCCTGGATATGAGATATTATGCAATACTACATTCTCCTCTTCTTCACCTTGATCAAGACTAATGTCAGGCTTTTGGACTTGATTTATCAATATCTCAATTTGGGAGACTTTCTATCACATAATTTATAGGTCAGGATGTTTACTCATAGCAGCCTTTTCCATTTTCCAAAGTAATAGCAGATGACATCGAGCACTGATGGACATGCAATTTGACATTAAACTGTATTTTTGAATGAAGAGTGTCTTGCAGAACTAAAAACTACACTGCAAATCCTTTATGAACCCCTGAGAATCTCCAGTGCCTTCTTGCCTCTTTAAATAGCTACAATTGCTACAGAGGTCTTCAGTTTGAATTGATTTGTTCCTTTGGCTCAAATGGTCTATTCAAAAATACACAGGGTGCTACTATGTCAGTAGAGGAGAATGTATCTATTACGTATTTTTTATACACCTTCAGTTCACAGTCTCAAAGAGGTCTTGCACTGTATGTTTCATAAGCGTGAAGTTCTGATCAACTGGGAATTTTTTAACTGCATCACAAGATCCGGTTCACCAGCCAGCCAGGTTATCCACGTTTCAGATATTAAGGTCTTCTCTTTGGACAGAGTTTAAAGGATGAACTGCTTGTAGAGTCTCACAGTGTCACCTTGATACTTCAGCTAGCAGACTCCTTACTACAAATTGCAAAGCCATCCTTGGTAGGCAGTGTTACCTAAGTTTTCATGGACTTAATACTCCAATTTTCTTCTTCAGTTGTGGTAGAATCTAACTATTCCATGATCACTAATTGGTACCACAGCTTGATAGCACCAGAGGAGGCAAAATAATTTTTGGACACTGTTCAAGCAGGAAACCCATACATGTTGATCAATCACCAGCCACAATACCTTGTTTTGCGTTTCTTTCAAAGACAGTGATCTGTCTAGAACTTGAGAAGGGCAAATGGCAGAACTTGCAGGCAAAGCAAGAAGAGTTCACTTTCCCTGAAAGCAGGTTGTTTACCTCATAATCCATAAGAGTACAATCACTTTTTTTGTTGATGTGAAGTCTCACAGTTGGATTCTTCAGAAACGAAGTGTCATCAAGTTGAAATGCCTGTTGAGCCAGTGCTTTTTCTTAGTTTAATACAGATCATTCATAAAAATGTCTGTCTGAGTGAGTGTGGCATTTGTCTTGCATCTGTAACCACTGAACTTCGTTCTTCTGTATTAGCTCAGAAAGTATTTTTGTATGTGTATGAGTGCAGTATTACTTATTTATTCCACACTTGTGTTTTGCTGATAATCGTGACAAAACCAGTGAGCCTTTCATATGATACAGTAACAAGGCATGATAACCTGCAGAACTGTTATCAGGTGCTTCTAAGAACACACACAACTGTCTTGAAAATGACTTGTCTCCTGGTGAAGCCAGACAGATTATCATTTATCTATGACAGAAAAACTGGTGAGCATCTTTCTCTTCAAGATGTTTTATAAGCCTTTTGCCTGTTCATACACTAAAACTATAAAAAACCTTGCTATTTCTGAGGACAAGGAAGTGCTGGGAATAATTGCTTGAGAGGCTGAACCTTTGAGAGCTAATCAGACATGCATCAGCAAAGTACTGCTTACACACAATTCCTCCTGCTTAGTAAATTTTGGGAGTGAGTGAGTAGGTGATGCTCATTAACAGAGCATTCACATCAGGTCTAGAACTTGGCCCAGTGTGAGAACAAGTGAACTGTCATCTTTTTACAAGATCTTGTCAACTTTTAAAACGCTTGTAAACTCTTAAAATACAGAAAAACTGTCAGTGCTCAAGAGTGATTCAGTATTGCAGAAGACCTCAAGTTCATCTTTTTGATATTCATCCATTAATCAATTATAATATGCTGAAGCCTAATCTTTATGCAGTGGGTCATACCACTAATTTCATAGTACTTTATAAATTCAGGTTTTATCCCAGGACATAGTGAATTCTACTTGACCTTAACATCTCTCTCTTTTTTCCCCCTAATTATGACTGAATGTATTTTTCTTTTAATTTCTTGCCATGATGGTACTATACCTTACTATAGACTATAATGAAGATGATATGGAACTACTTACAACTATTTTGGCAAGTAGTGCCAAAATTATTAATAATAAACTTGAGATATCATAAAACTATCCACATGTAGAAAGGTATTTAGTAACCATAATGTGGTGGCCATCTTTACAGAGTCCTTCTCATTTCACTGAGCGAAAATGGCTCAGAGTAACCAGTGTTTTGTTGCCTAGACATCTATACATTTACTATTTTCCTCTTGCTGTAGGAGGTAATTAAGAAGGAGGCTATTATATAATTTATGATCATATGTTAAGTAGTGGTTGCCTAGCTAGACTGCATATCCTGGTGGTCTCAGACTGGTACAGTGATTTTAAAACCACGCTGAGCATGGTTGCAGATTGATCATGCAAAATCTGCCCCCCACAGCTGATTTTTCCCCACTTGTGCACAGTGCAATGCAAAAAAAAAAAAAAAAAAAAAAAAAGAAAAAAAGAAAAAAAGAAAAAAAGGAAATAAAACAGAAAGTGTGTGATGGGCGAGCAGGTCGACTGTGTGAGAAAACACGTGCAAAGGTATACCTCAGAAACACTATAGGTGGATGAGCACGAAGGGAGCCGAGCCTGGTTGTGCAGTGGGGAAAAGAAAACATTGTTAAAAAATAAATGGTGGCACAGTAAGGATCTCAGAAGGTTTTCTGTATAGGTGGTTCCAGCAACGGAGATAGTAGCAGGGGGTTCATTAAGTTTCCATGACCAGCTATTTCAGAAACTCCAGATTTATGCCTTTTAAGGTGGAAGCTTCTTAATATGAAAAAAAAAAAAAAGTATTGTATTTATAAATAATTAAAACTAATGATGAATCTTGGAGACAACTATAAATCCTTCCTTCTCTAAATAACTGTCAACACTGCCCTTAGGGCAATAAGCTATTCTGCAATGACACTTTAATCATCTCTCTAATTTAATAGTATTAGTTTTATTCTAACTCTGCAAATGGTACATTGTGAAAACCCATTATAGGCCCTATTCTTCCCTGTATATATTCATGTTTTCAGATGCTCAGAACCAGGATTTTGACAATGGAGACTTTTCTTCAACTTCACTGCTTGAAACCAGAGTAACTTGCAAAGTTAAATGAGTAAAGGCCAGATAAAGGTCAGCAGAAATCTGCAGATTATGTCCTTAATCAACATAAAGGTCTATGATTCTGGAGCAATACTCCACTGTGGAAATCTTTCAGCACACATACAAGGTAATTGGTGAAATTGCAGCTTTACTGATTTCTTAAGAAAATTTTATTTATACAGGATACCCATTTTTATGTATTATTAATCACTCAGATATAACTCAAGTATTAAAGTAAAGGACTCTCCAGTTATTTATAGGATTTCTTTACCTATCAAATCTGAAGAGCCTTCCTTCGTTTTGAAAATACTTCATGTTTCAATCACAAAGAGTAGTTTGAGTTTTAGTAGTCTTTTTTTTCTTTAACTTTTGTTAGATTAATAATTATCTGATTACAACGGGCTGTGAAGAAACCTAATAAATGCAATTTTTAAAAAACATGGTATTTTGAAAATCATTAAAAATCCCCTCTTGATGTTTTTCTAGAGGTGGAAAACCCAATTCTCAGAAGCCCCAGCAAAACTTCTTTAGGCTTCAACAAAATTAGTGCCTTTAGAGCAGTTTAGATACACTTGTGGTAAATATGTACCCAGCAAGAGTTTCCAGACAAATTATTAATGACCACTTACTTGTATGATGGACTGAGAAGAGAACACAGTACTCATGAAAAGTACCTCATAAGTACTCCTCAGTCTCAAATGCATATTTCATATTCTTCACTGACATGTAAAATACCACTTTCAGGAAAACTCTACAGTCCCTTCTGTGTTGGTTTATGTCTCTCTTATACACTTCTACACAACTGCTTTTTCTTCACTGAAATTTTTCTAAGAGTAAAAAATATTTTTGTTCCTTTCTGGCATTCTGCTTTTCTGTGACTCTTCTACAAATCTCAATAATGTCACAACGTCTTTGATGTTCACACACATTCGGCACTTTCTTCCCCTGATGAAATGTTTTCTTACACTGAGATGATGTGCAGAAGGATTAAGTTACAAACAGAAAATTCCTTGGGACAAATAGAATACAAATGCTATTTTAAGAAATCAAGCATTAAGCTGAAGCAGTCTACTTTGCTTTAAAAAAAAAAAAAAGAGAGAGAACCCCTTCTGTTAGAGCAAAGATTGTTTCATGAAACACTGCTTTGGAAGCTTTTTAGAAAAATAAGGTGTGCTTTTGCTTAGAACTGGGGTTCTGCTATTCACCTATGATTTTTGGATCAGTCTCTAATGTCCAACCATTGTTCCCATGGACAAATGAAAGACCATTTCCTTTGGGTTTGCAGGTGGGGATCTGAAGAAGGCAGTAATACCAAGAGACATCACAAGAACAGGGTTTTTAAATTATCAGCAAGTAGATAACCAGAAACAACAGCAATGGGGAGGATTTGAATCTTTCTTCACAAAGCACAAAGTTGGGAAGTACTTGGCTCATCTTGCCTGCTCCTTACACTAACTTACAGGGGGTATGCTAGACACTTTCATACTTCTTTAATCTTCTCTTAGGGAACTGCCGTAGCACACTGGTATTACTTTCCTTGTCAAATTATCCTGTGACCTAATTTTCCGTATTTTTTTAATATTTAGGTAAATTTAACTTCAGTCTTATTTCTATTAGAATTTAATAACTTAAAACCATTTTGTATTTTCTTTTCCACAGTTCCAGTTGCCTAGAGGCAAGTAACATTACCTTCATTAAGATACCTCTATTTTTCCCTATGCTCAAACACACACTTATCCATAATATCTTAAATCTCACTCACTCTATTTACCTCATTTTACCTACATAATTTTCTTGTCATGATGAAATTGAATGTACACTTAAGTGTTCTAGATCTCCCCAGGAGCAACTTGTGCCCATTGCCCCTTGTCTTGTCCATCTGACTCCTTGTAAATAGGGAGTCTCCATCTTCCCTGTAGCTGCCCTTTAAGTAATGCAATGTTGTATGAAGGTCTCCCCTAAGCCTTCTCTTCTCAAGGCTAAACAAATGCTGTTTTTTCAGACTTCTTTGATGATGCTTCAATTGGTCACTCACTACTCTGCTCACACTGTGCTGTCATACATGAACTGCAGTGATTGATTTTTCCAGTTTGGGAAAGGGAGAAAGGGAGCTCTTCTGATTTTTTATGCTACCTGGCAACCCACACACGCTACATTAGGTGAAGCTGACGTGCTATCTTTTGAGTTGTTGGGCTCTTTTTCCCCAAGAACATTCAAGTTAAGGGTTCACCCTGTCAGTCACAGAAACTCCCCCCTGTGAGAATGATTTTAAAATATTTTAGAATGATTTTAAAATTCTCTTTACTGAGAATCTGGTTAAGAGGCTGGAAATCTGTTGTTAGTCTGAGGGCCTTACTGACTTGGATGAGATCTTTAATAATGGAATATTAAGACCAGGAATAAAAATCCTGCAAATGTAATCCATCATCATGATCAAAGAAAGCAGGTACTTGAAGTAAGATTGAGCACTGCATGTAGGAGACTGTAGACTCTGAAAGACACACCTCTGTAGAAAAAAATTTATAATCCCAGTTTCATTGAACATCATCTATAGAGAGTATTTGGCCTCTACTATGAATTTTAAGAATGTTTTTCTTGAACAAAAATCGAATCTTTGATTTGGAACCACGCTGGTTAAGAGCCACACAGAAACTGTTTGGCATATTACTTGGGAACTCTGTGTAGAACTTCTATAGTTAGATTTTTAAATTTTTTTAAAAAATGGATTTTCATTTATATTTTTCTGCACTTTAAAAGTATGTATAAAATTCTTAGCCTGCACAATTACAAAAAATCTTCAAACCACAGCTTGAAGCAGTATTGTTCTGCTGAATTTCATCTCAACTACACACTTTCAGGAGGGTATCACATTCAGCAGGAATTATGAGTTCTCATATGTAAATCAGTCAGCTTTTCCACTACTGATCATCCCAGTAGCAAATGCACATACATGCTATTGCTACATTAATTTGTACAGTATATATGCCAATATGTCCAAGTGACAGAAGATTATTTTTTCTAAATAGTGTTTCAGTTCAGCTTCAAACATTGGTCTCTGGGAGGGGTCAAAGGATTAAGCTACGAAAAGAACTGAAACAGCTGCAAGGAAAATGAAGGAAGATCTCAAGAAGAAATGGAAAACTGGGACTCAGATCAGGATAAATTTTGGTAATTGGTTATGCTTACTAAAAGCAGTGTTTCCAAATGAAAACCACTCAGCTCCATCCACTGCAACTGATTAATCAACTCAAATTTTTCATGCATGTTTTAAATGCAATTTTATTTTAAATATCTGACAAGCTTTCTAAATTTTTGGTGGAATTGGCAATATTCTGCAGAATTCCAGTGTTTCCTACCTATTTCCAATGGCCTTTAAATTTAATTGGGAAAGCATGCCTTTCCATTTCATTCTGAAACAAAGGTTCCACCTTAATAGTAAACACAATTGTGCAGTAGCATTTCATTTTCATTTTTGAGGCTGGCCATCAGATACTATATGCTCCCCCTCCCACACCACTCAATACAGTTGTCACATTGAAGGAGTATTAACAACATTCATCTAAACCCCTTTCCAAAAGCAGAATGGAAGAGATGAAAATTATTTTAGAGATGAACTGTTAACAGATCCATCATTATTTTCTTCCCAATTGTCCAATATTTAGTAAAAATTTGTTTTATTTTTTGATCTGTCATTTGCATAGTCTTTTCAAATGTTGCCTTATGTAAAACATCCATTATTAACAGCATGAATCAGAGCAACAGTGACAAAGCAGCAGATTTTAGTTACATATTATTATATTTGCAATGTGTCCAGATTGTTTTAAGAAACTTAAAGGGCATATGCAAAATATATGGAACATTTCTTAGTTCACAATCTGACATCCTTACTTGCATTGTGTAGGGTACAGCCACAAAATAACAGATAAAGTGGCACAGAGGAACAGGAAAATTTAATGATAACTAATTTCTCATGGTTTATGTGGTCACAGATTTTAATCTTAAACCTCACTCCATGTGACATTCTGTGAAATAATATGTGATTAGAATGCCTTTTTTGTAGTACAAAGTTTCATGGCATAATTTTTTTCTCAGTTTATATTTATTCACAAGTACTAAATAATGAATTCAAGAGTGAGGATTCTGAAATATGCGGACTTGCTTTGTCTTGATTATGACTCATAAATGTGAGTTGCCACCAAATTTAAGTTATCATAAAGTTCGTTCCCCCCCCCAACTTGATTCTTAAAGATTTGCCAGGGAACAGATACAGTCCATTCATCAAATTTATTTTATATAAAGCTGCAATATATTAGCAGCTCAATTTCCTTGTATTTCACATGCAAAAGATTATAAACTCAGGGACTTCTATTTTGACAATAAGCAGAAATCAATTTTTTGTCAGATACGTAGCTGGATATGCAGAAGCATCCAAAAAGGTTTAAAATGATCAAATCATTATCATTACCAAAATCATCTTGCACCATATAATCATAGTGGATTGTTCATCAGAATGATAATGCTGAGAATGGACAACAGTTATAGAGTGTGGAAAGCACAAACAGGACACGAATCTTAAGAAATTATTCTCAGAATCTTCACTAGATGAATGTACAAAGGGATAAATGGCTACTAAGTTTCACATCTACCATGCTCACCACTGTCTTTTTTTTCTGATTTACACTATACATTAAATTATTTGGTTTAAACTCACTTCTACAGAATTACTGAAAAGCTGATCTCAATTTATGAGGTGAACTACTATACAGGAGGTACTGCAGTCTGTATGGGTCTGTTGGATTTGACTTGCTTTCTTAAATATTTCTATGAAAAATGGGCAACTTTGTAGAGGTGTCACGATTAATGTATTAGATCCTAATCCTTTCCTAACAATTTTTTTTCATTAAAAAACAAACTTAATGCATAAAAAATACGCTGCAGGGTTTTTTGTCTGCTAAAAAAACAAGCAACAAAATAACATAGCTGACATTCAACCAAATATTAACCTATTTTGTGAGGATACAATAGGGACTCAAAAAGATTAATGGCAAAGACAGAGGTACATGTGAACCCATATGCTCTAGGGTTACCTTATATCAGCCATAGTTTTCAGCTCAGGTAAGGCTGTCAATCATTGAAAGAAGATAAGGATATCTATTTTATTTGTTGCTAAGTTTAATATTTAGCAAACCTTTAGACATGCAACTGCAATTTTGGAAAGTGATTTCTTTTTAGTTGCTGTAAAGCCAAGCAGTTTGATTAGCATTCCTTAAAATGAAGTAGGATATTCCTTTAAACAATTCCTGTCAATTACGTCAGGTTTCTCACACACATTAAAATGAAACCCCATCTAGAAAGGAAAGAAAACATGCAAGAAGAAAGAGAGAGAGAAAAGAAAAAGATGGGGGTGAGAGGACAAACCAATCAGATTTGGTGTTACCAGCCAGTGGAAGTTTTACAAAACAGATCACCAAGTGAAACTGTACATTTACTTGGAGAGAGCATCCTTTGACACTGCCTTCTAGTGATCTCTGAGCTCCTCCAGCTTTCGATGGAGCTAAGTGTAAACATTGGAAAATGAACTGAGAAAGCAACCTCTTCTCTTTTCATGTTTCCTTTTTTTTTTTCCTTTTCTCTTTTCCCTCTTCTTTGTTTTGTAGGGTTTTTTTTTGTTTTGCTTTGTTTTTTTAATAAATCACAGCATAACACATTTCTCACTGCCTCTGGCTAAATGTTTTGAGACATCAGAGTGCTTTGAACAACAAAGACACACAAGCTCAGGAAACTTGGAATCTGGGAACAGGATATTTTTGCTTGATTAAGATGGCTTTTATACCAGTCCAGGAAAAAATATGAAAAATCAACAGATAGATAATTCTAAAGTTACTGAAGCTCTGCTACATTGTTCATTTATTTATTTATTTGCTTGTTTTGCTGGTAAGGTTGTGTTCTAGAATTTATTTCCATTAAAAATAATTTTTTATTGGTACATTTTAACATTTAGGAATCTGAATTGGGACTTCCCATTTTCTATGAGGATGTTAGATTTTGTGCCTAAATATATATTGTGGGTCATGAAATGAAATCCTAGGCAGTCAAGATACAGAAATAATGCTAAATTAGGTATCAGTGGGTGTCCAGAAAAAAAAATAGGCAAACACCACCATCTAAATAAGCTACATCTTCTGCATTTATACAGGCATTACACATTTAGAATCCATTATGCATTTAGAATTGTGTGTGATGAGCCATTAAAATTGAGAGGTCACAGTAATTACACACACAATTTTCAAAAACAGCATAGAAACTGTGGCTGTCTTGTATTTTCAGTGGTCCTGAATGCCTTCCACTGTACTCAGGTACAGTGCTCTTCTCATGTACACTGTAACTAAAACCTCTTCCCAATAGATGAAAAAAGAGCCTCACAGACAGTGAGGAATGCTACAGATGCTTCCAGCTATAACTTGTATGAACAAATAGCAACTGGCTTCTTTTTCTACACTGAGATCAATTAAACTGGTGGCATTAGTGGAAAGAGGTGCATAAATAATCCTTTCCCTTCTATTCTTTATGCTCAGTGAAACCACAATTTCACAAGGAGCAGCTGTAGAGCAGTTTTAGAGAACAGAGAAGATGGCTTGTCCTGGAACAAAGTCAACACACTCACATTCAAAACCAAAACAGAAGACAAAAAACCAAGAAGGCAGGAAAGGCAAGGAGAGTGCAGAATAAAAGATGAAAGAATGAGTGCTTGAGAAAGCACTAAAAGGAAATAAAATGGACAAAAAGTGAAAAATTGGATGGCTGAAAAAGACGCAACTGTTGAGGTGGAACATGAACAGAATGACCTGAACTGCACGTGACCAGCATCTTGGTAAAGAGTACAACCTGTGTCTGAAACCATTTCTTCCTGTGTAAAACTGCACAGTGTGTCCGCATTTAGGTATCTGCCTGTTAAGTGCTCTAAGTATTTGAGTATGTTTGCACAAACGTAAGCAAAGGCAGAAGGAGTTAATAATTAGCAAAAGAGTGGCTTCATTCTTATTAATCTCACATGGATCACTCTCTCATTTCCTCTTTACTTACTCAGATTTTTTCAGATTTAAAGGCTAGATATACATGGAATATTCAATTCTCTTGTAGTGGTCTTTTGGAGAATTAAATGGAAGTGTGAACACTATAAAAGTTTGATTTTGTTTCAAGATGGGAAGCTGTAGTCTGAAGATGAATAAGTCACTTCTCATGTAACAGGCAGTTAAGAGACAACGAGCAACACAAATCAGAGAAGTGGTTTAATCATGATCATCAAATTACAGGCACTTCAGGAAAGTTACTGCCTATCTCTTATTTATGGTGACATTCAAAGCTAACTGACTGGCAGCATGCCTTTAGTGGGTTGCTCTATGTGTAGCACAGAAACAAACAAAACGTGACCCAACAGCAATCAGAATATTGAAATAAAAATGAAGGGATGGTGAGAAATGGAAAAGCCCCTTCCCCCCCTCCCCACACCTCCCCCTTTTAAAGGAAAAGTGTAGGCTATAGAAGAAAACTTGCAAAATAAATGTTAGAAACATATTTACTTTGAGGGATCCAACTCTACTAGCAACTCCTTTGCTTTCATCCGGCCGTCTAATTTGCTACAATGGGGGAAGATGGGTAAAAAGACAGAAGAATAAAGAAAAAGTGAACTTAAAAAAATTTCCACACAATCAGTTAGCAGTACATGCAAGACATCAATTTGACTCTCTGAGACACCTCTAGAGGACAAAGACACAGACTCTACTTTCTGGAATAAATGATGCTTTGTCATGGCATTTTTAACTGTCTTTAATGATAATTTTTATTTCAATATATTACCAATCTGGCACATATGTCGCATGCTGAATTGACTAACATTTTTTAAAGAATACATGTTACTTATCTGATTTGCATATGAAGAATAAGCCCTAAAACTAACTTTAAAAAAAAACAAAAACAACAACCATCCCATACCTTCTACAAATCATATGATCAGAGTATGCTATAACTGGGACTATCAGGCCTGGCAAGTATCATGATTGATACCTGACAGAATGCAATACAGATTCCTATTGACCCAGGCCCAGACATTTTAGCCACTGCTATCAAGATTCCCAGTTAAAAATTATGCTGCCCAACCAGAAAATTTTAATGCCAGACCAACATTAGTTTTTATGTTAAATATACCATGCATATAACCTCACCCCCAACATTTCTTACTTGATAACTTTTACTTTCTCATTTTTTTTCCTAGATGATGTAGAAGATAGAAGAAACAAATGAGGTAGCTTCTCAAAATGGTTTGTACTATTAGAAGCATGTAAAATAAAAAAATTATATACAACATATGTTTTTTCAGAATTGCTGAATCCGGTAAATATCTCTTGTTACTGACAAATTAAACTTGTGTGATGGCATTTGAAGTAAAGGAGTCAATAAAACTTTTGGGATATTCTTGATATTCTTGCTTTAGTCTGAAGCAAGACTGAATTTAAACCTTTTATCATCTGATAGATGTTTCACAGGTTATGTAAAACAAAGTCCCACAAAACTGAGGTGAACCCTTTCAAACCACATTAACTGTCTTTTCTTTTTTTGCTAAAAAATAGCAGCAAGGAAGCAAAAGACTGAATGAACCATGGGAACTGAACTATGCTTTATGCTCTCCTGAGCACACTACCAAAAGCACAAGGGAGATTGACATTTTTGTTTGTACCTGACCCGGGGAAAATGAAGAAATTCATGTTCAAAACAGAGTCAACTGAATGTTTCTTTTAACTTGCACTAGATTCTCAAGAAAATAATACAACTAACCAATATATTAACAATTTAAATATTTAGTACTGATAGGATGTCTCCTAGCAAATACATTGGAAACATGTATGTAAATTGCTGCATCTCTTCCCTGGTTTTATGGCATTAATGTAGTTTCTGTTTTGAACTCTCAAGTGAAACACTCACATTACTGTTTTGATGGGACTCCAAGGAAATCTTCGATCAATTCCGGTATACAGATGAAGAAAGAACTTTCATTCTTAAATAAAATATGCCTCCTTTAGAAGACATAACTAAAACATATGCATTTGTAACCTGGTTGCTATAAATCTAATAAAAAACCAAGCCTCAGCAGAGAAAAGGTCCTTATTTGAAAAGAAAATAGCAGTTAGAGCAAAGATACTTGGCCCGATACCCTGGCTGTGATAGTAGCAGTCCCAGAGAATAGGACACAGTCGATTCAAATTACTTGTTAATAATTTGAAACTTCTTTTCAAAATTAATATATTAGATTTTGTTTTGAAAAACAAGAAATAAGAAAAAAAATGCTGATAATCTCACATAATGACATGTAACTAGGACATTAAGAAAAATTCTACATACCACAAGAACTTGGAGAAAAGTAAGTGACAGCAATATGCATCCCTCTTCAGGGAAAAAGATTTTCTTCTATTACTTACCAGTGTGGGTATTATGGCTGCTCAAGTTGTGCTGAGGGTTTAGGATTCAGTCAGAAATGAGATTGGAGATACTACAGGTGCATATAAGTGACATTATTTACCCTTCCTTTCTTCAAAATATATAGAGAAATACATAAGCAATCTGTACAGTGCAAGCAATGAAATTATAGATGCTTGAAAATATAAATTGCTAGGAGACAGCCTAAGGTCAACTCTTGTTTTACATCCATGCCACAGTTAATAAACATGATAATATGTTTTCTACAGGAACCTTGCAGAATGCAACTTTGATGAGTACTACACGAAGTATACTAAATCTGTTCTGGGAATTAAATAGGGTACTACCAAGAAAGCAAAGGACAACAGAAATAAACCCCATATTTTTTTCATGGCAAATGCCACAGAAAGGAATTCATGTATATCCTTATCTCTCTGTCCAGCTCCTGACTGATGAACTAGAAGCTGACTGATAAGATAGTATACCAGAAAATGTCATGGATTATACACTCCTTGATTTTCATAAATTCATCTAGACACAAGAACCACATCATAGATGAACACTTGTAGCCAGAAAGATTAGAATGAATGATGCTCAGCCTTACTATACTTCCATCCCCACTGGTCACTTGTCTAATCTTTAAAAAAGTTATTTGATTTTTCTATGCACATTTGGAAAATAAAAACAATATTTCCTTCTAAGAAAAACATAGAACTAATAAAAAGAACCTCAACAGTGAAGCTGAAAACAAAACTTTGCGCTGCAGATTTTGTTATTTTTATTTTTTTTTATATACCTCAACACAAGCTAAATGAGTGGATTAAGAGAAGAGGCAGAAGCAACACTAAGCAGTTATTGGCAAAATGTTACCTGAAAGATGTGAGGGTTTGGGAACACTCTGAAGGAGGAGAGTGAAGATAATCAGAGTAACGAAGTAAGAAAGGTGTCTTGTAGGGAACATTTCAGGAAACTGGCAAGGTACAATGCACTGACAATTAAGATAAATGTATTATATTTACATCCCTTTCTTGTTCACACAGGAATAACAGGAGGAGTTCAAAGCTGCATACTATTCACAGGTATGCCTATCTTGGTATCTGAAGAACAAGGTGGAATTACAATGGGAGTAGAATGAGATAGGAAGCCAGTGGAAGAAAACTTAGGAAGCAGGGAAATCAGAACCAAACAGTGAGCAGAGGAGTGCCCAAATATGCTTAATATAACTGTTAGAAGATGAATGACAAAACAGGGTACCAAAGAACAGACAGTTAATGTTTTCTAAGCAGAAGTCTATTATTCCTCTACCTTCTAACAGATCCCAAAAGGAATGTACCTGTTTATCTTAATATACCCACCATAAAGAAAACAGCTCTGAACAACTGGCTAATCTGAGATACTGGCTAATCTGAGATTCTGGTTTTCTTGAGGTTTACATAAAGGAAGAGTTCCACAACAGGAGAAACAGGCCTAAAATACTTAACAGTACCCACCTTAGACTCTCTTCCCTTTCTGATAATATTCAATGTTCTTGTCCTATAAAGTTTTCCTGCTTACTGCTTCTGACAAAGAAATTGGAGTTTTGCAGGGCCTTAAAGCTTTCAGAAATGGTTTTTCACATTCACATTCAACAAGCCAAACCTGTGTCAGACTTTGTGAAAATCCTGGCTAATACACAAATGGTCCATAATGACAAAGTCTTTTTGATATGATCAGATTATTTAATTCTGAAACTGAATAACTGTAACGTTAGCAATGGCAACTCTTGACAGCAGTAATTTCCTTGTTTAATGGCCTAGGTGTGCAGTGCTGGACACCTGTTAACCCAAAGCAAAATATTATATTACACAACATCCAAATCAAGCTTATATTAGTTGATGTACACGTAAGAAAAATGTAACTGTTCTCCCATTTGACCACTACTGCAGAGATCAATGATAAATGGTGATAAAGAAAACTATTAATATTACTTGTGGAACATTACATCACTAGGTCTGCAAAGAAATGTTTTTGCATTTGTCATATGTGTTATCCCACATATCCCTGACAACTGTGCTGACAAATGTGTTCTGTTTTCTTAGACAAAAATAGTCCATGCTAATTTCAAGCCATGGCTTCCTGTCATTGCACATAACTAGAAGTTCCCTTGTGCTCCTAACCTAGTTGACTTAGGGGATAAGAAGTTAAATTGTGTGAATATCCTCTACTGAATCCTAAATCATGAAACTTGCTTGCACCGTATCTGTCAGTGAGGCTACACAGACTATTAATAGATGTTTATGAAGCTGTTCCTTTTTATAGCAGATTTTTGCCTGTGAAACAGTGACTGACAAGTTCATACATGCTGTAAGAAAAGAAGCCCTTCCTTGTTTTTCCAGTTTCAGCTGCTGTTACTTCCTTCCAATTACTGCTTCATCTCAAAATGCAGGGCATCATAGTAAGGAAGGAATTACAGGTTTGGGAAATTCAGAGCAGAACTGTACATATGATGCTACTACTTTGAACCCCTTCCTTCATCAGAATTCCACAATATATTCAAAATCTAGTTTTTTTTCCCCACAAGGCTTGTTCAGCTGATCAAGATAAAATATGAAAGAATGGGATAAATCTCTCTCCAGTCCAATGGAGCTTATGTATTTTCTATGATTGAGTGAAAAGCCAGGTGGATATAGAAAAATATTAGAACAAATTAAAGATACATGCATTAAGACAGAAATATTAAAAAACTTTCAGAAGAGAAACTAAATATTTATCATAATATATTCAAACAGCCCCCCCACAAAGGGGGTTTGGAATAAAACAATGTGTTAAGTACAGGGATATTTAGGAGCCATCAGCAATTTTTTATCAAAAGCTTGGAGATTCCTCAAGATGATATAGTGCATTCAATGAGTGAAGAAGGAGGTCTAGTTGATGAAGAGATATCACAAAAACAATATCATGCACATTATTACAACATTCTGTTCCAGAAAACCTTCTTGAACCTCTCACAAAAATTCTCACACAGTTTATATTAACAGAGAAACATAACTCAAAAGTATAACCCAACTGCCAGTGACTCTGCATCAGCTGGCCACAAAGAAAAGACTTCATGCATTGGCCGGATCACATAAGGGAAGTGAATCCAAAGGAGATTAAATCCTATGAGGATGGAAAATGTCTTTTCCCCCCCTTAGCAATGTTTGCCAAGGTTAATGGCATACAACAAGATGAAGATAAGTGAAGGACAGTGACATCCAGAAAAAAGGGAAAACATTCTGTGGCTGGCAATAAGTCATTTCATCAGTGAAGTAATTACATAACACTTGTCAACAAATTTGATGTTGGGGACTGTGACTACCAGCACCAAATATTATATAATGAAATACTGTTTTGGGGGATATTTTTTACAACTCTAACTTCCCTAATCAACAATGGAAAATTCTGATAAAGAAATATGAACTCCAATTAGAATTTTCTCTCTAATGGGAACAATGCTCTACATCAAGTGAGCAGTTTTCACTGCTAACAAAGAGCTTAATATATTTTTAATAATGCAGAAAATAAATTTCTTTTAAGATAAAAAATGCACTATGTATAACTTTAACGTTCATCAATGAAAAATAGAATTGCACTTGAAAGCCTTTTTACTTCTTCAGTTTTAGGCCAAAGAAAGACCAATTAGGGGCAACTTCCTAAATAATCGGGGACTATTTTCAAAGAAAGGGCATACCAGCTCCTGTGAAAAAGACATACATTCTCAACCAATAAACATATTCTCACCTATGCATTATACTGCAGTATTGCATAAATGTTTATTAAGATGGCTGCACCTCTTTTTTTTTTGTAGGTAAACCTACAAAAACATAATGTACATGAATGCTACTGAATGCCAATAAAATATCATTTTTATACCATCACATCTTTTGTCCACACTACCTACATTTTTTAATTATTTTTTTTTTAATGGGCACTACTACTCACACTGTTCCATGTACAAATGAGGGAATAAACACAGTGCAGGTGGACCAATCATTGGTAAAAAAGTAATGCAATTTTCTTGCAGTTTTGGAGTTCAGTACATTAATGTCATCACTAGATCACTGGTTTGTTAACACACATAATGACAAAAATAATGTAACCATGTTCTTATACAGGAGATTTTGTTATACTCTTCTTATTTTATACCAACATGTGGCAGCCTAGTTCTTTAGAAATATGTGTTGACTTCAGTGAAATCTGAGAGTCAGCAATCCAATCTAAAAGTTGTTGGTAAAATGCACAGCCAGGGCAAAACAGACTAGAATAAATACAAACATTATATATAATGCCCACTATTCCTAGTGACTTAATGCCTTAAATATAATTTAAACTGTAGCTCTGGGCATATGAGATGGGTCCTTACTTTCCCTATGTAGTTAAAAAAATACCCAGGCTTTATGTTGCCCAAGACATGAAGCTGTTATAAATGAGTAACTAGAAAACTGAATGGCTCCTCTTGGCAAAGGCATGCCCAGCTCTATAGGAATGGTATGGAAATCACACAGAGGGCTCCTATTGATTGGGAACCAAGAGCAGAGTGCTCCAAGCAAACAGACTAAGAGTGAGTTCAAATACTTCATTTTATTAAACTGAGGACATGTATGCACAGAGACCAAGTGTTACAGTAGGGTTTCCAGATGGAGCTTGTGCCAGACTCACAGGTTGTGTTTCAGTCACACACCTCTCCTGTCACACAGATGATGTTCTCCAAGCCCTTCTACCCATTCAAGGCTACTTTTCTCTCAGGTCTTCCTGACCATAGCCCCTTCTCATAAAACTATTGCTGCCACCTGCCTCCAGGCTACTTTCTGCTCCTCCAAACCACTCCAAGCTCTGCAGTCACATTGTTCCAAGAGTCACAAATACTGCTTTTCTTCACACCAGACCTCTACCATTCAATCTTTACATCTGATTTCTCCTCAGTTCAGTACTTCCAATCCTCATTTCAGCCCACCTCTGAACATTTTTTCCACTGGCTGCTGGCATGTTTTGCCCTCCACCTATGCCTCATTTATTCTCTGTCTTCCTCACAAAGAAAGCAGAATTCACAACCCATGCTAGTGGAGCTTTCTAGAAAACAAATCCCTGTCACATATGTCAGAAATCCATCTTGGCAAGCAGGGAAGAATTTTGTATTCAAAGGAAAAAAAAACAACACCAAAGTCCTAGGTTGTGAAGTTTGGATTTTTTTGTATGTACCTTTCTCAACTGTCAATTCCATTCTGAACATGCTGCTTTTTTCCTTGTTGTCCTAAGCTGAACTGATGTTCTAAAAGCTGCAGAATATACAGGGCTGTTCACATTGCAATGGAGGACAGTGCTCTTTAAACATTTTATACACTATGCAAGTTCCCATTGAAGACACCTTGGTGCTCATGGTAAAAGTTGTTGCATCAATGAGGACACTCAGAAGTGCAGCCTTGAGAAAAGAAAGCTTTGGGGAGACCATATAGCAGCCTTCCAGTACCTGAAGGGCGCCTACAGGAAAGCTAAAAGGGAACTTTTTACAAGGGCATGCAGTGACAGGACAAGGGGTAATGATTTTAAACTGGAAAAGGGTAGATTTAGATGAGATACTAGGAAGAAATTTGTAAGAGTGAGGGTGGTGAGACACTGGCACAGGTTGCCCAGAGATGTTGTGGCTGCACCCTCCCTGGAAGTGTTCAAGGCCAGGTTGGATGGGGCTCTGAGCAGCCTGGTCTGGTGGCAGAAGTCTCTGACCATGCCAGGGGGATGGAACTGGGTGATCTTGAAGGTCCCTTCCATAGCAAACAATTCTATGATTCTGTGATTTTTTTAAGTGACCTGATGGTGGGACAGGTAAAGCAAACTGGCTAAGACATTTTCTCTCTTAGACTACTTTTAGCAGCAAAGTTAAGGGAGAGATGTTTGCATTTGGGCTCAGTGTAATAAGGAAGTTCTCATCTTTCTGAAAACAGATGGACCAATGGGTCCAATGAAAAAAGGGAAAAGCAAATCTCAAAGGGCAAGTGCATTTAAAGTTTGTTCTCAAATATCTATAATAGTCTCTACTTTATACTTGTGACTAGGCAGAGCTGTGTTTGGAAAACCTGTGTGGAGCTTATTGTTGTATTTATTTCCTCACATCTATGTATCCAGAAGAGCTCAGCTGTGAAAGAGAAGCTGAAGAGTTGGTAAGGATACTCAGAAAAAGTCTATCAATTGAAACTGTAAGAAACATAATTAAAGCAATGAGATGAGAGGGTAACCTCAGAAGACAAAGAGCAGAAGGATCCAGGATTCAATTTATTTTGAAGGACCTTAAAACAAGATGATCTTTAAGTGGCTAGATACTATCAATAGCCTGGAAAGTGACCAAAGTCAATCTCTGTCCACACTGATGATGCTGGTGAATGAAACCATTGTCCAAGGGGGCTACCAAGGCAAAGAACCACCAAGCCAACACAGAGAATTCCGTGCTCATCAGTGGTCCTCACATTTTTAGAAGCTTTTTTTTTTTTTTTTTTTTTTTTTTTTAAAGAAAGAACCCCAGTCTTAATAAATAAATGGTAATGAATGGTGCAAATTTGAAAGAGACAAAGAGATATTGCTAACAGGTGGCTTGAAATGTTGCCAAGCTCATTACTGTTTCCTATAGCTTGATTTCCATAAATCTGCTGCAGGGCATTAAAGTAGGAAGCCCAATTTCCAACACAGTTATTGGAGAGAAAGATGTTCCAAATGTAAGCTCTTTGAATCTCTCACCTCAAGGATCCTTAATTCGTCATAGACTTTTCCTATAATTTCATTCCCATTGATGAATGGGAAATGAAATTATGAAACTGATGAAACCACTGTTGATGGTTTAAATAAAAAGCTCTTTACTGAAATATATGTAGGTTCCAGTGGATGTAAATATCAATAAATGGCTACAGAAATTCTTCTCCAAGAATATGCAGTGCTACTGTGAGTGATCATAAATAGATAAATAACCACTTTCTTTCCTTTAAAACAAGCAAATATAGTGTTGAAGCTTAACTGAAGAAATCAAATTCTACTCTATTATTAATAAATGTGGCTTTTAAAGAGATGTATTTTGCCTTTTAAAATTAAACTTAATTGGTGAGCAAAATACAGGCATTTCAGATATTAAGAAAAGTTTTGAGTGTAACAAATACAAGGATTTATGTGAATCATTGTCATTACATTTAGAGATCTGAACATATTCTAACAGCTAGTCTTGATGCATCTGTGAACGGCTTATCTTCATTGCCACACCATTCTGACCTCACATTTTAACATGTCATCAGAATTTTGTCATGACTTGTGCTGCTACAGTTTGTTTATTTTACAAAGGTAGAAATGTAGAAAAAGTGAAATACTGTTTTCTTACACAATCTCTAAAAGAAAATGAAATAAACCGGTCCCTTGCTTCAAAATGGGACAATTCCCTAGAGACTGCAGTGCCTTCTCTCTCCCTTTTCCTGTTCATGGGGAAAATTAAAACAGGGATAACAACTTATGATCAGTATTTTACTAAATGAAGAGTGGCATAAATAATAAGAATTTTCTCCAACACAGGCAATGCACTTGGGACATACTAAATTCTCCATGTAGATCTAGAATATTGACCTGGAGAAGCATTGACCTAAGCCCCACATGACTTATAAAATAAAGGGCTTCTGACATACATCGTGAGAAAGTAGGTAATTAGAGAGGTAAACAAACAAGTAATTTGAATTTAATAAGATAAACTGCATTAACAAATTTAGAATGGCTACTTATGAGAAGGCTGGGCAAAAGATTGTGGCAGCTGCTTTTGCAAATTAAAAAGCCATTGCCTCTTACATCATCTTTGTTTTCTCATTTCTTAGTACTGTCTGTTGATGCCTAGTGATTGTTACAATTTAACAGGACTATTTAGTGGAATGAACTTGATATGCTAACTATCACAATGCTTTCCAGCCTTTCTTTATAAATTGGCTAACAAGCTTACCCCATCTCATTGTTTGATGACTACCATTCATTTGAGGTCCTCTAAACTGTCAATCACTGCACTTAGATCAGGTGGATTGGAACTACACCAAGTGACCAAGTATAGCAGCAGTGACACAGCACACCACATTCCTCTGGTATGGTTGTGCAGTACGAGGCTCAGATGTGATAATCATATGCAGAGATTTTTTTTTTTTTTAAATCCATCATCCTGAAGAATAGAGAGGCACAGAATGAAGATCACATACACCTATAGTTAGAAGTGAGAGCATTAGGTCACATACTAAGGCAGGATGAATGTCCTCCTTTTCCAGCCATGACATAATGCGTAGGAACTTGGCAGTAGAACGATAGAGTGAAAGCATCTTGTACCTTTTTCTCAAAACCTTCCAGGGAAATACTTGCTAAAAATAGGTACTGTTCAAAAACCTGGGTAATCAATATGCTGTAAGAATCTACCTAATGAAAAAAGCTCTCAAGTTCTGATAGCAATTGCTCAGGGTAAGTCTTACTAGCCAATGTCTTGACTTTTGTGTCTTGGAAAAAAACATAGATGAATGAATATTCACATTTGACTCACTGCTGTGCTGACCTATAAATGCAAGGGTAACATGATTCTAAGAACTAGCTTTTTGTAAAAGAGAAAGCAAAAGAAGATACCAGAAACAAGATTTCAATATAAAAAAATATTTTAGAAAAATCTCAAAATTGAGATAAGGTCTATGTCTCCTATGTCCTGCAAAAGATATCTTCTAAGATCCATGAAAAACCACAAGATATGACAAACATATTCTGGAATAAATGTTCTGTATGAGCCTTGCATTCAGGCTCAATGTTTTTTTTAGATAGAGCTAGCTCCAAAGCGAACAGATACTTAATTCAAAAAATACTGGTCATGAAATACATTTTTCTCTGTACCACCAGACAACAGTTTTATCTATCAAGGGAGACAAATGACCACCTTTCATCAGCCTTTTTCCAAAAGTACTATTCTAAGTGAAGACACCTTGACTTGACAGACAGGCAAAACAAATTCTTGAAATAGAATGCTTTGGTGAAGAAAAACAAAAATCCCATGACATGAAGGGTATTAGGTTTAGACAGAGGACATGACACACAGGAAAATAAAACATACTATATTGTCTAAGATAGAAACTGTTAAATACAAAGCAGAATTCAAGGATTTCAAAATGAGTAAAAGACTCCTAAAACATACAGAAAAAAGAGAAAATAGAAATGCTGTAACTTGAGGTTGGAAAGACATCCATAGTAAACTAGCTAATGAAACAGAACACCTTGCCTGATTTTAATTAAGGATGACAATACACGATATGGGAACAAAGGCACAGGAACCAATGAGAATTACTATAAAGCTGCATTAGGTTTGATGAGGCAACTGATCTTATAAATGAGTGAAGGGTAGTACAGGCACCTATAGAAATAAAAATAGAATTGTTAGAAGGGCAACAAAATTGCTAGTGAGACGGTAGCAACATATTTTGCTAAAAGAAGAACATGTGGAAGAGAAGTTATGAATATAGTTTGCAAATGAGTGACCTAGACACTGATCCTCTCTACTATTTTCAATAGTTGCTTTGATAAAAAAGTTAGGAGTGCTCTCAGAAACATGGGAGGCACCATCATTACAGAATATTGAAGTAATCTCATCAGCAGGTATTTGCTAATAGTGAAGATTGCTGTAAGGGAAATGGAGTGAAATTTAACAGGGAATTCTGAATGAATGAGCATCTTTGCTACATGGGCAAGGACTTCACAGCTGGAAAAAAGAGATTATAAATCCATCATACATAACACCAGTAAAAACTCATATAAGCATATACACAGTTCTGATCACTTGATCATTTTGATCACTTTTGAGTCTTTTGCAAGGATGGAGATGAAGAAGTTTGACTTAATTCTAAAAATGAAATCTGAAAAGTTTCTATGTCTAAAAGTTTCCTGTTTAAGTCTATTTGAGGAATGAATACATGACCAAGGAAAGATTTGCTTTAAGTTAAAACACCAACAGTGGTGCAAAAGCCACTGAGTGCAGACTGACCAATGAGCTAATGAGGCTCTAAAACAAGGCTGAAAACTGCCATGCAGAGGGGAAAACTAAGCACCAGAAAGCATGGCAGAAGGGATACAAGAAATACGTATTGATGGCATGAAGATTAGTAATTAATTTTACTCACTGCACTTCATGCAGCCTCTGGGGATACCCTATCACTAGAACAAGGCAATCTAAAATAATTTACAGACCAGTACAAGGAGTTGAGCCACTTTAAGATGATGTCAGAATGATAAAAAAGCAGGTTCAGATAAGGAGAACACAGGACAGTGAGCAAATTTTACATATCCAAGAGGTGGAACTGGATGAAACAAACATCCCTTTAACAGTCAGCTCCTAAAGGGTATAAAAGGCAGATCTAACACTGACTTACTTCATTCTAGTACAACAAGACTAGACAAGTTGTGGAGGATTTGATAGCTGGTGCCCCACATCCTATACATAATTTCAAGGAATTCTGACCAGACCAGGTGAGTACACATACATGGCTGCCTGAATGCTGGACAGACTACTGAACTGCTGTATTATTGCTGAATTACTGGATTGCTGTGAATTTGAGTACGTAGATACAAAAGTGTGGCTGAAATTGATTTTGTTTTAAAATAACATTACCTACCTCTCCCACAATATCTGGCACTGAACTTTGCTAAACCATAGCTAAATTATTTACTATAATAAGAAAGAAACAACCAAAAGGAAAAGGATCATTGTCTATCCTCACAAGTTTGTGAAAATTCTGTTCCTTTTTTCAAAAGAAAACACAGCAGTGTGAGGATTATTTATTATAGAAAAAGGGAAGGAACAGAAGTAAGCCTAGACATACCCGAGCTGTCAATTCAGATCAGGTTTATGTATTAATGACTGAAATTACAAATTAGCAGGGACTGAGATATTAAAAAATTGATTTATAACAAAAATAAATCAATTGGCACAGGTAGTAAGAACTAATATTCCCAAGGAAAAGAAAAGAAATAGACAAGAGAAGTCAGTATTATTCCAAGAGGCCAACTCCAGCAAGACATCAAAAGGATCACCAGGCACCCAGTCTCAACAACCATTAATGGCATGACCAGAACTAGATACACTGAAAATGGAGCTAGTAAATATTTCTGTAGAGGTGCATTCACAGTGATTTCTAAATGAAGGAACTGGATGAAAGACAGATGTAACTAGAATGCTGTTTGGGAAAGAAAACCAACCAACCAAACCTAAAAACTATCATCTTGTGATACATCAGAATTTGAATCAGAGATTTATTTTGTATAGGAACAAAGCAGGTGTGGGTAAGGAAAATAATGTGAGAAGGTTGCATGTATTTTCCTTTCCTTAAAGTAATGCCAAACTGAAGTTATCAGAATTTGGGGCAAAAAAAAAAATCACTTGGCATTTTATGATAGAACAGTAATAAAAATTATTTCTCCCAAAGCTAATTGAAATAAAAAAACAATTCAAGGGGGAACTGACAAGCTGATGCATCATAAGCATACAAATACCAGAACTCATGAAGTGCATGTGTGAGCCAGGGTGTCAGTGCTGAAAAAATATTCTCTTCTGGAGAGGTACATATGCAGAATAGTTATACTTTGAAAAAAAACAAAAACAAATGACCAAAAATCAGAAAACAACAAACCAGTTTCAGGGAAAGATTGCGAAACTTATTTCTGGCATGTTTGAAAGTTTCAGTGGACTCAGGAAGAGCATGAAATCCATAGCTTAATAAATACTAAGGGGTTACTAAGAAAGATCCTGCACTCCAAGCTGCTTCTTTCTTAGAAGGTCTCACTTTTAAAACTGTGACATTTAGTGTTTTTAAGTAATAAAAATCAGGCGGTTTAACCAAACCACAAACTAAAAGCAGTATTTGTTAGGACTCAGTGATCCATGTTTTGACAGGACAACACACTTTAAACAATGAGGAAAAAAGGTGACAATTATAATATTCTACTATCTTAATTATTAATTGATTTGAAAACCTCAGCTGCATTGTATTGAGGAGAACCTGGGAGAATACAGTAGACTGATGTGCATTAGGAAGCAGAATTTCTCATCTTGAAGCAACCATGGCTACTTTCTACTCCAATTCTCTCAGCAACTCTTTTCACTAAATATAATTTTTTGTAATTTTTTTGGAATGTGAACTGAAATAATTAAGAGGAAATAACCCAAAAAATAATAAAGAAAGCAGTTAATGTTTTAGAATAAAACAACACAAAAGACCCTTGCAGTGTTGGGAGTCTGACTTTGCCTCCCTAGATCAACCTAATAGTTGAAAACATCCTTTCTATTTCTCCATGCTCCTCAACTGTATTACAGATAAACAGCTCTGCCAAAGTACTTGCTACTTACTTAAGCAAGTTCCTAAGAAGAAAAAGCCATAGTCTATGCAAACAAATAGAAATAAAGAAACCCAAACCTTGGGAATTTAGTGTATGCATACAAATTTTAAAATATGTTCACACACTTGCCATACTGTTTTCACCTTAATGACCACCTTAAGAAGAAATAATAGGAATAAAGACAACAAATAGAAAATCTAACACACTCAATGTATACAAAATAACTACCCTATGGATAAAACTACAACTTGCCAAACCATATCCTGATTAGCATCTTACTATTAGTTAAGAATTTCTGGAAAGCAACCTGATCTTCCACAGGTGTAGATGGAGAGGTGAACAGATGAGATGCCTGTTTTGCTAGAATATAACGAATTTCTGAGTTCCCTTGCTTGCTCATTTGAGCTGTAAAAGAGAGCCTATACACTTTTCTTTGGTAGGAATTGAAAGCCACCTATCACAACTACAAGTAAGTAAATATGTAACTTAACACCACTGAGGGTTTTGTTTGATTCAGTGTAACTAAAAAATGGGTAGCTAGGGAAGGGACAGTTAACTAGCTAATAAAATAGAAAGACTTACTCTTAAGGAAAATGGGAGTGTTGGGAATGAAGCAGCAAGATGGTAAAAGAAAAAACACTCTTACATTGAAAGTACAACAATAAGTTCCTTTGGATCCTTCATGATCAAAGATAACACTGAGAGAAACTTTGCACATTGAAGTGGAAGAACTGAACATCAGGGAGACTCATGATCTTGCAAAGTGAAACACTTTGAACACCTCTTGTCATTGACACGTATTCTTGGTGATAATTTAAAAACTGGTCTTCTGTATCTGCTTCATTTGACTGTGACACATAACATTGTCAAATATTAAATACTGATTAAGTCATTTATGTATGGGAGAAGTGATGACTTCAACCTGAAAGCTGTAATTTTCTTTCATACTAATATTATCTCCCTAGGAGTAGAACAAAATTAAAAGTTTTAAGGAATGACTCAGTCATATGCTCTGGATATATTTTTTAAAGTTATCAGAAGTTACAGACCTACATTTTTTTGCTGTAAGTTTCAAAAAAATGCCAAAGAGTCAACATTAATGGACAAATAAAAAAATTTCTCCATGTAGCTAAAAGATATTTTACACTACATAGTGTACTGCTTTTGTTTCTGGAAAGAGCATGCATTTAACTTAATGAAAATGCCAACCACACACACAGACAAAAATATTGTAAGATCTTAGAACCTTACGAGCTGGAAATGACAAAAAAAACCTTGCAAGCCACACTGTGTCTTCCTAGACTTTTGTCATGTGAGAAGTCAGATATTCATTGAACCTTGTTGAAAAAGCAGTAAAACTTTAAAAAGACTAAAACTATACTGTAGAAGATAAAAATATCCAACACAATTGCTCTCAACTTTACAGCTGAATGACTGAAAAAGGGAGGACTGTTACTGCAGTTTTCCCCTGAGTAAAACCTAGGTTGCCTCTATAGCTGAATCCATCTACTATAAATATGTTTTAAATGCTCTTTGAGCCAAAGTGGATTTTGCTTGTAATTCAAAAGCCATTTAGAGAACAAGAAAGGTGTTCTGAAGAGCCTATTTAAAAGCTAGCAAAAGTAAGTTTGCTTACTTTGGTGGATTTACCTAACAAGAGACAGTAGTCCTGATGGAAATTTGTCTTGAGAAGCTAACACCCTAAGAGGCTACAGTGAAAAATATACTTAATTCTATTATAAGGAAATTCAACATCTGAGGACTGATTGAAATATAGCCATTATTCAGCATTTACTGATTTGTTAGAAATAGAGATTTTCTGAAAACATGGAAGGTAAAGTATAAATGGCAAATTTGAAAACATGGAAGATAAAGTATAAATGGTAAATTTTAAATTAAATGTTGTTTTCTCTCTACATGATCTCTGTGTATATACAAACATAAGGTTTTACAAAATATAATTAGGAAAAGGTAAAGACTTTTCCTAGCAGATGAATCAGAAATACTAGTAATGCACTCTCCCATACATCATCTCCAATACTTTCATGTGAATTAGCAACCTGCTACTTACATTCATTCAATAGAGGGACTCTCTTCATTGCAGAAGTTTGATTTTTTTTTCCTGAGAGACAGACACAACTTCCTGCTCTTTAGCAAATTCATTAAGAGAGATGTAGGGGTTTATGTACATTTAGGAACAAAAAATACAGAAGAACATGGCACAGTCAAATAAACTGGACTATGAAGCTGACAAAGAAATACAGGGCCACAAGCTCTATGGCTAGACTTCCACTCCAAACAATATGTATAACCCAAGAAAACTAAGCTGTTTGGGTTTTTTTTCTGAAACTTCCTCTCCTGTATTTCATTTCCTAAATAGATGTTTTTGAGTCCTGAAATGAGCTCCCAGCACATGAGAATACTGAAAATATACACACATGCAGGTTAAAGAAGAAAAAAAAAGTACCCTTGAATATCAACCTGATGCTTGTGTTGACAATGATGATGTACAATTTTTTTTTCTTCTCATTAATGTGTGGATCAAGAGGTCTGGTGTAAATTTAATGTATATTGTGTTATTAAAAAGCCAGGATCCAGAAGGAAAAACACAGTAAGTGAAGATATTTAGACATACTGACAATCTTAAAGAGTATGAGCGAAAAATATTTCCTGACAAATTCACATGATGTTTGAGAATTTGAGGGTACTGGAAAGGATGGAACAAAAAGATAATGAGTAGTTTGTTTGCCTTCTTTAAAGTAATAAGTAAAATGAACCAAGAGATCTCTAAGTGGTAAAGAAGCTTACACTTTTGTGACCTTCAGGTAAGAGGAACAGAGAACACCCTTCAAATTAATTTTCCAACTGGGCTTTCTTAGATCTTTCCTTATATCAGCTTGTATCACCTACTTTTTAAAGACACCACAAAGAAACTAGTCTAGCCAGACATTACATGGCAATCCCTGCTTAAAAAGTGGTCTGGTTTCCCACATTTTGATGAAAATCTGATTTTGCAGTTATACAGAAAAAAACAGAGCTTAATACGAAATACCAAAGCATGATCAAATTATATGAAGTGTTAATCTCCACCAATTTCCCAAGTAAGAATTTTAGAAGAGTTTAAAAAAATTATTATAATTTATTTCTGAACCTTAGAAGATAGTCTGGAGGAGTGCATTTGGCTTAACAACAGATAAATAAGTTTTACTCCTTCCCATTATGATAACCTCCTTGTATATATATATAGGCTTCATCTAGAGGTATTTCTTAGCAGTGCTGTCTCTTATCTAGGCCTGTTACTGGTCTCCTTTGGTTTTCTTTGGACAGTTTTGTTTTGACAACAAACATAAAACTCAGTGCAGTTTTTCTGTTTTGTATTCCTCTTCTGCTCTGGGTGCTCAATTGTTATTATTTTTAAGCCATCAGACAAGTGACAATTTTTTAGCAAAAAAACGAAGGAGCCAGTTGTAGACAGAATTCACTGAACAACCTAAGAAAAGTAGACTATATCATGAAGTTCAAGTATGCTGTCCATCAGAATAATTTTGATTTTATCACAGTGAAGGTGAGTACTGCACAAAACAATCCCATAGCCTAAACCAAAGCATTTCTGTGCTTGCTGCCATTAAATCTTGTTTGCAGACAGAAAAGAATGAGACAGCAGAAGAACTAACAGATGCTGGCAATCACTTTGGCAAGCAGAATCATCTTCAAGGATCATGAATTAGATGAGGATGAATGTTACTGTTTTCCACCTGCTACAGGTCTACTAGTATGACAGCATCTGGTGCCAAAGAAAGACCTTATGAGTATGAATGTATAGTGTGAATTCAGGCAGTTTTCTTCAGCTGAAAGGAATCTTGCTGAAAGTAAACAGCACAGGCCTTGCCACTGGTCATTTAGTTTTTGATGTATGCTATTTATAGTTTGAAAAAAAGAGAACATAAGAGAGTTCACCTCAATGATTAAATAGTATCGTATAATCAATAAGAACTGAGTAATAATCCCACAAGGTTGGCATTAAAACTTTCTTTCTATTCAATTTAGTCTGGTTTTTGTTTCCAAATGTCAGGCAGCAAATATCTACATTTGAGCAAAACCAGTTGGTCTGAGAGTGTCTTAAACTGAAGAATAATAAAGTGGGGCACAGAACTGCCCCAGCCCAGGCTAGAAATTTGCACATACATTTTGTTGACAAATCTACTTGCTTAATGTTGTTACTCAATGGCAGGATTATGTTCCTGAGGATATTAAAGACATTCAAGGTGTTAACATTTTCATATTCATGACTGATATTGCAAGTAATAACGTGAAACCTCAGGAACCATAACACGTTGGTGGACCCACATATTGAATTGTGCAACAATATACATGGAATAAACTATACTGTCTTGCATTTATCTATTACTTAGAATAATAAAACCCCTGCATGCAAACCAACCTTGTTCAGAAGAGGCAATACACTGATCTGATAGACTGTATGTCTGAGCAGAGAGCTTGCAAGGCATAAATGTACTTACTTTTGGTGTTGGGCAGGATGCAGTGGAGAGACGAGAGGTGGCCTGGGCACGAGGAGATTCTGAAGGAGTAGTACTGAGGGAGGCTGTATCACGTGGGAGCACCTGAACACCACGAGAGATGATGGAATCTGGAATCTTAAAAATAAGAGAGATGGAATTAATAGTAAAAAATTCACTGTAGTTAAAACTTACTCAAAACTACACATAAAAAGCATAGGAATACCACGCTCCTCAGTTTGCATACCTCCTTATACACAGTGCTGGCTGAAGAGATAAAAAACGACTTCAATCTTTTTTTTCTCACATAATGTATTAGAAGGCCAGCTAGGTAAGCATATTCTCTCTGCTGAACATGATTGGCAAATATAACATATGTAACAAACATAACATAATGCATGAGAAGGCCTAGTTTGAAATTTTTTTGCCTCTCAGAAACCTCTCTTCTCCCACCTTCACCTGAGATGGGGGGACCTCAGAGAGGGACTAGGAGAGAGAAATCTCTCCCACTGTAAGAGAAGAGGAGGTTTGTGATCACCTGAGGAACATGAACATACCTAAGACCTGATGAAATGTATCCCAGAGTCCTGAGGGAATTGGCCTATGTCATTGCCCAGCTACTTTCCATGATATTTGAAAAATCATGGCAGTCAGCTGAAGTCCCTGGAGAATGGAAAAAGAGAAACATTGCATCCACTTTTAACCAGGATAGAAAGGAGGAGTTTGGGAACTACGAGCCTGTCAGCCTCACCGCTATACCTGGAAAGATGAGGGAAGAGAGCCTCCTAGAAGCTACACTGAGGCACATGGAGGACAGGGAGATGATTCAACACAGCCAGCAAGGCTTCATCAAGGGCAAGTCTTGCCTGACTAACATAGTGGCCTTCTATGACAGAGTGACTACATCAGTGGACAAGGAAAGAGCTGTGGATTGTCTATCTGGACTTCTGCAAGGCCTCTGACACAGTCCCCTACAACATCCTTCTCTCTAAATTGGAGACATATGTATTTGATGGATGGACTGGTCAGTGGAAAAGAAATGGATGGTTGTCTCCAGAGGGTAGTGGTCATACCCTTCATTAAGGGTATCCAAGTGGAGATCAGTGATGAGTGGTGTACCCCAGGGGCCCATACTGGGACCAGTACTATTTAATATCCTCATCAGTGACACAGACAGTGGGATACAGTGTACCCTCATAAATGTGCAGATTACACCAAGCTAAGTGGTAAGGCTGACATGCTTTAGGGATGGGATGCCATCCAGAGGGACCTGGACAAGCTTGAGAAGTGGGCTGACGTGATCCTCATGAGGCTGAAGAAGGCAAATACAAGGTGCTGCAGCTGGGCCAGGGGCAAGCTCCTGTATCAATATAGGCTGAGGGATGAAGGGATTGAGAGCAGGTCTGCAGAGAAGGACTTGGGTGTGCTGGTGAGTGAAAAGCTGGACATGAGCCAACAAGTGTGCTCACAGCCCAGAAAGCCAACTGTATTGTGGGCTGCATCAAAAGAAGTGTGGTCAGCAAGTCAAGGGAGGTGATTCTGCCCCTGTATATTCAACCTCAATAAGACATCCTTCCAGGGATACCTTACAACAGCTTTTCGGTACCTGAAGTGGAGCTATAAGTAAGAAGGGGACAAACTTTTTTGCAAGGGGGAAACGTTTCAAACTAACTGAAAGCAGATTCAGAGTAGAGGAAGGAATTTTACGAGGGTGGTGAAACACTGGAAGAGGTTGTGGCAGAATTCCCATTCTTGGAAAGATTCAAGGTCAGGTCAGATGGGGCTTTGAGCAAGCTGGTCTAGCTGAAGATGTTTCTGCTCATTGCAGGAGGGTTGGACTGGGTGATGTTTAAAAGTCCCTTCCAACCCTAACTATTCCATTATTCTATTATTCCATTTCTAAGCTGGAATTTTAGGGATAGATCCTCCTTTAGCTGGTACTACTTAGCCACTTAAATGAATGGAATTATACCGACTTATAACAGTGAGAACTGGTCTTATTTTCAGTTACAAAAGCAAATCTATTATTATCTTTGATCTTCTGTCTCTTCTGTTCAGTTTTATCACCAGTTCCAAAGAAAAGATGCAGAAGAACGCATTTAAGAATAAAGCTTTTCTTAGCTTTAACACACTGAGTCTTAAAAAACCTGTTGCTTCTTATTACTGCAGTATTTAGGCCCAGTCATGCAGATACCACACTGGCTTTCTAATTGACTGGACTGCTAGTCTAATACAATGATTTTATTTTTTTTTCTGTAAAATGGTAAGACAAATTATAAACATCTCAGATAGGAGAACTGGTCTCCACAATATTAAATGCAATAGATATTCTGCTGTAACATACTCTGCAAAAGTTTATTCTGATTTTGTTTTCATGATTTTGGTTTCTTCCTTTTTCAGAGGCAGCACTTCTATCAAATCAGAGTGCTGTTACATCCTGCAGTTCACTTTTATATCACAGCTGACAAGACAATATAGAAATTGAGATCTTTGAAGGCATATAAACACACATTTTAAAAACTTTCTCTCATTAAGTATTTCGTAGCTCAGCCTGATGTTCAAGTTCCAAGAGGACTACCACATGAAACCCGTGTTTGGAGGAAATGGCAATGCCACATAAATAAAAGGAAGAAAGAAAATAAGATCTAGTGACCAGCCAAACCACTAACACCTTCCTGACAAACCTAGGGGCTTTCTATGATAAGGTAACTACATCAGTGGACAAAAGATGACCTATGGATGTAATCTATCTGGACTGCTGCAAGGCCTTTGACATGGTCCCCCATAATATCCTACTCACCAAGTTGGAGATATATGGGTTTGACAGGTGGACTGTTCAGTGGATAAAGAACTGGCTGGATGGTCACATCCAAAGGGTAGTGGCCAATGGCTCGAAGTCTGGATGGAGACCAGTGACAAGTGTTGTCCCTCAGGGGTCCATACAGGGACCTGTACTGTTTAATATTTTCATCAGCTATGTAGACAGAGATATCAAGTGCACCATCAGCGAGTTTGCAGATGACACCAAGCTGAGTGGTGCTGTTGATGAGCCAGAGGGACAAGGTGTCATCCAGAAGGACCTGTACCAATAGGAGAGGTGGGCCCAACAAGCACATGTGTAGGGTCCTGCACCTGCATTGGAACAATCTGCCCTGTCTATACAGGCTGGAGGATGAGGTTTTAGAAAGCAGCCTTGCAGAAAAGGACTTGGGAGTGCTGGTGAATGAAAAGTTGGGCATGAGCCAACAGAGCATCATACTTGCAGCCCAGAAGACCAATTCCATCCTGGGGTGCACTAAAAGGAGTGTGGCCAGCAGATCAAGAGCAGTGATTCTACCACTTTAGTCTGCCCTGGTAAGTCCTCATCTGGAGTATTGCGTGCAGCTCTGGAGCCCTTAGTACAGGAAGGACATGGACCTGATGGAGCACGTACAGAAGAGGGCCATAGAAATGATCAGGGAACACCTCTCCCATGAAGACAGGCTGAGCGAGCTGGGGTTGTTCAGCTTGGAGAAAGCTGCAAGGAGACCTAACCACAACCTTCCAGTATCTGAAGGGGGCTACAGGAAGGATGGAGAGGGACTACTTGCAAGGGCCTGGAGTGATAGGATGTGAGGCAGTGGTTTTAAATTAGAGAAGAGTAGACTTAGATTGGATGCAAGAAAAAATTCTTTACCATGAGGGTAGTGGAAAAATGGAACAGGTTGCCCAGGGAATAGTTGAGGCCTCATTCCTGGAAATATTCAAGGAGAGGCTTGACGAGGCTCTAAGCAACCTGATCTAGTTGAGGATGTTCCCCTGCTTACTTCAGGGGGGTTGGACTAGATGACCTTTAGAAGTTCCTTCCAACCCAAGTTATTCTATGATTCTATGATTTTCAGTCAGTTTTTTGTAAATTGAAATGCTTCTCTGAAGGCTAAGTAACTTGTGCTGCAATTTCCACTATGAATTACGAAGTCAGCAGAGTTTGCCTTCACTATGGACAATTATGCTGGGAATCTCTTCCTCTCCAGAAACAGTGCCTAACTGGCCTCTGCTTGCAAATGGCATCATAGAGGTATACTAGAAAAAGAGATAAAACAGGGATGATGAAATTCTGATCATGAAAACAGTTTGTAGTTGGAAGCAATATTTCCCTTCTGTCCTTTTCTATCCTCAAACCCCATCTTAAATATGTTAAACACACAAAAGAAGCTTGACAACTGGCATGTAACTTTTACACTGGCATAGGTCCAACACTACCTACAACTTTTAATGCTTCCTTTTAGTTTCCATGATTGAAGACAAGACAAGAACAAATACATTTTTATAAGGGCATAAAACAAAAAGCATAAAAGAAAGGAAGTTTTAAGTCTTCTTAATCTCTTAGTCTCTTCTTTATCTCCTCTGATAAAAAAAAAAGCTGCACACATCTCCATATAATGGTGTATGGGTCCATTCTCTCTTTTATATACTCCAAGATCCCACTGTACAAATATAATATTGCTTTTGTCAATGATACCATGATCCCCTTCTGTCTGGGTTTTCTCTGGTTACTCTAGATAGTGACCTAGTATATAGAAAGCTAGCAAGCACATATTACATACTGTCTCAACACTTTCAAGCAAGTACCTGTTTTGGCTGTTTGTTGTTTTTTGTTTTTTGCTATCTACCATATCCACCAATCACTGCCTCTAAAATTTTATCCAGTGTCACCTTTTTTCAGAACAAAAAACTCTTCATCAAAGTGACTGAAACAATTCAATTGAACCACATGTGGAGTGCTAATTTTTGCCTATGAGAAAATTAAAATTTAAGTAAAATTTCATCCAGGACATTAATCAGAAAAGGAAGCTGAAAATAAAGGGAGATGATGATTACAGGCATTTCATTTAAATGACAATAATTCCCTAATCTCTACCTTTACAGAAAATATAAGTGCCACAAAACAGAATATATACAAACCTACCTAGGACTCCGAAATTTCAGCTTGCTGGCTTTCACAGACACAAAAATATCCCTAAGGAATTAACTTAGTGAATAGATACAAACTGCTCTCATTAAGTTTATTTCTGTAATATGACATCAGTGTTTTGTATTGCTAAAATTAGCATTAAAATTCTCTTTAAATCACTACAAGCTGCTGATTTCAGAGCAGAAACTAGTATGTACACATATTACACATAGAATCATCACAGAATCATAGAATTGGCTGGGTTGGAAGGGACCTCAGAGATCATCAAGTCCAACCCTTGATCCACTACAGCTGCAGTTACTAGACCATGGCACTGAGTGCCACATCCAGTCTCTTTTTAAACATCTCCAGGGACGGAGAATCCACTACTTCCCTGGGCAGCCCATTCCAATGTCTGATCACCCTCTCTGTAAAGAAATTCTTTCTAATATCTAACCTAAACCTCCCTCGCCACAACTCAAGACCGTGTCCTCTTGTTGCCTGGGAAAAGAGACCAACCCCCACCTGGCTACACCCTCCTTTCAGGGAGCTGTAGAGAGTGATGAGGTCTCCCCTGAGCCTCCTCCAGACTAAACACCCCCAGCTCCCTCAGCCTCTCCTCATAGTATCTGTGCTCGAGTCCCTTCACCAGTCTGGTTGCCCTCCTTTGGACCTGCTCCAGCACCTCAATCTCCTTCCTGAACTGAGGGGCCCAGAACTGGACACAGTACTCGAAGTGTGGCCTCACCAGCGCTGAGTACAGGGGAAGAATCTCCTCCATGTACTACATGGTTTTTAAATATTTCCAGGGACAGTGATTCCACCACCTCCCTGGGCAGTCTGTTCCAACACCTCACTAAACCACTCTCTCATGAAGAAATTTTTCCTCAGATCTAGTCTAAACCTACGCTAGGCCAACTCCAGGCCATTTCCTCAAGCCCTGTCCTTGTTCCCTTGAGAGAAGCGACCAGCACTCACCTCCCTGCAGCCTCCTGTCAGGTCACTGTAGAGAGCAGTAAGGTCTCCTCTCAGCCTCCTCTTCTCCAGACTAAACATTCCCAATTCCCTCAGCCTCTCCTCACAGGACTTGCTCTCCAGACCCTTCACCAGCTTGCTTGTCCTTCTCTGAACTCACTCCAGCACCTCAATGTCCTTCTTGCACTGAGGGGCCCAGAACTGAACACAGTACTCAAGGTGCAGCCTCACCAGTGCTGAGCACAGGGACATGATCACTTCCCTTCTCCTGCTGGCCACACTATTCCTCATGCAAGCCAGGATGCCTTTGGCCTCCTTGGCCCCCTGGGCACGCTGCTGGCTCACATTCAGATGGCTGCTGACCCACACCCCCAGGTCCTTTTCTGCCTGGCAGCTTTCCAGCCACTCCTCTCCAGCACTGTAGCACTGCACAGAGCTGTTGTGACAGAAGTGCAAGACCTGGACTTGGCCTTATTAAACCTCATTTTATTGACCTTTGCCCACTGGTCCAGCCTGTCCAGGTCCCTTTGCAGAGCCTTCCTGCCCTCGAGCAGATCAACACTCTCACGCAACTCAGTGTTGTCTGCAAACTTAACTGAGGAAGCCCTTAATCCCCGCATCTAGATAATTAATGAAGATATTGAACAGGACTGGCCCCAGAAACTGAGCCCTGGGGAACACCACTGGTACCAGCTGCCAACGGGATTTATTCTGTTGACTACAACTCTCTGGGCCTGGCCATGTAGGCAGTTTTTAACTCAACAAAGAGTACACATGTCTGTGCCATGAGCTGCCAACTTCTCTATGAGAATGCTGTAGGAGATGGTGTCAAAGGCTTCACTGAAGTCCACACCGACACCATACACAGCCTTTGCCTTGTCCAACAGGTGGGTCACCTGGTCATAGAATGAGACCAGGTTGGTCAAGCAGGACCTGTCTTCCCTGAACCCATGCTGGCCAGGGCTGATGGGTTCCCTGAACCCTTGACTGTCCTGCACTTGCCATGTGGGCAAAAGAGTGCACACTCTTTTTGCGGGCACTGAGGTTAGGCTGACAGGCCTATAGTTCCCTGGATGCTCCTCCTGGTTCCTCTTTTAGATGGTTGTTACACTGGCAAGCCTCCAGTCATCTGGGGCCTTCCCTGTTAACCAAGACCGGTGACAAATGATGGAGAGAGGCTTGGTGAGCTCCTTTGCCAGCTCCCTCAATACTCTTGGGTGGATCCCATCTGGCCCCATAGACTTGTGGGTGTCCAGGTGCTGTAGCAGGTCACTAACTGCTTCCTCCTGGATTATGGGGAGGTTGTGCTGCTCTCCATCCAAGAGCAGGGGGCTGAATACCCTGGGAGCGGATGGTCTGACTAATGAAGACTGAGGCAGAGAAGGCATTAAGTATCTCAGCCTTTTCTTCATCCTTAGTTGTAATGTTTCCCCCTGCATCCAATAAAGCATGGAGATTCTCCCTGGCTCTTTTTTTATTGTTAATGTTTTTGTAAAACCGTTCTTGTTGTTCCTTGTGACAGTGACCACATTGAGCTCCAGCTGGGCTTTTGCTTTCCTAATTTTTTTCTCTGCAGGATCCTGTCTAGATCCCTGAGGACATCCTGAGATGTCTGCCCCTTCTTCTAAACGAGGTAAACTCTCCTTTTTTTCCTGAGCCCCAGCAAAAGCTCCCTGTTCAGCCAGGCCGGTTGTCTTCCCTGCCATTTTGTCTTACGGCATATGGGGACAGCCCACTCCTGTGCTTTTAAGATTTTCTTCTTGAAGAGTATCCAGCCTTCCTGAACCCCTTTGTCCTTTAGGACTGTCTCCCAAAGCACTCTCTCAACCAATACCCTGAACAAGCCAAAGTTTGCCCTCCAGAAGTCCATGGTGGAGGTTTTGCTAAACCTCTTCTTTACTTTCCCAAGGACTGAGAACTTCATCATTTCATGGTCACTAAGCCAAGATGGCCTCTGACTACCACATCTCCCACCAGTCCTCCCCTGTTCATGAACAGCAGATTTATCAAGGCAACTCCTCTGGTAGGCTCACTTACCAGCTGTGTCAGGAAGTTATCTTCCATACACTTTAGGAACCTCCTAGCCTGTCTCCTCTCTGCTACATTATATTTCCAGCAGATATGTGGTAGACTGAAGTCTCCCACCAATGCAAGACCAAGCAGTTGTGAGACCTCTGCCTAACACTTGCATAATTCTTCATCTGCCTCCTCAGTCTGGTTGGGTGTTCTATAACAGACACCCAACAGGATTATCTTCTTTATTCGCCTTACTCCTCATCCTTACCCATAACCACTTATCATCACTATCATCATCAAGCTCTACACAACCAAAACACTCCCTAACATATAGACCCAAATGTTATGTGATAAGGCGAATGTCGTATTTTTCTCACCTACATTTAATATTTTTTTCTTTTAGAATTAAATTTAGGCAACCTAAGTCTCTTAATTAAGGCAGCTTCTTGTTAATACTGTTAAATATACTGATAAACCCATATGGAATTTCTGCATTTCCTGGAGCCTAGAAATCTCCAGTAAAGAAGTGTAGGAATACTAATGCATTTTTGATAGGTTTTTGTTTGATTGTTTGTTTGTTTTAAAAAAACTTTCAAAAAGTCACACTGAGTATTTATGATGTCTCCATGTCTCCCCCTAAAATTTCTCAACTGATTTTCCAGTTTCAAATTAATTTAATTGACATAGAAGTCTCAAAACAGGCTACAATTAAACTCAGTTCATTGTACAGTTACTACAGCCAGAGTGGAAAATCTGTTGTAACAGACTGACTGAGAAACAAATGAATGAGAAATGAATGAAGTGACAGAGAAAAATATCCAGCAAATCCATCCATCCCGGCATCTATTGCAATTTTTATCTGAGACAACCATTTCCATAAGAATTTTTATATCGCTTTAAATAGAACTTTAGATAGAACACAATAGATAAGTGTTGACAAGAGGGGAAAACAGAAAAGATATGAGCTCTTTTAGTCTCTTTTGCCCAGGACTGGAACAAAGATTGACAGTGGTGGAGAGGTACTTAGAACACAAGCTCTAGATGGTAGTTACTCTGACCATAAAACAAGAGCAAGAATGTCATAAAAACACAGAGCTTACAAAAACCCCCAACTTTCTGAAAAAAACAGCCACTTCCAGATCTGAGTTTTAAGATCTGATTTGGATTAGAGAATGCATAAAATAACAGCACAACAGTAATTTGCCAAAGGGCACAGCAGCCTGGACAACAGCTAATCCGTGTGCTTCAGAGAGGCTGAATTCACTGCTTTACTGATACTAAAGAACATGCAAATTCTAATTTAGTAACCTCAACTCAAAAAAAAAGAAATTATTGCAATAAATGTGTCTGTATGTATGTCTGTACACATAGACAGCTTTATCGTCAGGTGTGTGAAATTTAAAGCCTTCACATTTCTTAAGTGACTTTTCAAAGAGACAGGGTCATCGTGTTACACCATACTATTTGCCTAAGGGAAGAATAAAGTGCAGACTCTGGTCAGCTAATCAAGTGACATATTTTCTCAAGAACTTACACCCCATTTGCTGGCTGACACAGAATGAACAGGTCAGACAGCACAACCCTCTCTAGGCCAACTGCCTTCCTTTATTTTCTCTAACATACAGTTATCACTACAGTCAATTACATTTCATTCCTGATGATACTGTAGTCCTTATTCTATCTTGATTCAAGCCTAGACTTGATTTCCATCCTGAGAGATAGAAACAAAGTACAGTATTTTGTTACAGCCTGAGTTATAACCTCTGGGTTATAATAAACCAAGTTCTTTCAACCATTCATTGGAATAGTTGCTTACTGTTAACCAAAATCCAGTAATGTACAATAAGTTTACTGTATCCTGACTTCTTAAGTCTGTTCTTTTGTCTTTGATAAACTAGACTTCAAAAAAACCCACCAAAAATGGGGGAGATACTTTAAGCAATGAAAGCAAACTATGAACAGCCAGTGCAAATGCTGTATTATGTTGACAAATGATTGAGAGAAAAAAAAGCAAAGCAAGGCAAATGAAGGGGGAAATGCTAACAAAATTTCATAGTTCTAAAGCAGTAATTTTAGGTGATTTAAAAACAATATTCAGTTACTGAGCATATTGGATGATAAAGCTGATGACTAACAGAAACACAAGCTTTACAGCAGTGCTTATCTCAGAAGCCAAATGACTCAAAGTGACAATGCACATGAACTTTACCTTCTTTAGCCCTGTATCTTAACCAGAATATTTTCTGTATCATGTTCTCCAAAAGGTAGCACTGATGTGTCTTTGTTAGAAGAAAATAAATAGCACTGTTGACACAGTAGACTCGTAAGCAGGCAGTGTATTTTTAGCTACTGTTAGTGCAAAAGCCTCTTGGAAGCGTCTCTTACCGGTTCTCCTGCACTGCCTGCAGCGTGATGGCAATAACTGATGAGACCAGGGATGGGCTGTTCACCTTTTGCCATGATAACAGCTGAACTGGTGTAGGATGGATGCTTCTAATGCACAACACATAACAGCTATGAATACAGTGACAGGAAAACATGAAACTATACAAGCAAATGACTGATAGGGAATGGGGTGAAAACAAGTGTGACATTGAAATGCCAAGCTCATATGAAACAGCCGGTTTAGATCTCAGGTATTTTCTGCCTTTAAAAATTGCACATATTACTTATCTTTGCCTCTATCAAAAGAAATTAATCAATTAAAATTTTCATTAATAAAAACTGAAACTTGCAAGTGATAATTACCTTAATTCATGCCTGTAAAGATATATGTAATCAGGATTTTCTGTACATGAGGAGATGATCTCCAGCTGCAGCTGTCTTAGAAATGTCAAGATGTCTCAGACCTGAATTCACATTTCTAGAGTTAGAATTCTGTTGCTTTGGTTTAGAAATTGTTTAATATAATTTTGAGTTACGTAGACTTTCAATTCCCACAACAGGAATTAGGCATACAATTTCTGAAGTAAATATAGAGCAAAGCAGTTCGGAAAAAAACCTTTCCAAACACATAGGAATACATTGTCTTTCCACTTGAAAACCAAAGACATAAAGCTTAGGAAAATATTTATATATTGCTTCAAATAATAGGATATTTCTTTGGAAAACAGTAAAAATTTGAACTGACACAATTTCCAAGTATTATCTAATATTTTCTTTTATAGTCTCCATTTTATTATTTGGTTTGGGTAATGTTGATCTATGATTACTAGTTAAAGCAAGGCTATAAAAACAGCGTGATGACATTGAGTTTTGTGGCAGAATGTCACATCTCTTATGCGACATGCACACAGGAATACAGTAAGTAGTCTGGATAGCTTATAACTTAAGATGCTACCTATCTGTCATACTTTTTCTCTATTTTTTCAGAAACGAGCTATTAGAAATTTTTGCTGCAATTCCTTAATACACCACCTACTGGACTTTGCATGTTCAGACATGAGCACTTGGAATTAAAAAAAACCCACTAAAATTAGTCTGTCACATCCGAATGGTACCATAAAGATGCACGTTATCATCAAGATAATAATTCACATATCACCCACTGAAATTTGAGATCACTTACCGGAACAGGATTCCTATATGTTTATGAAGCTGTATTTCTACAAAATGCACCAAAGTATCTCTGTTTGATCACACAGACATCCCTGTGTAGTCTTAACATGCAAATAAATATTGGTGGAAAGTACCTGAGATAGAAACTACAGGGTCTTTTAGGGAAACAAGCCAGACTCACCTTAGCTGCAATGGCTGCTGCCGTTATATGTGAAGAAGAACTATCCTCTGTTGAGGCAACTCCACTATCCTTCTTCTCTTCCTCCTCTTCCTCACACTGTACTCCTTTGTCTTCTGTCTGCTTGTGAGGGCTGGTGGTTGGAGGAGGAGAAAGAGGAGGTGGTGGTGAAGGTAGATCTTCAAGCTCATCGTGCACCTCCTTTACTTTTACAATGGCGTCCCGCAAAAGATCAATGGCGTGAGGTAGGGCTGGCAGTATAAACTGAAAGCATTCCTATGCACAACAGAAAAAAAATTACTTTGAGGAGTTACCTGCAGAAGTAAATAGGGACTTTTCAGATTTACTGTTTAAAAATATTCAGAATTTAAGTGTATCTTTTCACCTGATGTTAAATAAAACTGTAAATGCCTGATGCAACTGCTCATAGAGGGAAAAAATACTAACCCAGAACCAGAATTGGGGACTACAGTATGTATTTTTGGTGCTTTTTTTCATGTAAATATAGTTGTTGTGCAACGGGAATACTAGAATTAAGTTAATATTGGATTAAAACTTCAGGAAACAAGAGTTAAATTTTTATTAACACATAGTACCAAAACCAGTTCACAGCAGTTGGCAGAATGCTACAAAAATGTAGAGTAAAAACATTAACTCTATCCCTGCAGGGATATTAGCTTTAAATAATTCCGATTATGTTCCTTCACAATTGAAGAACAATTCATAAGGGTTTCCATAATTACACTTCTATATAATTATATATATATTTAATAATGGATTTATCCTATATCCTGTAAGAATGACAAACTACACTGATGTCATTATAATTTCATGCAACTCAGAAAAATTTCTTAATAAATAATTACTTTTCAAACCTCTCCTTGCTCTTTGATTTTAAAACCAATTAAGAAGTTTATTTTATATGGCTGGAGGAAGCAAAAAAGCAGATGCTGTGTAACTCGTTCCATAATGAGCAGACACATGTATAGCTACCTCTGCTGCTAAAATATGCCAGTCATTCATCAAAACAAAGAGGAACCTCAGGACATCTGCAGGGCAGCCTCCTCCTCAGATGTGGGTCAAAATGGAATTCAGACAGGCTGCTTAACGCTTTTCAGTAAAGTCTTGAAAAAAATCCAAGAACAGAGACCCCCACAACCCTTATTGATAACCTGTTCTAATGCTTAGTTTGCCTCAAAGTGACTTTTTTTCTTTTCCTTTTATTCATCTGGAAGATACCTTCCTCAGTTTATCACTGTTTTCTCCCACTCTCCAAGCAAGGCATCTCAATCGAGAGTTTTCTTCACGTCATTTGAGCAGATTGAGTATCAACATTGAATTATTGGAAAATGATTGCAAGGTCACAAGAACGAATTGCCATGGCAGTACAGTTAGGGACACAAAAGCTGACAGAGCAAGCTGACATTATTCTTTTTGTTGCATTTCATTTTGGTTTTGTTTCAAGCATAAGCAAGATTTTTAAAAAGGTATTCCAACATATTAGAGTATCTAAAAAAGAAATAATACAAAACATTTTGTAAATGGATACCGTAACAAGTACTTTCACTAAAAAAAAATTACTATGCCAACAAAATAGAGCAAACCATCCATCAAAAATTACTTGAGATTAGATAATCAACTCTGCACATCAAAAACATTACTCACAAACATTGTATTTCCTCAAAGATACTAAATAAGACCCACCTTTCAGTTGCTCCTTTAAGAGTAATGAAAAGTCAGACTACTTCATAGATTTATAAATTCTTTAAAAATCCAGTTTTGCACCGTGAATAACTGGACTAAACTGCATGAGCATAAGATGCTGTATATAATGAAAATGTATTAAAATATATTTGTAAACATAATAAAAAATTTTAACATTTAATGTAACTGCAAACCCCAGTGCTATTGTGCCTCCACAGTGTTGTTTGAAACATGGTTTAAAATACTGAGGCATACAACTACCACTACTTCAGTGAAAAAAGCACACCTCAAGTAAGAGGTAAACAAGGACAACGATCTGTGAGCTGACCAATAACCATGAAAAGGTACATGAATTACTATCTCATTAGAAAAGTGTGTTCCCCCCCTCCTTCCACTGAAGCAAAGCCTTATTGGCTTGACCATTCATGAACAGGTTCCCACTTTCTAAAAGTTCATACTTTTCAAAAGCTTTTCCCACTTTTCAAAAGCTCAATGAAACTCATTGTTTTAGGCAATTGCTAGCACAGCTATGAAAACTGCCATGGACCAAATGACTTCAATCAGCATCTGGTAACTTCACACTAAATACCTTTGTAAGGCTAAACTAAAAGAAAACAGACAAGAACAACACAAAAATGGAAATATTATACAGATCTTGATTCAGTGGTACATGCCACATAAACATTCTCTGGGGAAAAAACATTGGCATGGGTTGCATCCATTCTTGAGATGAAGTGAAGCATTTATACTGCTGCCATTTTCTATTAATATTTTAATAGTTATTAATGAAATATGTATGCTGCAATTTCATAGCACTATATAAGCGTCTTATATGATTATGTTAGTATGATGAAAAGGAAATTAGGCAAGTCAAAATAATAGAGGAATGAGAGAAATTACTGGTAACAACGCATCCTAACTGGTACTTGAAATCCAGGCTGTTATGGAACAATTTTCTCTACTATTAAACATAAAAATCTGTTATGAAATCTGATACTTTAAAGATGTTTCATATTAAAATAAATTGTGAAAGAACAGAGTATCATCGTGACAGAAACAAATAAATCATCAACTTCTATAAAGCTTGCTTGTGTAATGAAATCATAAGACTTTTTTCTTTTCCAGCAGATTTATCTTCTTTATTTCTTATTTTAAGATATGGAACTATTGTTAAGATATTTATTATAATTTTTTTCATTTCTTTTCCTTATCCTCCTCCTGTGATTTACGTATCTTCACAGTCTGAGTGCCTCAGGGCAGAGAATGACATTTCTTTCTGTACCTAGCATGTTAGAAGTTCTACTGAACACAGCAAAACCCATTAGAGATTGTAAGCTATTTCATCTTTCATAATTCAACAAAAGAAAAAATCTTCTCACTGCCGCACCAGCTGTCTAAGACAATGGGGCCCACTGTGATGCTAAGTATGTGTACATACATATGACTGCTCACTCATAACTGGAAGACTCTAAAGCAGGTATATTCCTGCTCCATCATCTCCGAATACTTGTTAAATGTCTTGCAAACTTTTAAATTTCTTTTCAGTAACAGAGTCTCATTAAATTTCCTAAAAAGACCCTAAGGAGTGGTAAAATTATAGAACTAAAACACGTAGACAATGTATCTGAAAACCTGTGATGGCTGCTTAAGATAGTAGCATTCAAAACACTTCAACTTCCAGGTGACAACTCACATAAACATTCTTTATTTATCTCCCAACGTAAGTCTTCTGAGCAACAGCGACTTCAGGGCTGTGCTACCAAACACATTAGTACTGTCTCCTCTGTGGCTAGGTACTACTGGCTCAGAAGGTGTTGATAAACTACCAGGTACACATTTATTAGAGGCCAGAGGTAAAGACATTTTTTAAGAATGCCACTGCCATAGACTGAGCCCTGGAGAACCACATTCTCATGACTGATGGGGCATCTACCTCAGTTTTGTATCAGGTTTTACAGCCCACTATCCAGCTAAGCAGTATTTGTGTGGAGGAGGCTGTTTTTCTGGATCTATCAGCCACCTACACTGAAAGAAAAGAGCACTGTAAAGATCTAGCCTCAAAACCATACAGACACTTGAATTCCTCCTGATGTTTGTGTTTCTCTCTGCTCTAGTCAGAAAGCATGCATGAATAAAAATGTAAAGCCTAACTTCCCTATCCAAACTTAGCAAAATGCAGGATATAAGAAAAACAAACACCTGTATAAAAGGCATGAAGTCTGATACACTTATCAAAAAGATTCCAAAAATCCTCAGACTCTGAAAAGGGATTTTCCACTGTTACCCCACTGTCACCCCTTGTGAATAAAAACTGGGAGTATTCTTCATACTCCATGAACTTCTACCATACACTAAGCTTTCTTCTTAAGCTTTTCTTGTGGGAAAAAGAACGCTTTCTTGGAAGCTGTGAACAGCACAAGGATTGGGTACAATCTGACTAGAGAAGGAGAAAGGGTAGGAGACCATTACATTGATCATAGCTCTGCCTGCTACAGTGAGCACCCTCTTGCACTTCATATAATGCTGTCCCTGGTGACAGAATCTTCAATCAGATCAGAATGGTATTGCCCTGACTGAGAGGGATGGTGTGTCCAGTTATATGAGCATGCATTTCAATTCACTGTTGTAAAATCATAGTGGGTACTTTCTACCACTCTGAACAGTGGGAGGTGCTCATCATGGGACCTCAGTAGCAGTTCAGTAAGAAGACTTCTTACCTGTGACCCTTTCTTGCTACCTGGCAAATTAATTATGAGAGTCTTCCCTCTGATTCCACACACAGGTCTGAAAAGAAAGAAACCCACAGTGAAATTCTTGCTTGCAACTTTTCCATTCAGAAAGAAGAACAGAGCATTTAGGTTAAATTATATTATTTATCAGGATTTGTAAACTCTGTTTCCAATATTTAAATATACTTGCTGATCATGTTCTCAAAGAACAGCTCAGGAGCTGAAAAAGCATCAGACAAGGCTGACAGTCTAACATTTAATTGATAGTATAAACACTGGCTAGATTTCCATCTTTTTTAGATCTGTGTAGCTTCCTTCATTCTATCATTAACTGGCATCAAATGCATTCTTTGATACAGTCCCTATTTCCACATCCAAGTGGTTCCTTTGTAACATAATTTACTTTGCCCAAGGAGGTTGCAGCTGCCCCTTCTCTGGAAGCGTTCAAGGCCAGGTTGGATGGGGCTTTGAGCAACCTGGTCTGGTGGGAGGTGTCCCTGCCCATGCAGGGGGGTTGGAACTGGATGATCTTCTATGTCCCTTCCAACCCAGACCCTTCTATGATTCTATGATAACTCATAGAGTCAAACACTTCTCTCTTGACAAGTAATACTAAGTCACGTTAGTTTCATTAATTCAAATACATGATCTTTAAAAAAAAAAAAAAAAAAAAAAAGATGCAATGTCAAGAAAGCACTGGGGGAAGTGAAAATTGCACTTAGGCAATTCTCATCTAATTCTACTTAACAGTCTTTCTTTCCCCTCAAAAAATATGAAACCAACTCTAAAAGAGGGAAAATTTTATTTTGTTTTATTTTTTGTCTTTAGGGAGTTCCTTTTGTCTTGATGCAGGGCTGAACTTAGACCCCTGACTGCTGAATGCCTTCTGTTTTTTCAGAGTCTGCCTCTTTCTCTTCTTAGCTAGATATTTTTCAAGAAAAAAGAAATTAGTATTAATGGATTTTGTCTTGACATTGTAAAGAGTGCTTCCTGCTTTTCTCTACTGATTACAAAAACAGTGCTGAAAAAACAGGGATGGCGATATAAGGATAAAGAAAAGTAAAATGACAAAAAGAAACCACAAAGATACAGAGGCTACAGTTGAGAGAATCTGTGTAAAAAACCTCTTCATCAAACAAAAGTATGAATCCTAAGTGCTGATTGAATAGAAAATATTTTCTTCATGGGACATTAAAAAAAATTGAGACTAACTCTTTGTGGGGCAGACAGCTTCCCTGGATTTCTTCTTACCCAAATACTTCTCAGTGACCACACTTATTGGCAGCATGGCATTTTCTAGCAGGGCAGCAAATACTCTAGTGACAGTTGTCATAATGCTCACCATTAAATAGCACAGAGACGGTTTCTGGGCACAGAATGAACTTCTGATATCACAGTCAAGCCACCTGTAGAGAAGTCTTATTTTCAATCAGCAGCTTGAATACTGTCTGACTCCCAGCCTGGTTTCTTATATTCTGCTATTACAGACTATACACACTTAGTTAAGAAAGAATTTCAGGTAGCTGAGGAATGCTCTACTGCAATAGAAAGACTAAGAGCCTGTGTTAAATCAATTATTTTTACTTCTTACTTTATATGGAACAAATCAATGTGCTCCTGCACTAGTCAAATTACAGAACACAAACTCAATCTACCAAATCCCATACTTGGGATACAGTTTATGACAGATTCAGAATAAAGAAAATAGGAATTATCCACAGAAATAAACCAAGGTGGAATTGTGTTTGGCAGATAGCTCCTTTAATAATCTTCCTGGATTTTTTATTTGCTTTAAATAGCTTTGAACATTGTAAGCCACCAGTGTAACCAGCAAATAATAAAAAAGGACTAAATCAGCAGACATTCTCCTGAAAGCTACAAGTTTTGGCTGCCAATAATCACATCTAGTGACTCAAGGCAGAAATGAAGCTGCCAAAAATTTCTCAAGAGAGCATGCAAAAGTAAAAGTACCTAAGAACTGCCTGGCTTGCAAAAAATATTGTGTGCTCACAACATAAAAGCATACAAAATGTGCATACATTCTCAGTAATTTGAGAGAAAATATGCTTCCAAATATAGAGCAAATGAGGGAGGTGGTGTCGATCTCATGTTACCCTCAGCCTTGTAAAACAACAGTCAGAAATTTTAAGAAAGAACAAAGAAGTCTGAGAAAGAAAGATAGGAATGGAAACGGGACTGGAAGGAAAAACAAGATGCAGGAGAAAGAAAAACTGAATGTGGCAGGAAAGAAATACAGGTCCAATGTAGAAATAGAAATAGAAAAGTAGAACTTGATCTTTCTGGGTAAAAAACCAACATAGTGAGTAAGAAATTATCCTGGTAAAAGTCGGAAAGATGAATAGAAGGAGACAGAAAGTGCTTTAAAAAGTCTCCATAATGACTGGCATGGCATGGCATGGGTAGCTGACAGGTAAAAAAGGGTGAAAGGAAGAGATAATTACAGGACAAGGTCAGCTTTGGAAGGTCACAGAGAAGGGAACATTTTCAGGAAACATACAAAGAGGTCTATGACACTTCAAGATACTCCATGCTGGACCTTGGGACTGAATCCAAACTATTAGTCTCAATGCCATCCATTTGCCTCTAAGTGTCTGTGAATCCAGCCTGCAGAACAACTCACCATTCTCTAATGCTAGCTTATTGCCAGGAAGACAGATTATAACTTATAAAAATTTTTAAAAGTTCACGTGATAAAATTCAACCCGATTGACCTAACATTTCCAAACCTGCAGGTAATTTATACAAGTGTCAGTGTAATGTTGCATAACAGAACTCCTGCTTTTGTTTTTTTGAAAAGTAAAAGAAATTACACAAAAAATTATCCATCAGAACTTCTCAAAATGAAGACAATGACAGGTGAGATAGGACAAGTGACATTTAATGTTTTTTAACATTGGAAAATTAAGATATACGTTTAAACAGTGTACTTAAAATTAGTGTGGTTTTGATCTAAATGTGTGCCCTAGTCCTCACTGTAAAGAGGGGTTAAAACACTACCTCAATTTGCAGAAATTTCTATAAAAATATGAGCCTGCTTTCAGAAAAGATTCTGAATAAAGAGCACCAAAACCAATACAGGATTACACACAGGACACCCTAAACGTAGAAATCAACTCCAGAAAGAAATACAGGATAAGAAAGAGATGTCACTTATAGAAAAGAAACACCAACAACTAAAGAAACTGCTACTAATTAGTTAGCAGGACATACGAAACCACAGGAACTGAAGTACTATATCTGAAAGCACTCCATAAAATACCATAAAATACTCCAGAGCTTTTTCTGATACTTGATTAAAAGCAACCTGAAAAAAGTATGTTTGCTTGTATCAAAGGATTTTTGCTCCACAGAACATTTTAGGATTTGATGAGCAATGTATAGAACAGTTCTTCACTCAACAGCAAAATGCCACAGCTCTAGGATGAAAAGACAGCTGTTTAACAGCATGCATCAATACTACAAATATCCTGGCACAGAAAAATACCGGAGGATACAGTGTGTAATGGAGACAAAAAAGGGAATTCAATCAGAGAATCCAATTACCGTTCTTGGAATTTGGCCACTCAACTGAAGTTAAGGCTTCTAGACTTGATAACAATGCTGATCTTCAGTTATTTTTGTAGAGTAATTCCATGACAATATATATTTCTAATGAAATAGTTCACCTCTTAGTTTGAAGGAAATAGTCTTACCTAGAGAGCATACCCAAAGGAGTAACATTAAGTGATCCCATCAGCATTGCCAGGGCCATCCCAGGGGCTTCTCGCTCTATTACTTCTTTAGTGGCCTGCAATGAAAGATTAAATAGGAAAGTGAGTGGAGAAGTACAAGGACAAAAAAAAATATGTAACCAGATAAAATTTGGGTAAAATATCTCCTTTTTTTGTTTCTGCCAAGAGATGTCCTTGCTAAATTCTCAACACTGAAACATGTTAAGGAATTTTCTCTTGGATATGTAAAATAGGGAAAGACAAGGAGCTGGGAAGAAGCACTGTCAGCTGTACTGCAAAGACACCTATAGAAAATGTTAAAAGTCAAGAACCTATCTATGTAGCAAATGCTAATACCACCACATAAATTACAATAATTCCCTCTAACAGAAAAGAAAGAATGTTTGGGAATAAGCAAAGAAAAGACCAAATGTAAGTGCATTCTCTTCCTCATCAATCTCATATGTGTTTCCCATTGAGATTCTCCCAGGCATGAGAAGGGTGAATTGGTCTGCGCAGAAGACAGAAAAAAAAAAATTTGCAAAGGGAAGCCCATGTAGCAGGCAGGCAGGAAAGTAGTAAAATGGTAATGATAATGCCCAGAGGCTGAGACTTTCCCTTTTGACTGTGTCAGCAAAACACCAGCTCTAAACAGGCTGGTGGCTTTTATTCACAAGCTGTCCATACGCAGTGGGCATTGAGAAGCCTGGAAGCAGAGCCTGAACGTTCTTGTCTTTTTAATCTGTTTTCCACACAGGGAATCAGATGGAAAATTACTTTTCTGGGATGTGCATTACTTTCTGTCCTTACTTCCAAAGACAAATTTTCTCAAACACACAATCTGTCTCATCTTCAGGCATCTGACTTCAGTTTGGATATAATACCTCAAAGGCAGTTTACAGTTCTACCCTCTCTTCATTTCCCTCACTGTAGTTGCTGTTCAGTGGATCATCTTAGTTTATGTTCTGAAACAAGATTCTAGGTTATTTGGCACAACTAAAATGTTAGCAATGCTCATAAAGCTGTAAAAATCCATTGTAAAACATAAAGCTGAACTACAACGCTTTGATGGTACAGCTATCAAAACAGAAAAGCAAATCTTAAATATAAGAACACTCTGAATAAGCTAAATTTCCTTGGCAGTTTGATATAGCAAAAGAATAAAATAGAAGAAAACCAGACAAATTACTCTGTGGGAAAGATTAAACTATAAATAATAACCTTGTAATTTTGTAAGCTCCTACTCGTGGAAAACAAAGTTATAGAGAAGGAAAACCACAGAATTAAACCAGTGGCATCCCTATGATAAAGATCCAGGACTCCTATACTTGCTATACAGCTAAAACAGGAAGGAATAAATAAAACAGAAAAAATATCCCTGAACTGTACAGATATTCAAGTGGCCATACTCTCCAAGATTGCCATTAACATTTAGCATGTTTTAAAGGAATATGTCAGTATCAGAAGACATCAGGAACAGCTACCAAGATCTTCTATTAATAAGCAATCCTGGTATGTGCTCAGGTGTGGAAAGCAGAGGCTTCAGTTTATGGAAAAACATGCAATTCTAATTCAGTAGCTGAGACCACAGCCTCTTCTATCTCAAGCACAGCTTGTTACTTTTAGTATCCTCTACTCAGAAAACAGTAAAGACACATTAATATAAGCCAGTGTCTGCATTTCCACTCAGGGGAAATGAGAAGAAGCAGGCTAGGAATTACACAGACTAACTAAAGCCTCTCTATTGAGTGAGTGCTTAAGATCAAATTATCAATCAAAATTCTTATGACTATCCATAAACCTGGTGGTTTTTGTAGTATCGATAAAAAAAGGCATTGCAATGGTGAAGGGACACTTTGCTAACAGTGACAAAGTTGTTGAAATGTGGAATCCTCTGTGTGTGTATACATAGCAACTCTTTATTTTTTTTATTTTATTTTATTTTATTCCCAGCTAATACTATGCTTCAAAGCTATTAAAAACTGGTTTTAAATATGAAGTGCATTTTGAGATTTCTTTTTTGCCCTTGAGCACAGTGACACTTTGAAGATATCATTAGTTAAAATTCTAAACAGGCTTCAAAGGTAGTACACGATGCAAGAGAGTTCCATAAACAATGATCCTGCAGCTTAGGGACTCCTTCAATGAAATTCAAGTCCATTCTCCAACTTCACAAGAAAAATGACCTTCATAAAATGTCACTGCTAGCAAGAAATGTGATTATTAAAAATGTGTAGACTAAGCAACAAAATCTGAAAGGGAAGAATGTGCAAACATGTACAGTCCACAACAGAAATTTCTAAAAATACTTGTTTCAAAATATACATTCATATATTTATTTCTGCAGGCAGAAGAGAAACAGGGGTTTAGTTCCTGTTTTCTTATTTGCAACCTGAATGCAAGCAAATGGATTTAACTAAAAGAGGCTGCTACTAAGTAACTTTTACAGTGACATCTGCTCTTGAAATCAGCCACTGGAAAGTCCAGTCCTGGGATGCCCTCAAATAATGTGACTGAAAATGTGCAGTTTACAGCAACTGAAATCACCAGCACGCTGGGAAGAACACCCTTAATTAGATATTCACAAGTGAATGAAACCAGCAGTGATCTGCAGACACTTTGTGTGTCTATCAGAAACAACTCATTGTTTCACTTAGACATACACCCAAGTGCTGGGGGACAGGTTTTCTAATACTTCTCTCATCTTTGAAGGAAGGGTTGGAGAGAGACGCCAAAACTAGATTTACATCCGTGTCCAGCTCAGGATCTACCTGCAGACCATTAAAGAATTAGTGACTCAGCACTTTCACATTTTACCAGAATCCTAGTAAGGCTGAATTAAGACTGTCAAATTTTGTTTTGTGGGCAATTTTTTCTTGGTAGTCTCACTCTCATCCAGATTCTGCCTGCTGCAGGGGGCCATAGTGTTAGCCCAAAATTAATCACAAATTCAGGCTGTTGCCTCTGGCTTTCTTACGACTGAAATGATGACACTTCCATGTGGGAAGAAGCAGGCAAAAATGATGAGATTTCATTCAGAGCTGTCACACTGATGCCTTCATCAGGGATGAAGTTATAAACTGATTTCTCAAACCTAAAGCTGATACTATTTAAAAAGTAGGTGGAAAACACTGGAGTAAATAAAATAGAAAAAGTAAAGCAAAGAAATGTCCCCACTTCCTCCTGCATGAGGTGATAGTTGCAAAGATGACAGATGCGTATGAGATGGAGGTGCAAATATCCACAGATGTGGAACATTTGAAAGTAAAAGCAAGAGTTCAGAAGAGAGACAGAAAAGAAGAGAGGCCAGTTTAGGGGTTGCAAAGAAAAGCAAGGTTTAGACAGGAAAAGGGAATTGCAAAAAAGCAGAGAGCAAGTCCAAGCAAGAGGACTGTCAGAAGGGCAGAGATGAGAGTAAAGGGAGGGTGAGGGAATGAAGTGAGTGGGATTTAAATAAGACTGTGAGACGCAGCTTGCACAGACAATACATGAGGGAAAAACTCAGAAGAAGCAAAAAAGAAGACAGGACACGATTGGACATGAAGCCAGTCTGCTGGGAATCAGAGAGAGGACAGTGGGACTGAAATAAAATGGCATTTTCTGCTCCAGAGAGAAGCAGAGACTAACAAATAATTATTCTGCAGAACAGCTCAGGACTTACTAACAATGTCTATGAAAGCAGTTCTTCCCATATTTCATCGTTATATGAATAAATGCAACTTATTTTAATACACATTTTTAAATTGTTTTTGAAGTGCCTTTTTATTGGAGTTAGGGCATTATGTTCCCAAACCAACAGATATATTTTTAGATATCTTTGACGTAGTTGTGGTTGTTTAACAGATGGCTCACTGCCAATTGGTTTCACAGAGTTTTCTGCTGCTTCACTGCCTTTCTTTGCCTCCCTATAAATTAATCTAGTTCAGTTCCTAACCTGTGGAAGCCCTCCCAGGCAGCTCATGGAGGATACATCTACTGTAGATTGCTTTAATTAAAAGACCGAGGACTACTTTTCTTGAAATGTTCAGAAACTCCTTAGTTTTGTCTTTCAGGTATTAAACACAGCAAAGTTTGACCTCAGCAGTAAGTAATGATCTGAGACATCTCATATATTTTCCAGCAGTTTTGGGACAGTAATACAGTTTCATCTCCTCAAATAAAATGCAAATATGAGATGGAGAAGTCATAATAAATTTAATTAAATTAAGATGACTGAGACTTTCTCTGTTGAAAACATTATTTCTGTTGAAAAAGTTAAAGTCTATGACTCCGCACAGCATATCATAAAGGTATTTATGCAAATTAATGGACAAATTTGCAGGTAATTTATATTTAACAGACTACAGCATAGATAACATTTAATTACCTATTTGAACTTTCCATCGAAAGAGGAAGTCTTGCAAGAGCCTAATCAAAGAAATACCTATGCACCCTCTGCAACACAGCTCAAAGACCACAGGCAAGCCTCAGAAGACTGGGCAAAGAACTATGAAGACAGATCAAATATGCAACAAAAATGTCAGTCACGTCTGTCAACCAGTTGTGTAAGAAGCGTATATTTTAGGAACAAAAATTGCATCTTTCAGCTTGGAGATGAGATACCTTCAAGGTTATTCAGTATACCTCTGCTGTCATTTTTATTCACAAGCCAGTCATTTCAGCTTGTTCTCTACTTCCCTGCTCTTATTTTGCAGGGGAGAAAATAGAGCTTACATGGAGCTAGACTGAGTAGAGCATCTCACTTGAAAATCACTTACGCACCTCTTCTCTTACTATAAGAAAAAATACAGATTACAGTGTTCGTTTCTTTTGATACTTGTAGATAAGGATCAGTTTTGAGTCACTCATTCTCACCATCATGCTGTCTTTCCTTGAATGAATGCTTGAACTCTCTAGTGGGGTGCTACAGCCAGTGATACACCATGGGTATCCTTTGAGTACAATGGGTGTCCTTTCCCATGTATGCAATTATGATTATCATTGGCTTCTCAATGTCAATAAGATGTCATAGATGTCATAGATCCATGTGGGTCAAGAATGGCCTGCACCCAGAGGGCAATGAATATCTGCTTCTCAACAATGGGGGGGTTCCCAGAAGTAGGTGATTGCTGTCATTCTAGAGCTTTTGACAGATTGACACCTCTCCAATGAACATAGTCACATGCACCTTAAAAGTAATAGCCTGAGAGTCATCATTTCCTCAACAACATGCTATCCATGAGTGCTAATGGTACAGGCCTGTAAAAACCCATCAACTGTTCTACAGTCCCAGAGTAGTAGAGAATAACTCACAAAAGGCTAAAGTAAGCACCAATCACTGTGTTTGGGCTTGCAGGACCAACTGGTGTAGACATCAGGCGAGTGCTGTCCCTGATGCATGAGTTTGTTTCTCCTAATGAAGTGACCACTGAGGCTTCTATCAATTTTCCTGTTCAGTAAGAAGCTCAGCCTGAGTTGGCGAGTTTCCGTTTTGATGTTCCTCTTGGGTCTTTCTGATGTTAAACGCTGCTATGTGTGCCAGACATATATAGACATACTGAGAGCTCTCCCAGGCTTTTATAGAATTCTTTTACATAAAATAAAACTAATAGATGTCTAAACACATGAGGGTGGCTTACTCTACCAGCTTTCCCTCTTCTCAGTGGTGAGGTTGGTGCATATTCCTCCAATAACTGACCCGATTATGTATTCCTTTTCCTTTTTTTCTCCCAACTCAGATCTACAAACAGCCAAAGGTGGATGAAACCACTATTAGTAGAGTCAACTAAAAATTACATTCAGACACGGGTGTATCTGCGTGCACCAATATGGTATTTCCACTGGTAATAATTCTGCAGCACAAAAATGCTAATTTAAAGTTTGCTTGCACTCATAAGAGTTTTTGCAGTGACTCCGTTGCCACTAAGATCCTAAATGTCACAGAATGACCCTAAAGAACTTATAGAACCATAAAAATGTTTTGGTTGGAAAAGACCTTTAAGATTGTCAGGTCCAACCATTAAACCAATGAGTGTGGTGCTAAGCCACATCCCCCAGCACCACATCTACATGGCTTCTAAACACCTCCAGGGACTGAGTCAACTACCACCCTGGGCAGCCTGTTCCAGTGCCTGACCAACCGTTCAGTAAAGAAATCTTTCCTAATACCAAATCTAAACCTTCCCTGGCACGACTTCATTTCCCCACATTCTATTGCTTGTCACTATGAAGAAGAGACCAACCCTCTCCTTTTCAGGTATCTGTAGAGCACTAAGGCCTCCCCTGAGCCTCCTTTTCTCCAAAATGAACAACACCAGCCCCTCACCCTTATGAGGAGTGAGGAACAAAGTGTCACAGAAATAAATGCTGTCAGATTAGATTAAATATAGTCTCTGGTTACTCTCTTTTTCCCCGTATGCATGACTGCCTCTGCCTGCAACTTGTCCCCTCCAAACTCCCTCACTCTATTCACTGGGACCCATCATACCACTTACTGTAACCTAACAATGCATATGCCTGACACTCAGATGCCAGGAGCTAATTCAATGTCTTTGTTTATAAACAGGCATCAGTAAATTATTCTCTCAGTACAGTTCCACTGTCTATATAACTGTTAAAAACAACTGTCTGGTAGAGGTACCTCTGACAATACTCAGTTATGCTAGACCAAGCCATGAATGTATTTAATTTTTAATAGCTGGATGAAGAATTATGTAAGTGTATATTAGTTAATATGGATTTTAGTATTTATTGCAACTTTCCTTAAAAGATTATTTTTCTTCAACTGAAAAAAGACTAATCAAAAGATTTACTTCATAACATTCAGTTTCATTTTTACTTGCAGCTTTCAAAACCCTTGGGGGAAGGTGCATCATATTTAGATACAATGAAGATAATGAAAATTTAAACAAATATACTAGAGAAAGCAGCATTGTGGATATTTTGTAACTTGTTCCTGCACCTCAGTAGGTTTGTATCTCAGCTCTAAGATAAAACTAGTTGGATCTGATTTATATAAACTTCCCAGATCACTGATTTACCTGCCCCATTTGTGTAGTGGAAATGTTAATTACATTGGTACATGTGGGCAATCAAACCATGTGCACTTCTAATATATAGTAAATTCCAACAGTAGCATTTTTATTAAAAAAATCCTGATAGCTAAAATTATTTTTAAGATGGTAAATGTGTGTAAGATTTATGTGATACAAGCTGATCTTAAGTACATGATACTGTCCACCTCCATACATTGCCATAAAACCAATAGAACAATCATTTTTAGAAAAAGTTATCCAAACAAACACTTACTAAGTGCTTTCCTGCACCATGAATTTTGTGCTCTACAAGCATGTAGCAGCCCACCAGACACAGTATGTTATAGCTATATAAAGGCAGAGTGTTTGCAAAGGGGGAGATGTTAGGAAGATCAGCTCAAGAAAACAACAGTTGGAAACAAGCCCCTGCACTTGCTTACAGGGAAGGGTCAGGTGCCTACTTCCTTTTCCAGCTTCTTCACGTGCAAACTGCTGTGCTTCCCACTTCGAGTCCACTTCATGCAAGAAGGAATCCCTTGCTGATCAATAAAAAGTAGTAGAGCTGAAGACTTACTGGTGAAATTATGCTATTACAAAAACACCACTAAAATTTTATCTATCGTAATTTTTATTCTTTAAGTTTTCCTTCAGTTACTTCAAAATGCTTTATATTTAATATAAAATGCAAAAATCTATGCAATCCATCACAACTTTTGCAAAAATCTATAAAAATTGAAGAAGTGGAGCAAAACCTGAGAAATGAAAATTTTTGTTCTCTACAAATCACAGAATCATACAGGCTAAATGAGTGAAATGAGTATCAGGAAGAATGTCTACAATTAATGTAACTGACAATGTAATGAGCTTTAACTAATGGAATAATAAGCAGGGAGCACTGTCTCATCAAAAAATACCCTATTTAGTGCTTCTGTTATGTGTACTACCTTCTAGACTATATATTTATACCAAAATGAGTCAGGGTACAGGTAGCTTAATTTTATATAAACCTTGTGCCAAACTTGGAAATTTTTCACATATAAGGGGGGAGGAAAGAAGTATATTAGGCAATGAAATCTAGAACTACCTAAGAGGAACAAATCTGTCACTTCTGCTTAGTTGTGGCATTAGTATCAGAGGGAATGAAAAGATCCTATTCTTTAGAGATCCTCATCACTGCACACAAAGAATGAGGCCACCAGGCAGAAATGGATGTTGCTTTCTTTTAAGAACTTGCTCAGTCTCTCAGGCAGTAAAAGAACCAAAAGTTCTTCCTTGCAATTTCACTTCTCTAAATAAATAATTTTGCAGTGCTTTAGCTCCAATGCAGTTCCACTGAGATGTGGAACTCTTTTCCTAGGACAACGTTGTCTGTTGTTTCCTGTCAGTTGCTATCTTTTGCAAAGAACAAATATTGCACATGAGATACCTGTATTCCTGAGACTCCAGTCAGTTCCTGCCACAGGTAAAGTAGCTCCTGCAAACAACTTCAGATCTCAAATCAACTATGTTGAAGATTTTTTTAAAATTTATTCCTAAAATACACCTTCTACACACCAAAGGATGAACTACAGAGTGATAATTTTTCAAGAATATATGACGGTAATCCACTAAGTATAAAAAGTACTTTAAGATCCTTTACACAGTACCTTTTTTTCCCTATTAAATAATAAAGCATGTCTAAGAAAAACATCTTTAAAGTACTTCTGCCATAAGCTAAAAACTCATAGGAAGGATTCTTGCACCTAATGATGCAATCCATGTGTTCAGAGTCTGACAATTGAACAGTTGTCAATTTAAGTACCATGATGATGTACTACTAGAACTGAACAACTGATTATATTTTTAAAAGTAGAAGTAACTCACTGTGCACACTGTCAAACAATTTCCTATACAGAATTACTTAACTCCTGGCACAAATAATTTTTTTTTTTCTCCAAGACTGGAGAAATACCTGGATGAAAAGTTTTCTCAGAGAGAAGATTGCAAATACCTTGGTTGAGACTGCTGCAGCACAGAGCACTGAAACAGAAGACAGCAGAATTTCTAATCTACAACTAAAAGAGGAATATTAAATAAATAAAGTTTACTTTTTCCTTGGGAATTTGATTTTACAATTAATGGATTACAAGACTTAATAATAATAAAACCAAAACAAAATCCAGTACAAATGTTTTGCTCTGATTTCACTGTTCCTAAGATATTTTCTGTACACATTTCTGTATCCAAAACACTAATTTCTTCCAGTTCTAATAGCTGCTATTGCTACAGTGTCTTTCAAACATAACCTAAAACAAGTTTAACCATTTATTGACACGACTCAGCTGTAACAGCATAATGCTTTCACATTAATGCAACTTTGCACTGTATAGGCAAATTCTGTCGGTTTACTTCCTAACTGTCCAACTCTTAACTTCAAAGCCCTGTTCTTACAACGTAGCCACCTTTTCATTAGAATAGATATCACAAGAGAGGTATATAAGAACCTCCCCTCACATACATTGCTGCTATGCCTGGAGCAGCAGACCACGCCGTGCAGAAAAACCTTTTTGCTTTTTAATAAAATTCACTGTGTCAAAACTTTTTCAGTAGATTGCTTTTTACACTAGCGGTGTGTAAATGCATCACTGAGAAATCAGGTAGATTTTAACAACTGGTAAAGTAGAAGAGATTCTAAAATGGGCATAAAGGACAAGTTTGTTATTCTGAGTACTTAAAATAAGTGNTTCCAGTGCCAGGGGATAGATTTAAAATCACAAAAGCAGTTATTTATTTATATAAAGAAATCCTAGACTATATGAAAAAGAAAAAAAATAAATCACAAATCGAACCATAGCTTCCCTTCAGCTTTTCGTAGACAAAAGTGCTGTACAAGAGGTTGGGCATTAAGTGTTAAAAAGTAAGGAGGAAGTAAAATGCTTGAAGTGCAGTCAAGTAATTTTCCAGATACTGACAGGAAGCTATTTGTCATTAAATCACATGTCTTCTGCCACAGCATAGAAAGGTTCCAATGTTGGAACAAACACAAATGAAAGAAACTGATCTTCTAATAAAATTGCTGTTTTTATGATGCTGTTCAGCTTCTCTTCAGGCCTTTCCATGACTGAAAGACTTTGCCTTCAGGTGCAAGGTTGTTTCAAATCTTACATAAAGTTGGTTTGCTGCCTGTGTGTAGTCTTTATAAAAAGGTGCCTCACAGGACAGAAAACCTCAGATGTAATATAATAATTATTCCCCCATGAGCTCAGGATGTATGAAGTAACAGTTTATAGGGGAGGATTCATGTGTTACATAGTAAAGGTTCTGTTTTGAAACTTGGTCCAGAAATAAATTATTGCATATTCTAAGTCATCTAGTCTCTTTGACAGTGTTCTTTTCATTCAGCTGGCATGTTCAGTCCCTTTTTAAAGATGCCTGGTTTTGTGGGCTTGGTATGGCATTGTGGTGAGAAGGTGGTGATGCACAAAGGCTTCATGTTTCCAAGCCTGGTTTCCAGTAAGGTAGTAGAAAAATAATGTGGCTGATGATTTAGTAGGACTGTAAGGGTGATAAAATAAGGATGGCTTGCCTCTACAGCAACTTCTTTGTTGCTGTTAATTGGCAGAAGAGAAATTCACAGTTTGGTGGTGTTGGGGTTTTTTTTGTTTGGTTTGGTTTGGTTTTTTTTTATCTTTATGAAGTGGCTTGCTGGTGTGAGCTTCTGTGCTGAGCATGGTCAGTCACAGAAGCTGCTCCTCAGGCTCCTTGACAGTAAACCAGCCTTCATTTAATGCAATCTTAGAACTGGTGAAATCTTGTTTGAACTAACTGGTCACAGTTTCTGGCAGGTGGTGAACAGAGCAAACTAGGACAGGGTGGAGGCAGAGGCATGCTTGTTGTGGAAATACAGAATACAACCTTTTACTCCTTAGCTTTTTTTTTTTTTTTTTTTTTTTTTTTTTTTTTTTTTTTTTTTTTTTTTNAACAAATATTGCACATGAGATACCTGTATTCCTGAGACTCCAGTCAGTTCCTGCCACAGGTAAAGTAGCTCCTGCAAACAACTTCAGATCTCAAATCAACTATGTTGAAGATTTTTTTAAAATTTATTCCTAAAACACACCTTCTACACACCAAAGGATGAACCACAGAGTGATAATTTTTCAAGAATATATGACGGTAATCCACTAATTATAAAAAGTACTTTAAGATCCCTTTACACAGTGTTTGCAAACGGAAATATAAAGATCACTAAGAAAACAACATTCCCTGCACTTGCTTACAGGGAAGGGTCAGGTGCCTACTTCCTTTTCCAGCTTCTTCACGTGCAAAGTGCTGTGCTTCCCACTTCAAGTCCACTTCATGCAAGAAGGAATCCCTTGCTGATCAATAAAAAGTAGTAGAGCTGAAGACTTACTGGTGAAATTATGATATTACAAAAACACCACTAAAAATTTATCTATCGTAATTTTTATTCTTTAAGTTTTCCTTCAGTTACTTCAAAATGCTTTATATTTAATATAAAATGCAAAAATCTATGCAATCCATCACAATTTTGCAAAAATCTATGCAATCCATCACAACTTTTGCAAAAATCTATAAAAATTGAAGAAGTGGAGCAAAACCTGAGAAATGAAAATTTTTGTTCTCTACAAATCACAGAATCATACAGGCTAAATGAGTGAAATGAGTATCAGGAAGAATGTCTACAATTAATGTAACTGACAATGTAATGAGCTTTAACTAATGGAATAATAAGCAGGGAGCACTGTCTCATCAAAAAATACCCTATTTAGTGCTTCTGTTATGTGTACTACCTTCTAGACTATATATTTATACCAAAATGAGTCAGGGTACAGGTAGCTTAATTTTATATAAACCTTGTGCCAAACTTGGAATTTTTTCACATATAAGGGGGGAGGAAAGAAGTATATTAAGCAATGAAATCTAGAACTACCTAAGAGGAACAACTCTGTCACTTCTGCTTAGTTGTGGTATTAGTATCAGAGGGAATGAAAAGATCCTACTCTTCAGAGATCCTCATCACTGCACACAAAGAATGAGGCCACCAGGCAGAAATGGATGTTGCTTTCTTTTAAGAACTTGCTCAGTCTCTCAGGCAGTAAAAGAACCAAAAGTTCTTACTTGCAATTTCACCTCTCTAAATAAATAATTTTGCAGTGCTTTAGCTCCAGTGCAGTTCCACTGAGATGTGGAACTCTTTTCCTAGGACAACGTTGTCTGTTGTTTCCTGTCAGTTGCTATCTTTTGCAAAGAACAAATATCGCACATGAGATACCTGTATTCCTGAGACTCCAGTCAGTTCCTGCCACAGGTAAAGTAGCTCCTGCAAACAATTTCAGATCTCAAATCAACTATGTTGAAGATTTTTTTAAAATTTATTCCTAAAACACACCTTCTACACACCAAAGGATGAACTACAGAGTGATAATTTTTCAAGAATATATGACGGTAATCCACTAATTATAAAAAGTACTTTAAGATCCCTTTACACAGTACCTTTTTTTCCCTATTAAATCATAAAGCATGTCTAAGAAAAACATCTTTAAAGTACTTCTGCCATAAGCTAAAAACTCATAGGAAGGATTCTTGCATCTAATGATGCAATTCATGTGTTCAGAGTCTGATAATTGAACAGTTGTCAATTTAGGTACACATGATGATGTACTACTAGAACTGAACAACTGATTATATTTTTAAAAACAGAAGTAACTCACGGTGCACACTGTCAAACAATTTCCTATACAGAATTACTTAACTCCTGGCACAAATAATTTTTTTTTTTCTCCAAGACTGGAGAAATACCTGGATGAAAAGTTTTCTCAGAGAGAAGATTGCAAATACCTTGGTTGAGACTGCTGCAGCACAGAGCACTGAAACAGAAGACAGCAGAATTTCTAATCTACAACTAAAAGAGGAATATTAAATAAATAAAGTTTACTTTTTCCTTGGTAATTTGATTTTACAATTAATGGATTACAAGACTTAATAATAATAAAACCAAAACAAAATCCAGTACAAATGTTTTGCTCTGATTTCACTGTTCCTAAGATATTTTCTGTACACATTTCTGTATCCAAAACACTAATTTCTTCCAGTTCTAATAGCTGCTATTGCTACAGTGTCTTTCAAACATAACCTAAAACAAGTTTAACCATTTATTGACACGACTCAGCTGTAACAGCATAATGTTTTCACATTAATGCAACTTTGCACTATATAGGCAAATTCTGTTGGTTTACTTCCTAACTGTCCAACTCTTAGCTTCAAAGCCCTGTTCTTACAATGTAGCCACCTTTTCTTTAGAATAGATATCACAAGAGAGGTATATAAGAACCTACCCTCACATACATTTCTGGAGCAGCAGACCACGCCTTGCAGAAAAACCTTTTTGCTTTTTAATAAAATTCACTGTGTCCAAACTTTTTCAGTAGATTGCTTTTTACACTAGCAGTGTGTAAATGCATCACTGAGAAATCAGGTAGATTTTAACAACTGGTAAAGTAGAAGAGATTCTAAAATGGGCATAAAGGACAAGTTTGTTATTCTGAGTACTTAAAATAAGTGTGCACAGGACTGGACTCTCGGAGCAGCTGCTAAGCAGCTCACTACCACAGCAATGTATTCACAGTCAGAGAACAGCAACCACAAACGCGATAGCTCCAAGTAGATCAACTTAAGTAAAACAACCAGACAGCAGTATTTCTATGTAGTGTATATGGCCAATGAAAGAATAATTCAGAACAACACAGAAATCATATGCACTTAAGGTTAATGCTCAATACTATGTCTCTGATTAAATTAAAAAGTCCTAACTTAGAGAAAGCTAGCAAGGAAAGAAAGAAACACAATAAATATTTATGAGGAAAATATTAAGCTGTCTTAAGAATGAGACAAGCTCTTAATTTGGAAAACCCCACAAGTTCCAGATAGTTTAGTAAACCATCTTTGTTATGCTTTAAAAAGATGAAAGAAAACTCTACTGCTGCAGACTTCCTCTTGCCTGGGAAGAGTGATGATGAGTTAATAGCAGCTTGTCATTAAGATACTGCAGGAAACAAAATCCCTAGGAGACAAAGACATCTAAAATAACATAGTGCCTTTCTCTGTTCCTCTCATCACTGGAAGCACCAATTCTGAACAGCAGAAATCAGTAAAACTTGAATGAATTGCAGAAGAGTTTGAGAGACACAGTAGTTTTAGGCCTTGCTCTTCATGGATTAAATCCTCATGCCACTGGATATATAAGCATTATTTGGTTTGAAAGAAAGAATTGGTCAGCTTGTAGAAAAAAGTGGAAATATCTCAGTAATTTTCCTCTCTTGAAGATGAAGCTACAGGCCAAACATGCAGAGAAAAAAAGTAGTGCAATGTGAGATTTTATTCAGCTTTAAAATCTGCAAAATCGGTCACTTGAGCGATATACATGATTGCAAAACTACATAATATGAAGCTTATTTCATAAAGTCTAACAGTCTACGTGCAAAAAAATTTTTTAAAAAAAAAAAAGCTAATTAAGGTGAACAAGTCTTTCCTGAAAGCAAACAGCGAGGGTGGAAAAGATTATTTAGTGTTGCTATGATGTCTTCTGAGAACAGTGAAGGGCTATGCAAACAAAAGTCTAGGTGCAGTCTCAGATAAAATTTCTGAACCATAACATCTATCTGACTTCATCAAACTCTCAAGTGAAGTGAAAGATACCACAGCAAATTCAAAATCTAAAACCTGTCTGTGCAGAAAAACAGAAAAATGTACTGGGGGTAACAATTTGGAACATTCATTGAAGGGTGGATGACCGGGTCAACTTCCATGTGTAGACCTCAGTAAACATACCACTTTAACTCATTACACAAATTCACTAACTTGAACGTCATGGGTATCATCTTAAGGAACCAGTTTAAAACTGTACTATAGCCTGTAAATGCCTTTTCCTAGCCTGTACTCTAAAGAACACTGTAACAAAAGAGGACCTAGAGGATGCTGTGTTTAAATCATCTCAAATACATTCAACAGAACAAAGGAAAAAAACAATGGGTTACAAATGGTGATACTCAGAGGTAATCATATAAAAACCAGAACTGTCTTGTTTTTACATTTACTTTGTGTATCTATCCCCTTATTTTTTCTAACAAAAGCTGTTTAACCACTAAATAAAGAGGCAACAATAGAGAGATTGGAACTTACTCAGTCTCAATCTACCTCAGGCAAATTGTTACATGAGTTGTGGCAGCAAAAGCCTTTATCACTGATGGCAATGCATGAAAAAAAGGCATATGTATTCTTTAGCATAATACTCACGTAAATCATTCTTGTCTAAATAAATAACTTTTTTTTTTCAAACTGGATTCAGAAACAACATACAGACTTAATAAAATCTGAATTCCAACTCAATATGAGTCACTGTCAAACACATTATCCATAAAATAATATTTGTCCAGAGAAGGACCACAAAGATGCTCAGAGGGCTGGAGCACCTCACCTGTGGGGACAGGCTGAGAGAGTTGGGCTTGTTCAGCCTGGAGAAGAGAAGGCTCCAGGCAGACCTCAGAGAGGCATTTCCAGTACCTGGAGGGGCCTAAAGGAAAGCTGGGGAGGGACTTTTTGTAAGGGCCTGTAGTGATAGGATGGAGGGGAGCTGGTTTCAAATTGAAAGAGGGTGGATTTAGGTTAGACATTAAGAAGAAATTTTTCACTGTGAGGGTGGTGAGAGACTGGAACAGGTTCCCTGGAGTAGCTGTGGCTGCCTCCTCCCTGGAAGTGTTCAAGGCCAGGTTGGATGGGGCTTTGAGCAACCTGGTCTGGTGGGAGGTGTCCCTGCCCATGGCAGGGGGTTTGGAACTACAGGATCTTATGGTCCCTTACAACCTAAATAATTCTGTGATTCTATGGAAAAAAAAAAAAAAAAAAGGGAAAACTTCAGCTGAAATTGAAAGCAGTGATTAAGTGGATTAGGGCAGTGGAACACCTCTTGGAACTCCAAAGGGTAGCAAAATAATTATGTGCCTATTTTTTTTCTTGAAAGACCTGTATTAGTTGGGAATTTGATTCCAAAAAACTGAATAAATTAGTTGCTTAGATGCTACAACACTGACTATCACTTGAAAATATACCTTTAGAAAACAGTAGAATAAAGAAAGCTGTAAAATTTTAATGGACTTTAAATGCTGCGTTAAAGTAAGCAGAAGGGATATGAAAAACATCTTCCTGACAAATTGTAGCATTTAGACACAGTAGTTCAGAAAATTACTATCAGAAATGTAACAAGTCTTTTTCATCAGATATAATAATAAAGGATAATAGGGAAGTCTCACAAGATGAAATAAAACTGAGATACAACTATGCTGATAACAGGAAATTTAGTTATCCTGGAAGGTGAAAGTCTATAAGCTGTTAAGACTTTCAACTCTTCAGTGAGTGTTCCAGAAGCTAATTTTTTTGTTGAAAAGTGCACAGGACAGACTAAGGAATACCTTACCAAAACAGTAGGCAAAAACTCTAAAAAAACCCCAACAATAGAGCCCCAAAACAACCTACAACCCTCCCCCCCAAATAACGTTGCATTTCATTATTACAGGAATTTGATAGATATGATGTTATTTATTCACAGGACTCTGTGTGCAAATTGTTTCTAGAACCAAATTTTTGACTCATTTATAAGACAAAATCAATAATGTATTATTTCAACTTCGCATAGATCTTTTTTTTAACTAATTAAAATGTTTGTACTTGTAACTTGATCACTGCAGGTGGAAAACTGATTTACCTTGATATTTTACAGTGAAGCTGCCTGAGACAGCACTGAATCAGATTTCTGATAGGTGCATTTCAAGTATGAAATTGACACATATTTAAGAAAATTATTGTTTATTTCTCTCCAGTTTTTGATGGCTTTCTGCATTTTGTATAGTTTGAAGTTTATATAACCTGCATATCATTTGAAAAACAGCCATTTTCCAATGGTATACAATTTTTTTTCAAGACTGTATTAAAATTAAGTAAAATGACACACCAAAAAATGACTAATGTTTTTTGGGTAAGAAGTGAGTTCCAGCAGTGTCCTGCAGCCCTGCAGTGATGGAGTGAATATTCTTCCTCCCTTCCAGCATCCAGTGTCACTTCTCAAACAACAGTCTAGGGAAGCAGTAAAGTAACACTGGGAATTAAAGCTTGGAGAAAGAGAATTGCCACTGAGATCTCTTCTTGTCACCAGAGCCCTCAACAGCGTGAAGCTGGTGGGAAGTGAGAGACTGTCAAGCCTACTGTCTCTAAGAGCTTGCAAAGTTGTAAAAGAAAATACATGCCTGGAGAAGCAAGGCAGGGTTGGAAAAACTGAGAAGAGAGAGGACAGGAGAGCCTAGGAGACCATAAGAGAATAAGGGACATTTGTGTCCTCTGCTTCCTCAGAGCAGGATACAAGTGTACCAGATTTCTACAGAATAATGTGAAAATGAGGAGCAGGCTCCCATTGGATCCTATTTGAAGCACTCTCTGCCCTTCTGGGAGGCATCCTGCACAGGGGCAGACTGGGGTCCAGGGCTGGGAAGCAAGCTGCTTTCTCACAGTGTCCCTCTCTGATTCCACAGTTCGTCTTGCACAGTGAAAAAGGCTGCTGACCCAAGTGATGCTGCCCTGCCTCACTGCTAAGGCATGATTTTGCATATTCAGGGTATCTCTGAAGGCAGAAAAATTAGTAATATTAAATCTGGAGAGATTAAAAGCTAAAGTTAAAATTATATTACAATTATTTTAAGTGTAGGGAGACTTTAACATGAAATTATGACAGGGTTCCTTATGACAGAACATTCTCTCGGGTTCCTAGTTGGTGCTGGATTCAAAGGTGTAATTAAAACTAAATCCACTCATAATAAGCCAGAAACTGAGGCAGAGCTAGGAGAAGATAGGTCAAGTGAGTTGAATTACAGAAAAGAGGCAGGGAATCCTGCTTTTTACTCTAAATTATGACAATGATTTATTCCCTTACTATAGATCTTACAGATGTAGGCAAGTCCTTGTTCTTAATCCGTGAGAGAGTGACAAAAGGTTTCTGTAAACTGGCAAGTGACCATTCTCCATGTACAGAAAGAGTAGAAAGCAGCAACTACAACACACTGTGGTTTGGTAATGCTGTATTGATCCAATGGCTTTTTTAGATTAGCTGCAACCTTGTGTTTTGTATTAAGAGATCTGTAAAATTTCTTATTTACCTCCTTTGACCCACTGTGTTTACTGAATATAGCTTTACATTTGAACCTTAATCTTTCTGAGGTTCAGAAACAGATTGTTTTTTCCCCGTTATTACCTACCTTCCATGGATTCTGAGAATTACTGTAAGTAATGTTAGTGATGTCTTTTAGCACTTAATTACTACCAAATTTAATACTGAATATAGTATTACTGAACAGTAATACACCTGTTGAATGAAATGATGGAAACAAAGACTAAATATGATTCAGCTTTTTTTTTTAAATTTAATTTATTTTGTAAGGAGGGAAAGGGCTTTGAGCAGTTCTGGATGCTGATACTGAGCTCAATTTTTGGCTGGTATGTTGAACTGAATCAGATCATGAAAGAGCCAGACAATTTTACCCCCCATTCCTTACAATTCTTTTTAATTTTTTCAGACTGGTGCATATTTAGAAATAAAATCTAGGCAGGTGGGCAGGACAGTATGATAGAAATGCCTGGCAGAAAAGCAAGTGGACAGGACAGCAAAAGAGCAAGTATCAGTGAGTAAGCAGACTCAGAGAGCAGCAAGGGGACACTATAATCAAGAAGCAGGTGAAAAGGCAGGAGGAGGAAAATGCCAGACATTCAGCAAGTCGATAAAGCAATACCAAACAGTCAGCAAGTGTGCCAAGCAGAGGCAGAGCAGTTCAGCAAAGTCAGCAAATGCACTCAGCAGGAAGGTGATGCCAGGCACTGGGAGTGGGAGCCAGGGCTGGGCAGTGCCAATGTGCAATCAGCTGGAAGGGACAAGGAGGCAATACATGCCATTCAACAGATGGAGAGGGCAGGAGGTAGGCAGTGCAAGCAATTAGCTGGTCAAGAGGTAATGCCAGACAGCCAGGCAAAGGACCAAGATTTCAGGAAAGCAAGGCCACGCAGCCAGCAGGCAGAGAGGACAAAAGAAAGTCGGGAACACCAGGCAGTCCCCAGGCAGGCAAGGCTGCAAAAGACCAAAGCCTGCGAATAATCAGATGGGAATGTCAGCAAGGACAAAACATTACCCTGCCAACTGATTGACAGGGCAGCAAGGTGGCAGTGCTTTTTGAGTAACTTAGGGTACTGTGAATGAAACAATCCCAAGAAGCTAGATGCTCACCCTCTGGTAATATCATTAGATCAGAGTGAACCATGAAAATCCACAGGAGAATAGCACACAAATGGAAACAGCAGATGAGTCTGACCCTAGCACTCGGGGAGGCCATGGGACCTTCCTATAAAACAAAAATATGAGAATCCACAAGAAAATCAAACAAATGGGAAAAATATGTCTAAAAACTGCTTCTGATGATGATTAAAAAAAGCAAAAAATACTAGCAAAGAATTAGTTTGGAAATGATTGGGTGGGATTGAAGATGTTGCTTACCCCTCTCTGGAGCCCACATAATGGGAATGTTGGGAATTTCTGCAGCAGAAAAACAGAAGAGAAAAGGGATTTCTGACTCCCAGTTCAAGGAAAGCATGTCAGTTTAGGACTGGGTAGCCTCTTTGGGCAAAAAATAAGAATTCAACTGAATCTTTGCCCATCCCCAGATACATGCCTTTATTGAGGTTTGCAAAAAATTTAAGAAGCCCACATCAATTTCATCTCATGACATCCCACCCTTATTCCCCCAAACCACACTTACCTCTAGCACAAGGTGTATAAAAGGGGAAAGGGGATGGTCTTGTGAGCTCATTCCCATATCCACTGCAAAATAGCTTGTGAAGATGAACAGGAGTACCCATTAGCCAATGCTGGCCATTTGTGAGAGAAACTGGAGAAGTCATTGTTACTCATCACTACTGTAGGCTGGTGTTTGAGTCTGGCTTAGATACACCTACACTCTCAGGAAAAGAACTAGTCTTACAAGTCTTGTGGGGTAACCCTCTTCTACCAGCAAGAGTTGCAGAAGTCTGAAACTTTTATCAGCACCTTTTTATTTTACCATGAATTTTCTCTTTAGCTTAGGCACTCTATTATTTAACATGGCTGTTTTTTAAACAAATTAAACCATTTTTTCAGAAATCTTAGCTTCTGCTCTATTTGGAAACATGTAATGAACTCTGGAATGCATGTACTGAGAAAATCCCAGCAGTAATAAAACTAAGTAATTTAACTCATCTGTCATATCAGTCATAAGTCTTCTTATTCAGTATCTTCCTAGCAACTAAATGACAACCAAGTATGACTCAAACTTCACTATTTCTGTCCAATAAGAGGTCCACAGTGCGTGCACATTACTTTCTTATGGTAACACTGAAAACCTACATCTCACTTTGAAAAGGCAATAATATGCAAAAAAGAAGCCAACTCCTCTCTCTACTGCAATCTGCAAAGAACCTTAGACACAATGAAGGAAATACTATCTCTGCTGAGCACTGCTGAATTAGTAGGATTTGGAAAGGTCAGAGACAGAATCCACATGAATTTCTCGTGCACTCATATGCAACAAAGCTTTTAAGGAATACAGTAGTAATAGGCTGAGCTCATTGAACATGATTTATCCTGATCCTCCAGGTATCAGCCACTCATTCTCCTTCTAGTTGTGCAGAGCACAGGAGTAACAGAGGCCAATGTAACTTCAAATTTAGAAACTGGTCACAGAACAGGAATTTCTTCTACATCCCAGCTGTCCTGTATCAAACACTACTATCTGGGCTTAAAACAGAATGACAGGAAATTTAGGCAGAGATTTCCACTGTATGATCTGTGATGGCAGAAACCAGCCAGGAAAAGCCTACACTGACTGAACCAGAGCATATATTTGCTGTGATTTTGTGGCCAGCAGCAGCTAGAGTTAGCTGCACTACATCAAGAACAGAATTGCTAGCACTTCCTCTCCAAAGGGAGATCTTTCAAAGGCTGAGTGAAAATGAACTATGAGAAAACCATCTCATCACACCATAAGAAAATGTTTATTTGTGAAAGATGGACTTTTAAAATCTAATGAAATTTTTTAAAAATATAATCAACAGTAGATTATGCACCTCGGTATTAATTTAGGTATTCTCATTACAAAATAATTCAGAAAAAGAATAGATGCATGAAGTGGAAAAAAGCTAAAATACCCATAAATGACCTTAATTAAAAAGCAATTATTTTCTTGCCTATAACAGGTAGGACTTTCACACATCAGTGTGGCAATAATAATTTTGGTTTTCTATTCGTGTACTTATACTGAGTTAATATTTTGCAAAAGCTTCACTGCCTCATGTGGCAGCAATTAACAGAAGCAGACAAATGACCAGATATAATCCTAAGAACAACTGCTGAAGCCAGTTGGTTTCTAAGTGTCATTTAGCTTCTTTCCACTTCTGGAAGAGCTGGAAGAGCTCCTACACAGCAGGAAAGGAACAAATGAACAAATTCTCTACTCTTTAATAAGTAATAGTTTTAATGATAAACTACTCTATTAGTGAGTCATTTTGCTATTATGGATTTCTTATGTCAAAAAGACTAAACCAAATCACTCAATTTTTTATATATCTTAAATTCAAACTAGTATTTATCCTCTAGTTATAACTTAAAGGTAGCTTTGTGAAGCTACCTTCACAAAGAAATCTTCCTGAAGTTTCTATGCATTTTTTTAAATTTTCTCCATATTAAACTTCTATTAAACTTTGTAATAGACCATGAACAGAAAAAAAATTACACATTATGGGCCCAAATTGCATGACTACAGGCCTGACAATATTTTTAAGATTAGTCTGCCTTAGCCTGACATTTAATTTTGTTCAGTTCCCTATCATCTGTTATTAAGAGATGTTTAAACGGAAACTATTTTTAGAAATGCCTAAAAGGAAAAAAATTCCAAAAGTTACAAATTGAAATGTCCTAATGCAGAAATTCTATGGCAGGCATATTTTTTCTCCCACAGTTACAGAAAACAGACTGGAAGACTATTGAGGTTATGCTGCTAATGGGAGCCAAGCCAGTTAACTTAAATAAAGAGAGGTGTATGTATGAGCTGTGGTCCCTACAGCAAAAATACAGATAAAAGTCATCAGTAATGCCAGGGGGAGGAGAACCCTTCTCTGCACCCCAACAGAAAGTAAACTATAATAATATTGTTCTTTTGGGTGTATTTTTGAAAGTATTTGGGATCCCTGGGATATGAATCATTTGTTTACCCACAGGGTATGCTGAATCTTATTCCAGCTTCCATTCTGAAATTACCTTGTACAAAAAGAACTTATTTGCAAAATTTAATATAAAAAAGCAAGATTTCCTGGCTCATTGCTGTAGCTTTGCTTCTCATTCCATGACATATTCAAATCCCTGACTGCTGTTTTCCTACTGCCTTCTTCTTTTCAACCGAGCTTGAGAATATTTTGTTCATGTTTGAAAGACAGAAAACCAAACTTCTACTTGCTATTTGAGAAAACAGCAACTTGCTAAAATAAAGAAAATAAAAGTTCATCCTCAAATAGGCAAAAATTTTCAACTGCTTAAAAGGAATTATGATAGTATTATCTTTGGGATATGATTGTCAGATGACTTTACATGGAAGATTAACACATTAGTTAAAATAATTCAGAAGATATTTGCTCCAGCATCAGCCAATTTTATCAGAGATTTGAATTTTCAGGAAAGAAACAGAAAAGAAAGATGCAGGAAACAAAATTGCTCATTCATTAATTTCAGGATCCCTTTGATAGTTTTGTTTTCTCACTTAACACAGATGTAACATAAGGCTAGTATTTAGTTTAGCCTTCTACAAATGGTAACATAAACTCCATCTATGACTTCTGTAATCCGTTGATAAAACTCGTAACTTTAGTTTTTTAAGACATCTCTCCCACAATCAATTGCTTTTGATTTGATAAGACTAAAATAGAAAATACAGGTCTTCTTTAGGCAATTAGTTTGTGTAATTAATCTGTTCTTTCTCAGAATTCTTTACAAGAAACTAACCAGAGTTGTGTAACTCTTTCAGGAAGCACCTCTCCTAGTCATCATCTATTTTTTTTAACTTCTTCTATAAGTCTGACATCTGAAACTTTTCTTTGAAAAGGGAATTCCAGAAAAATACTAAGTTTTCTATTTTAGACACATGACTCACATACAAAGAGATAAAAGTACCCTCTCTATTCCTATTGCTTTTTTCCCCACCATCTCATACTTGCCTATGCTGGCAAATCTAGACAGAAATAAGTTGAGAGACACTCACTCAGTCCAGTATCTCTGCTGGAAACACAGACAAGCAGACACATTCAAAACTGCTATTTATGTAGCAGAATATCAGTAATTTACCAAGCCCTCTTTATTTATAAAAAACATTCTTCCGAGAATGCTCTCTCTGCATATATTTTATCCTTTCTTTTTTTTTCCACACAGTTGGGGGTTTATGGTGGGGTGAGGGGCTTCTTTTCTTTTTTTGTATAACCTCTGATGTTTCAATAAATCCCATTTTGAACTGAAATGGGATCTGGCTTCCTTCCCTCTCACATTTCTCTCTATAGCTGTCCTGGCAGCTCTCAGATGTTTCTATGCAGTGACTGCAGCTGATGATAGCACAACCAGACTCTTCAGTGATTCTGGCGTGTTACCAACTTTTCCTGAGAATCTCAAAGAAAAGAGGAGAAGGAGCACTTTTTAGAACCTCCTAAGTCAGCTAAATCAGTTTAGAATTTCCCAAGACACAGGTACTTCTGTGACCTAATGGTGTGTGCTGTGTAGTGCAAGCAGCCTAGATATTGCTGTTTGTCAAAGACACTGGAATAGCTGTTTAGCAAAGTGTTCTGCAACTAAATAGATCAATTCTGTTATAGTAACATGCCTTCCAAATACAAGATTTAATGTCTAATCATAGAATGTTCATTAAATGAATAAGGCAGAAAACATCTTTGGATTTTTATAGCACTGAACACAGTGTTAAAACCAACACATTTCATTGAAAATTTAAACTGAACTGGATAAAGACCTAGCCACATAAGGTAGGAACTGCCTAGAGGACAAGGAAAAAAAAATGGCACCTTACAGAGTTGCTGGTAAACTTCCAACAGAGTAGCAGAGAATTTGGAAGGAATCTGTCACAGAGCAGTGTATTCTGTTTAAACACTTTTGTTGCCTAGATGGCACCTGGCAAGGTTTCGTAATTCAGACCCTTCGGGAGCAAGCTGAGTTGGAGACATAATTTTATAAGAAATATGAAGAACTATAGGTCTCAAAAGATCTGATGGTAGATTACAGGATCTGACATCACACGTTCACAGCACACTTCCTTTCACAACAGCTCAACAGAGAAATCAAACAGCTGGGAGTGAGACCTCCATTAAGAGATATGGGAAATGGTCTTAAGACAGACTACAGAAATAAATGCTGAAAAAGGTTATTAAATTGGAGGCTACCTTGAATATTAAAGGATGAAAACCTGAAACAACAGCCTAAGTAACTTGAGATTGTATGATTTCTTAGTATTCCTAACACAAAATGATTAATGTCCCCAATGAGATGAAGACTTCATTCCTCCTCACTATGGAGCCATCCTGAAATGACACTACGAAGAGTTGAATACTGCTGAAGAAGAACAGAAGTACTCCCATATCCACAATGAACAATACCAGAAATCCTGCTTGTCTGGAAAGGCATTGTTTAAACCAGGGAGGATAAAAAACTCTACATATTACTCATAGTTTAAGAATACTACCTATTAAATGGAAACTGATATTTTAAATGTCTCATTTGATTTAGGTTAACCTTGGGGGGGGAGCACATTGTGCTGTAGGAGTATGGCTTGACATGACACAGGAAAACTACAAATGCAGAAGTTAGGAACATTGTCAACACTACTTGGGACAGAGAAATGAATGATACAGATATTAAAACAGCCTGAAGAAACAAAATGGAATTTGAAGAAAAATTCACTCTAAATTCTAAGGAGAAACTTGTGGAACACCAGTAGTGAAAATAAAAAAAATAGCCAGGTGATAGAAAATTTGCAATTGGTGATGAATATAAAAGCACTGCTGCAATTTTGAATTGAATATACAAAGACTTTATACTACAGCAGAACAGAGACTTTCTCCTCTCCAGACATGGCTTTTGTGTGACCAGGTTATGAGAATTTTGATCATTCTGAGCATGCTTGCTTTTTGTTGTTGTTTTTTTTTTTCCTTCAGAAAAATACTGACAAATAGGAGGGGATTACAGAAAACAAGAGTTTCTTTTCATGGATGAGAAAACTTTGATGAAGGATGAAACATTATGTATACTTGGTCAGATTCACTGAAAACAAGTATGTGTCTAAATAAATTTGAAAACAGTCTATCAGTATTGAAGAATATAATCAGCAAGAGACAAAAGGACCATTCATAATATTTCCAGAGCATTGGAAAAGGAGTACTGTAAGGAAACATCTGTCTGGTGTTACATGATGGAAAAGAGCTCTTCTATGCTTCTTCTAAGTCTTAAAATTTCAGATTGACAATTATCTGCAGTGTATCAACTGAATAAAGATGTCTAACATCAACTGAGACACATTAAGTTGACTTTGATTGCTATTATCTAAGCACATAAAACCAGACTTGTAGGGGTCTAAAGATACACTAAAGACAAAGGACAGGAAAACAGCTAGAAGACTGCTAGGGGCAGTGAATTTCCTGCAATTTTACAGAAGAATAAATGAAAAAAAAAGTAGAAGATAGAAAACTGTGCAGAAGAGCTATACACATGAGATTTCTCCTTTCTCCCTTATAGTGACCAATAGCAGCTGTGAGAATACATTTCTATATCAAAGGATACCCAGTGATACATAAAAATGCAGCCACAGTATTTGAACATTTTCACAAAAGTTAAGGTTTATCATTAACATTCTGCAAGTTCCATAACTGTCTAACGCTCAAATTATGGAAGTCCCAAGGAAAAAATATTTGCTTCTCAAATCATAAAGCAAAAGTTCCCTAAATAACTCAACTTTCACCATGTGTAAAAGCCCTGATATCTGTCCAGCAGCAAACACTTTTTAAATCAACAAGCAGAATATTTGGACTTTTCCAATATGGATTTAAACTTTCTCCCAATAAATTTTAGGCAAAATGAGACAGTAAAATGAATGTGGTTATAACTACAAAATTAAACCTCCACTTTCACTTAAGTCCAAATGCAAACTACCATTGACTGCAATAGATGAAGAACTACAGCATTCCCTACTAACTTCTACATGACAGTTTCCTTCAAATTCAGCTATCCATTGGGTGAATTTTGTATTTTAAATATTTATATGCATTTCATCACTTCTGCTCACATAGACAAGGAGATGAAGGATATTCCCACTGCTCAATTCAGACCCTCAAAATGTGAATCACAGTAAGGCTATAAATTCAGAGACCAGAGATAGGTAAGGAAAATCCGATAATGTGAATAGTCCTAAAATAATCTATTTCATTACAAGATAAAAAGTCACTATACATCACTGAAACAACTACAGTAACCTAGTCTGATTTTGATTTAGTGTTCAAAAGGCAAAAGTGAGTGGGTAAACTGAGTAATGTTTCTTAAAACGTAATAATGAATTTCTCAAGTTTCTAGATTATTATTTTTAATATATGCATTATTTAATTTTAATTTAATTAATACCATTTTAATTTAATCAATAATTTAAAAATTCAATTACATTAATTCTTAGGGCTGCAAATACTCTTTAGGATCTAGCTTTACCTTGTACAGTACAATGGCAGTTATGTGTTTATGCACAGAAAAGAAAGTAGAAAAATGTGTTTTCTAGTTGAAAGTACAAGAGGATTAAGAAAAAGTAGGACTGAATCATCCCAGCTGAAATATGACCAGAGGGACTATTCTCTGTACTGTCAGGAACAATGCTAAAATGTCTTCTAGTATCAGGTTCAGTTGTTACATGTTTTTAAAAAAATTCTTAAAGATGACATGTCATGATCACATCATTTCATTATCAATTCAGTAATGAGAAGAGAGCAGCTGGATGAACACCACATAAGGAAGAGATTAAAACCACTTTCTACTTCAATGCAAGTTCTCCAGAAGGCTTGCTATTGAACATTTCATGTTGACATAATTATTTTTTCCATTTTGAATTGTCTCTCTTATTGACCCAAAAGACATACAGCTTATGTTTCTTCATAGTTTTTTTTATGTCACATACTGGCACAATAGTTTTCTTTCCTTAAAAAAATTCGTTTGAATTAATAATGTAATAAAGCGTATTGTAAGAACCTTATCATTTCCACTTTCAAACAAGAACAGAGACTCAGTCTCTGCACTGTGATTTGGTAAGTTTAGTCTTGCAAGTTAATCCAACTTAAATGAGTGAAAACGGAGTAAATACTGCCCTGAAAAATTCTTAAGTATGGAAATAATTAGACAGTCAGAACACTTAGTTATGGTATAACCAGTTGACATCTTGCACACCTATTACATTTGAAAAAAACACATTTTAAATCAGTAATTAATTATTTTTATATTATTGTGTTTTAATTATATAGTCTAAAGACACTTTATCAACTCAGATAATTTTTTTAATGGCTCAGTGCAACATAAAAACCAATGAAACAAATCATTGCCAACTTTCTTAAATAATTAGTTTGAGGAATAGCAATGAAGCCAGGGGAGGAAAATACCAGGTGTTTATGAGCAGCACTCTCATTTGTTTGTTTCTTATCCCAAGTGTAGCTTGAGATAATTTTTGGGACTGGCTGCAAAGCTTCCTTTGACACTACTGCCTAGGCTTGACTCCACATAAAGTTAAGTAACAAAAACAGAAGCAGAAATGCAGCCCTCCTTTTACACAGTGCTAGGAATACAACCTTCTAAATAATGTAGTTTGCAAGTAAGAGATCAATTCAATCAACACACTTTCTACATTTGTGTTGCTTTAGCAAAGTGAAATTCAATTTCATTAGCAAGGCAACTGTGGGCATCTTACACAGTTCACATTTTCTGATACACAGACCCTTAGGTTTTAGTTACTTAAAGCTTCTAGGATAGAAAAATAAATCCTCAAAGGTAACATGGAGGTAAACTTCTTTTACATGTTTGTGAAATTATACCAATGTCAAAGAATGAACTAAAAATTATTTTTAGATTCCTAATACAAAAATGTTAAACTGCAGCCACAGCTGACAGCACTGATTATTAAGTAAAAAGCATTGTAGGGAGGTTATAAGGAACTCAAATCAACTCTAAGCTGAAAGTCTAAGCAATTGAAAAGTTATATGACCACTTAAGAGAAACCTAAATATGTTAAATTATGGAAATAAGCACTTCAGGCACTCAATCTTAATTCTGCCCTTTAGTGAACAGAAGTGCACCAAAAAGGTATGTGATCTTAAAAGTTAATATTAATCTATTTTGGAACCATAAATACCAAAATACTTCAACAGCAATCACACAGACATTTCCTATTACAACTCATGGCCACAGGGTTATTAGGGTAAGTTTCTGGTTTGTTTTGTCTATTTTTCCCCTTACCTTAGGCTCCTTATAAATGGAATGTAACCAGATTTTCTGTGCAAGATTTACTGCTGCAGGTCACCTCCACCACTGTGCCCAATGAGCCTTTTTTGACAATGTGGTGTCAACCAAAGCAATATTAGGTTTTGCATAGAATTTTTTGCCCCTGCTATCTGCCTCTAACACTCTAATCTATAATGCAGTAGCTGTCAATGCAGTAGTTTGCAAGGGAGAGTTATGGGATCTCTCTTATCCCTCTTTTCCTTGTGCAGGACACAACAACAGCCACATAGATTTTTGCTTAGCAGTGCTGTGCTGCAGTGTTTTAGAAAATCAAGCCCAAAAGCTGTTAGAATTTCGCTTTGCAAGGGGAATCTAAATCCATTACACTATACCACATTTTAATGTGAAAATCATTTAGGGTCAGAGTAATTCTCTTGTACTATATTCTCTGTTGTTTTTGTGCTCTGAAGTTGTGCATCACTTAACCAGTTCAGAGATACTGCAAAGTTACAAAGGAAATTGCAGAAACGTACCAACTCCCTCCCCCAGATTCATACATTTCTACATCAAAGAGTAGATTTTCCTTATTCCAGGACTATCTCACCTCTGGAGTGACATCTCGTGGTGCAAACCCTGTTCCTCCAGTTGTTAAAATCAAATTGAGCTCCTTTTCATCACACCAATCTATCAGCGTCTCCTGAAAGAGAACATGAATCCTGTCAGATCTAGAAAGTAATATGTGGGATACCAGTTACCCCAGAAAACACCTGAACACTTGGAACCTCTTAAACAGAGATACAGACTATACATACAGGGAATGGGAAAATCTCTCTTTTAATATAAAGATTTTGAATTACTATTTTTAACCAACATATGACAGAATGATTCAACTATCCATCATAATATTTTTTGAAATGGAAGCTGAAATTATCTTCTCCATCTCTTGCCCTGGAACAGCAAACAAGAATTTACAGTTATTCATTCATACCACTGTTTATTCTGAGATATAAATATAATGCTTTGACACATTAATAGAGTGTTCACCTTTAAACTCAGGTTACATGGTGATTACAGCAACTTTGCTTTCTACACTCCACTTTTTAACAGTCTGAAAACTCAAGAACCACTGATTTGTAAGCTTATCTACTAAAAGATGCAATAATACACCCGACACAGCAACAGAGATTATCTATAAACATCAGTAGGATTGTGCATACCAATCCTATTGATGAGGTTGAACTAAGAGGGCTTAATAAATCTGTCATGTAAATTCAATGACTTACAGTATTGGAGAACTCATTATACAAGAGAAGCATTTCATTTGATTGGCAGTCATTTTTAAAATGACATTTTAAACTAGTTTTCAAACTGGTAAAAATTTGAGAAAAGCAGAAAATATATTTAGTCTCAGTATGATTATATCACCCTTCATACTCTACTGTGGGCTAGCACAACAGCAGAACATCTACTTAGAGCTCAAAATCAGATGTGTTACATGAAGTACATTCATGCATTACATAGTAAAGCATCCATCTGTAGAAATTAGTCAGATCCATTACTTAGCTATGTTTATTCTAGCAAATCAACTTCTTTGAAAAACTTTGTGGCACATTTGTGTTTCTGAAGTATTGGGGAAGAACCAATTCTTTTGGTAACTGTTGGCTAGAAGCTTATTATTTATCAAAAAACTAGATCTGAGCAACATACTAATTAAAGCTCAAAATACTGTTGATGGTCATAAAAACATGAAGAACAACTTAAGACTTACTACCAACACAGATTAATCCTCAGGTATAGCTGAGGCTTAGCACTACTATGTAACTTCTAATTAAGAGAAAGTTCATATAAAAGCCTCTTCCAAAGTGCAGGGAGAATAGAACTGCCTGCCTGCAAGCACCATCATGCAGAGGTATCCAAGGATTACTTAAGAAGGGGCAAAGCCAAAGATTCTATCTTTTTGTCTCCTTTCTTTACTCATTCCTTCCACTTTCTGCTTTCAATTATCTTGTCTTTATTAAAATCACATTCATCTTTTTACTCTCCCTGTGTGGACCATGGCACTCTACTTAGGTAGGTTACACTTACTGGAGGATTGCTGTTATATGAACATTGTGAATAAGCACAAGAAGGGAACACGTGTAATGTCTCAGACCTATATGTAAATAAACTATTAAGTCTGATTTTTAACTTACATTTTGAAAGCATGTGAATTACAGTAGTAAAAAGCATTGTAATCATAGAGCCATGGAATCGTATAATGTTTTAGGTTGGAAGGAACTAAACTATTAAGATCATCTGGTTCCAACAATCCAACATGGACAGGGACACCCCCCACTAAACTCCCACTAAACCAGGTTGCTCAAAGCCCCATCCAGTCTGGCCCTGAACACTTCCAGGAATGGGGCAGCCACAACTTCTCTGGGTGACCTGTGTCAATGTCACAACACCCTCACACTAATAATTCCTTCCTAATATCTAATCTAAATCTACCCTCTTCTAGTTTGAAACCATTACCCTTCATCACAGTATTCTGGTCAGTTCCTCCTGTAGTTAGAACAAATTCTAGGATTCAAACATCTCTTCACTAAACCACCCAGCCTTGATCTGAAGGATTCAAGAGAGAGAAAATACGTCATCATTTAATTTAGTAGAGTTTTCAAGCAGCTATTCACGCTTATCATTAAGTATTTGTTGTGTTATTAGTGTTTCTTACTAATAATTTCTGTGGGATAATACCTGTCACCCTCCCCCATGACATACAAGAAACTTGCTCATAAAATGCAAAAGAGTAATGTCCAGCAAAGGGCACCAGTGGACTGTCCTTTGTGTAAGTAAGTGAACAGGAGACACAAGCAGGGATTTGTTTCTGGAATGCATGGAACAGTTCACAGAATCACAGAAGGGTAAGGGTTGAAAGGGACTTCTGGAGATCATCATAGTCCAACCCCCCTGGCAAAGCAGGGTCACACAGTGCAGGCTGCACAGGGTCATGACCAGGTGGGTTCTCAATATCCACAGAGAAGAACTTCCTGTGTTTCGGGTTGTACCCACTGTTCCTTGTCCTGCTGCTGGGCACTACTCAAAAGAGTCAGGCCTTATCCTCTTGACAACTGTGCCCTTTATGTATTTACAAGGATTGACAGGATCCTCTTTCAGTCTTCTCCAGCCTAAATAGACAGAGGTGTCTCAGCCTTTCCTCATAAGAGAGATGCTCTGGCCCCCTAATCATCTTAGTAGCCCTCCACTGGACTGTCTCTAGTACCTCCTTGTCTTTCTTGAGCTGTGGATCCCAGAACTGGACACGATACTTCGGATGCAGCCTCAATGGGGCAGAGTGGAGGAGGAGGGTAACCTCCCACACCCTGCTGGCCACGCTCTTCTTAATGCATACCAGGAAGCCATTGGCCTTCTGGGCCACAAAGGTATATTGCTGACTCATGGTTAACCTGTTGTCCACCAGGACTCCCAGAGCTTTCTCTGCAAGCTGCTTCCCAGTAAGTCAACCCCTAATCTGTACTGGTGCATGGGGTATTAATTCCTAGGTGCAGGAGTCCTACCTTAGGTTCCTCTCCACCCACTTGTCCAGCCTGTGCAGGTCATGCTGGGTGGCAGCACAGCCTCATGTATCAACCACTCCTCCCACTTACCATCAGCAAACTTGCTGCTGGTGAACTGTCCCTTCATCCAGGCTATGAATGACAATGTTGAGCAAGACTGTACTCACCAGTGACCCCTGGGGAACAGGGCTAGCTACACACCTTCAACTGGACTGCACCACCGGTCACAACGTTACAAAACATGCTGTTAGCCATGAATTTAAACTTGAGAAAGGCTGCAAGACTCTTCCAGTCCTATAAAAGGTGCTGTAGTATGCTGTTCTTCCACACAGATAACCATACCATGAGTAATGCCCTCAGCCAGAGCAGAAGTACTACAAAGCACACCAGAACGGTCTCCCTGGATCAGACAACAAACACGGAATAGCCGAGGCCCTGAGGACTGTTCCTCTCCCACGATGCTACAGTTCTATGGTAATTCTTGTCCTTCTTTTTGTCCTAGTTTTGCCACCACTTGGCTCCCACATCTTTATGCTTCTGATATGATTAGAATACATTCCTGCAAATCAGTATTATGGTGCTTATTCCTGGAATTAACATCTGTATCTTTCTTCTTATCAATATGCCATTTCCTTCATGACAAAAAGACTGTAAAAATAATTCTCAGTCCATATGCATACTTTTCATACACCTTAACCATTGGAATATAACATGCACATTATTACCATTTAAAATATTCACTAGGAAAGAATAGGGAAATGCTAAAAAGAAAATAAACAGGCAGATTTTATAAAGAATCCATACATAATTCTTCCAGTCTATAGTCAATATTGGAACTAGTCAAGTAACTCTATAGTTAGTAAAAGTGTTTAGTTTTTTGGCACATGCTAAGTTATTTCTCCTTATATACTAACCTCACATGAAGGCCTATTTAAAATTTGTTAAAATTTAATTAAGTTGCAGAATACATATAAATGTTAAATGGGAAACTGAATTATGAAACTACACATTTATCTGCAGGATTTTGAAACAGATATAAGCTAAATAAGAAGCAAGCTGTTTTACAGACATGCATACTCTCCAGAACATCTCAAAACAACACCATGTGACTAAGAAGATCATTGCGGTGTCTGGGAAAATCTACTGACAGTGCTTAGATGTGCAGAAGCCTTTGTTCTCCAGCACAGACCTTCTGAAAACTGCAAGGTTTGTAAAATTAAAAACTTTTACTTTTTTAAATGGATCCTGTTTATTCTGGGAGACTATGTTTCAAAATGCAAGCAAAAAACATATAGAAAAATGTTCTCAGAGTGGTAACGATAGCTTCCCTAGCAATCCAAGTCAAATATGAAAAAGTGTTACATAAAAAGCCACATTAAATATCAATTTCATTTTCTTTCACACTGGGTAATCTCATGCTTGAAGAGATAAAAGGATGTTTGAGATAGTTTAAATTCAGGATTATCTAACATCATCATAATGAAGAAATTACAGTGAATGAGGATATGGAAAAACAAACTAAAGAAGAGAAAGTCTGCATAGTTGCAGATTTGCTGTGAAAACCAGATGTCACTGACCACTGAGTTCCAGGCATAGGAACTGGCACATGAAGATCTCTTAACAACCTTTACTTAGTCTTGTGGCTTAAACTACTCCAGAGCTCAGCTCACTAAAGTTTATTGCTGATTTTATGGCATGAGAGGGCATACATAACTGAATTAACCAAATTCACCTCACAACACAAATAGAAAGCACAGAAAAAATGGTGAAAGTAACCCAAGTGTTTTTTGTTGTTGGGTATTTCATATTGCATCTCCTCTATTCAGCTGACCATGGCTCTTCCATTAATTTAAAAGAGAAAATTTAGCACTTAGGACCATGTAAGAACATGAATGCTCACATAGCAAAAGCACTGAAGGAAAGATACAGACCTGAGTTCAATATCCAATTTGAAAAAAGAAGGTAGGCCTTCAAAATGTTAAAATATTCTTGGAATTAATCTCATATTTATTGCCCTTTTTCTTGTGAAGGTTTTATTTGTTATGCTCATTAACTTTCTCTTACTGCCTGAAAGCTTTGCTGAAATGCAGAGGCATGGTTACCTTTAACCATAGTGCAAAAGCCCTTGCAAACACTCAGTCTCAAAATGGTATCAGACTATCAGAAAATGAAATACTAACCCACCAGGAAAATATCCTTGACATTTTCTGCTACCTCCACCCCTTTTTTTTCCTTCCCCCACCAACAAAAGGTAGAAGGTAAAAGAAAAGTTAAGACTGTGTTCAGAGTGTAATCACTGCAGTCAAGAGACCTGGATGAAATGCAAGTACACATCTCAATGTCTCTAAATTGACCTTTTACTTGATTTTACAGAACATCATTAGCAGTCTTTTGAAATTTGTACAGATATATTTGCAGTTTTCAGCATCACAGTAATTTTTCACTCTTGTTTTTCTAAGTACAGTTCTCTAAATGTTAAGGTGATGTACTAAAAGAAGTAAAAATGCAAATATTTCACTGAAATACCAAACTAAAGGAAGAAAGCAATAAAAATGTACTCAGCAAATGGCTTACTTTCCAAATGGAGATTTAATTACAAGCATTCATAATTTGAAATACATTGCAGCTATCAAATATTTCAGGGTTTAACACACATGCAATGAAACCTTTTTTAAAAAAAGTAATTCACTTATTCTAAAAGCTACTATTCATAATAATTATCCCTAAAAATACAGGGTGGGGATAAGTAGGCAAGTGGAATGCTCAACAGATTTCATCTATGCAACTGAATAGGTAAGTCAAGCAGGGAGATGTGTAAATGCTGAAGTGTTTGCTGGTGAAACCAACAGGACTGGGACTGCCAGCACTGCAGTAATCTGCTTTTAAGGGATGAGACTGGCAAAAAAATTTCTAACTCTTATGCTGGAGAAAGGTGAAGACAGCACAGGTCAAGTACAAGACTGACTCCACAAAAGAAAGGTGCAGTTTTAAGTATTTTGTGCTGATTTCCTCACAGAAGGACAAGGGAGGGATTCTTAAGTCAAGCTAACTGCCTTGATATGTCAGTCTCAGAGAGAAGAAAAATCATGAATTTATTCATTGTATGATTGAACAAATTAAATTAAAATTTACAAGGGGGTCTAAACCAGATGCAAACCATGAGTCTATATGTGCAGCAAGGCACAAGATCTCTTTCTTTTTGTATGAAAATCTGTTCCCATCTACTGTTGGTGCCACTGGTATCCTCCTAGAGTGCATGCCGAGGTCTTGAAATCACACCTACTCACTGGAAAGCATCAGTCACTCCAGCATAACATTTTTCCTCAGAAGCCTGGAGGAAAGGACGGAACTTAAGAGCTCAGAATTAGATTTTCTTCCCAAACACATCTGTTCCTTGAAACAACTTTCCTGTCCTCTCTGAATTTGGCAGATATATTCATGTGTATGGGTACATATGCACACAAGTTCATCTTTAGATAATAAAAATGCACTAACAAAAGCACCAAAGTTCAATGTCTCATTTCTGGCATATGTAAAAGAGCTCTCTTAGCTATTGCTTACTTATTAAAATAAATATTACAGTCATTCTAAACAAAAAAATCAGGTTTTAAAAAATGAATTTATTTGAAACCAATTAAAAACCAAAGAAAATCATAATTCCTCCTTACAAGTATTACTTTACCCACTGAGAATCTTGACATCTAATATATATTTCTCTCATTACTCCTACAACAACAAAAGCTAAAGCAGCAACTGGAATGAAAAGGGAAAAAAAAAATAAAACCAGGTAAATTAACCCAATACTGCTCACTAAGAATAAATCACCAGAAATTTTCTCTATTTTTAAAAAATTTAATTAAAGCAGCACTTCAAAGAGTTGTTGTCACAAGATACAAATGCTTGCTTTTAGAGACAAACTTCAGATTAATTGTGCAGAACAAGATGTCTTTTTCCATGTTTTCTTCCCCTTTGCATACTTTAATGTTCAGCTAAGGCTTAAAAGCTGCTCAGATTGTTTAAATGACACTCTGCCTTGTGGTTTTCTTCTCAGAATGTGAAAAGACAGCTTGAAATTACATACAAGGTAGTAACTTTCTAAAACTACAGTTCTTTATAGTATTTTATCTATGGATAGCCACATTTACAGCACACCTATCTCATGCATCACAGAAGTTCCATTGACCTTTTCTAGCTGCAACCAAGCCCAGGTAAGCTGTATCTAGATCTTACTGAAAACACAGAAATGGCAAAGCCACAGAAAACCAACCAGAAATTTCTTTGGGCTGCCACGACAGCACTAATGGCTTCAACTCTAGGAAACTGGTAAAAGCCTGTGTGTCATACAGAGGTGCTGTGTCTCAGAGAGCTCCCAGTATAAGCACATAAGAATCATATTTGTGTAACAGCCCCCAACTCAATCTGCACTTGAAAATAACCACTTGCAGAATTTGCAACTACATCTTTGCATGCAGACACAAGTACATCTCCAGTTTAAGGCAGGTTATACCCTATGTCTACTTTTTCTGTTTAATGGGCAGGAAGAGAAGCAGATTAAAAAATTACTACAAGGCTTTAAAAAACATGAGGAACCCAGCTATGGAAAAGATGTTTAAACTCAAGTGTTTGCTTTTCTGTAACTGGTCTGTTGGTCCTAAAAAACAACATAATTCTAAAAATGTAACTGATTCTTAATGAACTCAGTTCAGTGCAAGACACTATTACCTTTTCCTTTTAAAATAATATTACAACTTACATAATTTCAATTTTTGGTGTAGCTCTCAATGGAATTGGCAAATCGAACAGAGTAAAAAGATTAAAATATCTAAAAAAGGGACGATGAGATTAAGCCATTAGAGAGACAGGGAACCACTCAGTGTACTGCAGTTTGTGGTATAAAATCCCCCACATGTGTATTGTTCATGCATATTATCCATAGAGTCAATGAAAGAAAATGTTCTTAAAATCTACTGCTTTACCTGTGAAAATACAGTAAAGAAAATTTACCTACCAACGAATGGCTGCTGTACTTTTGAGATACTTAGTCCATACATATAGTCTAAGAGTGGGTGGGCTGGTGGCCTGCCCTGGGGTGTCCCAGGAGGGGGCTCTAGCTCCTCCCCTCTTCCTGCTTGAGGCATGACATACAGGGCAGAGGGCATCCGCCACCACTGCAGTTCCTCTTAAATGCACAATCAAACCTGAAAGAGATTCAGAAAGAGGGGAAAGGCAGGTAGACTAATGTACATGCAGACTATACCTCTCAAAGAACACCAGTTACTGACCAGTAACCTTTCTTCTTTGAGTCTGCATGTACATTCCCGCAATGACTCGCTCTGAACAGTTACCTTGGCCTTTTACCACCCTGAGGACTCCCACAAACAACTGCAGCATCACTCCACTGAAGGCTGGAACAGCCCTGGATACTCTCAGATTAACATAATGCCAGCTGAAAGCAAAGACAGAACTCCATGTGGCCTTACACCAAATGCATGTACCATACAAAACAGGTATCTAACAGGGATAGATATCCAGGCTAGATCTAACAGGGATAGATAGCCCAGGGATCTAACAGAAATGGTTTTGGCCATGGGAGGAAGGTTCCTTGAGTCTACAGAGAGGCAGAAAGCCATCTTGTTCAGATGCTGTGTGAAATCCGCTCAACTCCTGGATATTTCCACCCAGCAACAAGCAAAGAAACAAACTAAACCGCTTCAACCTGTAAAGAGAGATATAGGGTCCTTATGAAATTGAGAATGTGAAGCAAAAAAATTCAACCAAAGAAATGTAAATCTGGAAATGAGTACCAGAGGACTAATCGCCTGGCTACCCTGGAACTTTAGCACCACTTCAAGAAGGAATTTTTGGATGACTGAAGAACTAGTATGTAAAATGACAGCCATAAGGACTCATATACCTTCCCAGCTGGCTGAGAAAACTGTGACCTGATGTGCCACTTTCATAGACACAAACGGAAGAATTATGGATTTAAGAGCTCAAAATGAGAAAAGAAACCACTATAATGCAGCCGTTTTCCAAGACATCCTGATCAGCTCTGTTAGTAAGTTAGGAGGCGTGAGAATGTCAGTGTACTGAACCAGAGAGAGCAACCACCTGCAGAAAGGGATCAGAGGAACTGCATGTAACAAATAAACTAAAAGAGCTGACATCAAAGCAGCAACAAACACAGTACAAAGAAAAATACTGTATTCTTACAGATCATGCATGTCTAGACAATACTGTCATGCAATTGGCTATCATTACTCTGGAGAGCACCAAGAACTGACTACCCTAGAGATGGATTAATGTCTTGACATGGAGATTCCCTGGACAGCCACAGACTGAAGAAGAGCCAGAGCTAAAATATGTCTCTGCTACTACAAAAGAAATCTCACATAGCAGCATATGAACATACCTACTGTCAGAGCAAGGTGAAATTAACCACAAAATAAGAAGTATCCAGTATTTTACTGAACACTTTTCTGTAGGAATGCCAATTCTGCTGTCTTACAATCATTATATACCATAAAAAGAGAAGCATTTTGCAAGCCTAATCCAAACAAAATTACTGTATGGCTTTATTAAGCCAGGCAGCTGCTTTAGGAACCAAAACAATGAGTGTAATTTAGGAAAAGCACATGCCCTATTGAAAAGAAAAGTCTTGAGTCCTCTAAAGACTACCCATAAAGGAAACAGCAAGTCACTTATATACTCAGAGAGATTTCCATGGGGAAGTCCAGTTCATCACATTCTAAAGAATATACTAAAATGGAACTGGATGGAGTCTCCGTTATTCTCTGTCTAGTTCAGGATTATTTTGTCAGTCCTGACAGACACCTGTTTACAAAACATACTCTTAAAGACCAGTAAATATTTTACTTCTGGACAAATTACCACTGAAAGAGTAGGATAATAAACTAGTTTAAATGAAAATCCAGACTTTGAGAAGAAATACAGAGATTTGGTCTAAAATATCACTTCTGTTTCACAAATGACTGTAACAGTCAAAGCCAATTTTATCAGGACTCATTATTTTTTGTATGCAACAAAGAGCACTGTTATGTCAAACAAGTAAAACTGTGAAGAATCACATCAATAGTCCAAATTTGAGTTAACTCTTATTTTTAAAATGAAAGTTTGATGATTGCTGCAGAATGGAGAGATTTCCATGCTTCTGAACCATCAAAGTGCTGAAATAGTTGCTGCTTATAAATGGGGCTTGTAAGTGTTTCCAGGAACTGTAATATTCTGTAGTACTGAGAAACAAAGCCCTAGCAGAAGATGGATTCCTCTCGAAGTGCAACCATTTCCATTTTGTAACACATGTAAAGCTTATGGGCCATTTCCTAATCTAAACCAAAATGTTCTGTATGTTTCAGTGTGTTATTACACCGAGGCCAGAATGATTCATGTGTCTATTGACACGAGTGATCAATGAGGAGAAAAGACAAAATGAGCAGAATAAATACAAGCTTCTGAATTCCAGGTACCATACTGTTCAAGCCAGAATGGAGTGACTTGGTGACTCAGACACTGCTTTTTCTTAACCATAACAGAATGAGAGTATTAGTAGATAAGCATAGCTCTGAAATGCATGCATATGCTTCCAAACAACCAGTCTACGATTGTCCTGGCACTGTTCAGATTGTCTTAGAGAAGTGTTATTTTGCCCTAGTGAAATGTACCAAGCTAACAATAAAATCTCTTTCCTGAAGAGAAAATGAGATGAGAATTAACTGTGTTCAGCCTTTTACCATGTCATAAAAATTTTTAAAAGTATTTTTAGAGAGTGCTGAACATTCTGCATGAGTTGATGGAGAAAGATTTGTTGTACTAATCAGGTCACTATGTGTGAGTGTGCTAAGGGATTAATTTCACCCAGGAAAAATGACTATCACAGACAAACAAGAAATTACAAAGGACCACTTTTTGATGGTAAATGACCTTCCAGGTCTAATAATCAATGCCAGATTCAGTTCCCACAAGACAGTAAATCATCAGAAAGAAAGCCCCTTCATTCAAAACTAAGCAGTGTCCTTTATCCAAATATAAGGAAGGTACAGACATCCCACTCCGATACATTCTTATGATAGGGATATACAAAGAAGAGAAAGGTATATGCAAGAAAGGAAAGAAGATTGGAGTATTCTGGGACTGATGAGACTGCCTGTACTTCTCCATTATCAGCTGAGTAGGACTAATCTTGAAGACTTCACAAATGATTCTCAAAAGTGATAAAGAAAGGATAAAAATCAATTGAGATTCATTGACAGTTCTTAATGCAAAAAGCATGTTGACAGCTGTTGAAGACAATGAAAAACAAATAACTATGATCATTATAGGAAAAAAAAAAATCAGTCTTTTCCCTACAAGCCCTTGGATTTTTTTTATAGAGCTAGAACACAATAGAAAAGTAATAGAAGGAAGTGATAACAGGCTGCTTTGCTGATTAGGTTATTGTTTATTCCTGAACTCCAGAGTATAAGAATCCAAAGACTATAAAATGTAGTGAAAGAACCTTTTGGCATTTATATGACAATCCATCACTGAACTAAAAAGGCCATTCTTTTCAAAGGGAAGACCTTTTCAGGATGCAATCTATGAAGAATCTATCTTACAGGCCCAAAGGATAACAGCTATTACATGATACTGGTTGAAAGCTGTTACCATAGAATCCGATGAGTTATCTTCTGCTTCCACTGCAGCTTGCAGAGGTGTCTTAGCACTGGCTGGTCTGACTGCAATCAAAGATTTCAACCGATTATTATACTCAGGAGAAAACTGATGCAGAACAACTCAGATTAGAATGATTTCTTGACCTAAGAGTTGAAACTTTTTAGTAATTTCTCCTTTGGAGGCTTTTAATACATGTTCATTTTTTCTTTATACATACTAGCAACAAAACTACTCAGACTCATGTGGTAATAAAAGCATTCAAAATCCTGAGGAGATTTCAAAAATCACCTTTTCCAGCTGTTTCTGCAGCTGGTATAAATGAAGGTAAAATCTGCCAGGACACTAAGGTTGTTAAAATACACCTTTACTGGTATTGGAAATCTCTCAGGCAAAATAAATTGCAGAATGTCGATCTACAGCTTTTTTGCAGAATTCCTTGTACTGTAATCTCCATTGTCTCTAAGGTCCTAAATTCTTGGAAAATCTTCTGAGCTATACAGAAGGATATGCTAATACTTTGTTATATGACAAGGATTTAATATATAAAATAAAAAAATTACATCCTTCTGAACTAACTGAGGCAGAGATAATGTTTTAAGAAGCCTGCCTAATTTGGTGAGTTGCTGCAAATGGAGCAAACAGAAGCTTAATAAAGCAACTGCTTCATGGAAGTGATCTAACTCAAAATGTTAACAAAGCCATAAAGGCTAACTAGGACATGAATAAGGTTCAAGCAATAAATGAGGAGAGCTAAAAAGGACAATTCTGAGCCAAATGATTTGTGAAATCTTGAATGATTTTGTAAAGACACATACCAAACTTCACTTGCTAAAATTTAAAAATCATTAAAAGAAATAGTAATTAGTAGTATTGGAATGAGAGAAGTGCAGAATTCCTTCCCAATGCTTGCAGGGATCATATTGAGTCTCTTGAATCCTGCAGAGAAAGCATTATCATAAATGGGTTTGAAGGGACCTGAAAGAAGATCATCTAGTTCTAACCCTGATGCCATAGGCAGGGACACCTCTCACTACACCAGCTTGCTCCAAGCCCATCCTACCTGGACTTGAATACCTCCAGGGAAGGGGCAACCACAACTTCTCTGGGCATCTTGTTCCAGTCTCTTGTCATTTTCACTGTTCAAAATTTCTTGCTAGTATGAAATCTAAATTTTTTTATCTTTGAGTGTGAAACAGTTCATCCTATCAACTATATGGCCTTATTCAAAGTCCCTCCCCAGCTTTCCTGCAGGCCCCTTCAGGTACTGGAAAATGACTATAAGGTCTCTTCTCCAGGCTGGACAACCCCAACTCTCTCCCCATAGCAGAGCTGCTCCAGCCCTCTGATCATCTTTGTGGTTCTCCTCTGGACTCGCTCCAACAGCTCCATGTCCTTGTTGTTTTGAACTCCACCATCTCATGGACACTGCAGCCAAGGCTGCCCTTGAGCTTCACATTCCCCACCAGCCCCTCCTTGCTGGTGAGAACAAGATCCAGCACAGCCCCCCCCCTCACTGGCTCCTCTATCACTTGAAGAGGAAGGCTATCATCAATGCATTCCAGGAATCCCTTGGATTGTTTATGCCCTGCTGTGCTGTCCCTCCAACATGTATTAGAGTGGTTGAAATCTCCCATGAGGATCAGGGCTTTGAATGTGAGGCTACTGCTATCTGTCTGTAAAGAGACCCATCTTCTCAGCGTTCCTGGTTGGGTGGCCTTTAGCAGACCTCTACTGTCATGTTCCTGGTCCCTGCCCTCCCTTTAATCCTGACCCATGAACTCTCAGTCAGTTCCTCATCCATTCCCAGGTGGATCTCCATGCACTTTTGCTGGCCATTGACACAGAGGGTAACACCAACTCCTTTTATTTCCTGCCTGTTCTTAGAAAGAGCTTGCATCCTTCCATTCCCTCCAGTCATAGGAGCCATCCCACCATGTCCCTGTGATGCCAGTGTCTTGGTATATTCAGAACATTTTCCAGTCCCACAGTTTTCAACACGCTGGTTGAAATGGTTCTATTTGCAACACCTTTTCTGTGTGAGCTTTTGAAAGAAACACTACTAACTCCAGAACAATGAACACTTGCACTAAGATGTCATTGATACAGGTACTCCTAACAGTTAATCTTGAATAAATGATGGCCTAATTAATAAAGTGCTTTGGCAACGAATATATTTATACCATTTGCTTTGTTGCAAAATCAAGATCCACACCAGAACCAAAAGCTGCAGCACTGAGACAACAGCAGTCAATGAGTGAAGCCTTAGAGTGTCTTCTTCAAGAGGAATTAGTGATTTATGCACTTCCACTACTTAGCAAAAGACAAATCAAACCTTAGTGCCCTTTTTACTGAAAGGTTTTCTTACAAATAAGGTTCTAACCCTAAATTTATTTCGGTTGTGCTAATCTTATCAGATCCTTCCCTATCCTTTTGAGGCATTTCAGAAAGTATTTTTCAAATTTTTTAAAACTGCTCTTATTTACCTTATCTGAAGTTTATATTAAAATTTCTTAACTATCTAGAAGATGACATTATTGTCACCATCACAGCTAATATGCAGATATTGCAACTATTCATTGTGCTTTCATTAATGGGTAATGCATGTCTGCCTCTCTTCCTGCTTCCCTCGAAAAAGAATGGGGAGAAGATACTTCTTTTTTTGAGTTGTTTTCAAAAGTAGGGAGACTCAGTAATTAAGGAAATGTTTAAGGAATGCAGTTAAAGGTTCAACAAGTTCTAGTGAAAAAAGTGCACTTTAATTGTTAAAGATGTGCTCAAGTCAGAAGGACAGTAGAGGTTATGCATGTGAAATGTCTGCTGCTCCACAGAAACAGAACCCTCCTTGATAAGCATAAGTTGTATCTAGAGTTGTGAAACCACAGAAAGCCCTCTGGACTGTAAGGCACTTGTTATTTTAAAGATATAGGAAGACACACGTCATAACCTTTAGAAGAATCCAGAGTTATTTATATTCTTCAAAAAAAAGCTGCATAAGAATTAAAGAGTCCTTTGACTGTATCTCGCCTACTTTGTAAACTATTATTCTAACATACGGTCTCCTAAATGAAAATGTTTACATAAGTAATTTCTGGGGTTTTAACTGCAAAATTTACCTTTCTGGACATGTTAAAATCACACTACAGTCATCTGCTCCCTGAGATTTAGAATAAAGGCATCATCTCAATAATTAGAAATACCATATTGCCCCTTTCAAAGAGCTGTACCACTGCCCACACATTCTACTTTGAGGATTATGATGCACACAGTATATGTTATTTCTGCACTACTACTTCCCCTTGTAGAGACAATTGCCACTTTAGTGCTGGAGAGTGATGAAGAGCCCACACAGGCAGCAGAGTCATTCAGATAGCATTTTCAGTAAGAGAGAGTAGGTGGAATTAGAGGATGAAGGACGGTATGCAATAAATTTCATCTGAGAGCAAGAACTGGGCAATGCCCTCTGGAAATTAAGGACCATGCAATGTTCTATTAATAATGTGTATAATATTGTAGTGATTCTGACCAGGAGGCCATTGCACATCGATAACTTAGTGATCCACCTAAGAGTTTCCCTGCAGTTTCCACAGCAGCCTCTGCTGTACTCCAGGTCCTGCATGGCCCTCAGGCTGGTGGCTGTGCCACCAGCATGGCCTCTCCACTGGCCATCACTTCTGACTCCATAGAAGGAGAAGCCCTTCATTTTTTCTTGCAATTACTAAGAAAGTCTTTCCTGTCCTATAAAGACCTCTCTCCAGGCCCGGCAATAACTGTAATATTTGAAGACATTAAAAAGTGATCAAAATGTTTTTCATCTCCTAAGAGTTACAAATTTTTCATTAAACATCATGTCCAGTAGGATAAAAAAAATTATAGCAGCAATATTCCAAGAGCTTTTACATTTGTACCTATGAATCCAAGCACATTATCCAACCCATTGTCCCCTTAAAGCTTTCAGTTTTGGAGCTGTAACCATCTACACCAACCAACTTAGAAAATGATGCCAATTTCCAAGTCACTGAAGGTACACTTCTTCCTAAGTGTCAGAGATCATTTAGTAGTCTGTTAAGTCTTTAGCTGCTGCTTCAACTTTAACTTCTTTCTAACTCCAAAAGCAGAGATATTTTTAGTAGGAAAAATACTACATATTTCAGGGTAACGTTGTAAGAGCATTGGCTACAGCAAATAAATTTAACTGGAATGAGAAGTATACAGCTTTCTATACAAAATAAAGCTGTACAGACAAAGCCATTTTTTGTCAGACAACTACTTTTCTATGTCATTCTTTGGATTTTGGGAAATTTGAGTTTCATGTATTTCAGCTTTGAACCTTTAGAAAAAACATCCAGTAATAACCACACTAAAACTGAGGCACAGAACAGGACACTTCCACTTCATGTAAATATATTCCATTGAAGGTCATAACTAGCAAGTTAATATCTGGCCATCCTCATTACAGGACTGATAAAAGAATGCTACTTTGCTCAGGAAGGAAACAGAATTTTCCCCTTTGGGCTCCTTTATTATGATACTCTTGTAGAGAGATATTAAATTTGTCACTGACTTGTAGAAAAATTTTCATCAGTAATGTCTGGGTTTTTTTGATAGATTTCCGGGTCTGACTGTGGCTTGGTAATAAAATGTTGAATTCTTTTGCAAACTCTGTAGTTTGAATGTTATCTTTAGTTAGTTTCCTGAAGCTAATCTGAGACAGTAAATGAAGTTTTCATGGGGAGTTTTGTATAAGAAAAAGAGCAATGATCTTGAGAACCATTTTAAATTCATGATTCTGGGAAGGGACAGCAGTAAGATTGTTTATACCAGTTTCAATTTTAAATTGATTTTGTTATTTTTGTTTCTTTTTTACATTGGTAAGCCACTAACCACCTTGTGTGTAAAATAAACTCATTGCATGGAAATTATTAGTCAGTAAGCTTGATGCATTGTATCTCACTCTCAATTTTGAAACCTACAAGACAGTCAGCAAGCATACTTCTTTTGCTTTTCTTTTCCTACTATTTACCCAACCTCAATATAAGTGCTCAAACATATCCAGTATTGTTTTACTGGAAGAGATCTAGCAGACTGAGTTGAAAATGTTTTCAACAGTAACTAGTCTGAAATTACCTATTTATTCCACCCCAGAAAATTCCCATTTTTCCCTTTTATTTTTCAGTTTGTGTATTATAAGATTGCCATGGTTTTAGGGGAAGTGTAACATAATTAGATCAGTTTTTGCTGTTGTCAAGACAATGTCTCTGCTAAAATACTATTTGTCCAAATATAGGATTGTTTTTAAAGAATTTAAGATACTAAAATTGTGCAAAAAATATTGACATACAAAATATTCTGAACACACATACACACAAAAATATTGTATTACAATCTATACATTACCTCATACAAAAGACTGAAATATAAAAATACATTGTAAAATGCTTGGGTACACAAATACATGAGATGTACTTTGGTTTTTAACTTAAAGCTACATGTTAAGTGTAGGGAACTGTGCCATCATAATTAAAGCTTCACTACTGGCTGAACAGTCAGAATGTATGTTGTGCTTTACATAGTTAGGTCTGCTGAAAAGGCATCACAGAAAAACTCCTGATTTGCTGGGTCTCTCACAAATCAGCTCACTGAGGATATCATGCATGTGAAAGCTTTAATGACATTTAAAGTATAGCACTTCATAAATGCCCTTTTTTTTTATTTTTGAAAGACCACCATCCCTTTGGTTTTCCCACCTACAGAGAAGCCTTTGCAGTTCTGCACTTCCATGTAGAGACATTTGGAGCTTCTGGATGTGAAGCAGTTCTTTACAGTTCCATGATTTTTAAACTTGGGCATCTTGCCTTCTAAATAGCCTGAGGACAACTGTCTGCTGTCTTTTACAGCCTCAAGGTACTCTGTAAAATACAGTGTTAGCTGCAGTGCCCCGAATGATGCTCAGCTTTATTTTTACTCACTGCTTTTTTATATAGCATTATTCCCTAGAAATTTTTATTGAAATACAGAATTCCTCCGAATACATGATGTTTGGGGTTTTTTTTCTGTTTTACCAAAGAAGTAGAATTTTAAAACACCTTGATGTTAAGCTCTTATCTTCCTAAGGTATCCTCAAATACACAGCTTCATTTTCAAGCATGAGATATTTAGGTAATTCTCACTTTTTAAAAATCATGTTCAATTTTCAAGACCACTTCACTGGTAGAACGCAGAAGAACCCTTTAAAAGGGTAACACTGGGACGTATAGATTTCCATAGGGCATAAGCCTATTTGTTAACATGTCATCATGCTACTGAAGCAACACAATACAATATTTATACAAGCAATACAATATTTATAATTTTAAAATACGGGCTATTATGGCAGAACATGACAGTAACAAAGCAGATGATAAACAGTAAGAAAAAAATAGAGACATTGGTCTACATGGAAATAGTGAAAGCGAATGTAAGTGTTACCTTTGCAACCTTAATATTCCATCTCAACTTGTCAGAATGATGAGGCAGGTGAAATTCAATGCAAACGTTTCTGACAGAACAATCCAAAACATCGTTGTGTATTTTTTATAAGATAACATTAAAATAGTAGAACACTGCAACCACTGCACCTTTACTGAACTGTGATGATTCAGGGGCATTTTCTTCTTTATACATTTCTCTGAGTACAATTAAGTAAAAAAATTCTAAAATCCTACTATAATTGAAAGGCAAGCAAACAGTAAATAAATTCAAAATGACACCTATTTTATGACACCTATATATAGAAAAAGAACATACCAAAAGCACATGGACAATAAAAATAGAAACATTAAACTTTTCTTCTTCAGGTAGTGCTCAAACTTGAAAATTTTTCTTGCCAAGATAGGTGTACACTAAGGACGAGTTCCATAGGGAGTTTAAAGATATTTCAGAAAGGCACATACTGTGACTTTGGCCACAGCAAACTACATTACATGCATTGTAATATCAAAACATTCTGTGTAGTCAACTACTCAGTCTTGCTAAACATATCCTGTGTGTCTCCAAACAGAAGATACTACTGTTGTCCAATCAAATACCTAAGCAGTGTTGTCTCCACATATGACAGCAAAAATAATTGGCTTTTGTTACAACCATATCAGTCCCATTCCCTTTGGAATCTGATGCCTACACCCAAAATGGACCACCTTTATTCAGGCAGCACCTGAACCCTGAACTCATGTCTATCTTCCCCCTTCCCCCCCCCCCC
>JAAWXA010000009.1:6998897-7185486 GCA_038090715.1 Florisuga fusca
CTCCGGCCCACCCCTATCCCCCTGTGGCATTGCTTTGTAGCTCTCTTAGGTAAAAGCCATAAGGTGGTGAAGAAGGCCAAGAGCATCCTGGCTTTTGTCAGAATCTGTGGCCTGCAGGACTAGGGAGTGACTGTCCCCCTGTACTCTCAAATGGTGAGGGGACTGTGTTCAGTTTGAATACGGTGTTCAGTTTTGGGACCCTCACTACAAGAAAGATATCAAGGTGCTGGAGTGAATCCAGAGAAGGGCAGAAAAGCTGGTAAAGAATCTGGGGAACAAGTTTTATGAAGAACAGCTGAGAGAACTGGGGTTGTTTAGTGTGGAGAACAGGAGGCAGAAAGGAGACACCTTATTATTCTCTACAACTACCTGACAGGAGGTTGGAGCACCCTGATCCAACCAGAAGCAGCTGAAAGGAACAAACTAATGAAAGAAGCTGGAGTGAGGGGGGTCAGGCTCTCCCAGGTAACAAGTGATAGGATGAGGGCAAATGGCCTCAAATGGTACCAGGGGAGGTTTAGATTGGATATTAGGAAAAAGTTCTTCAGTGAAAGTATTGTCAGGCATTTAAACAGGCTGTCCAGGGAGATGGCTGAATCACCATCCCTGGAGGCATTTAGAAGATGTGTAGATGTGGTACTTAGGGACATGGTTTAGTGATGGAATTGGCAGTGTTAAGTTTATGGTTGGAACTGATGACCTTAAGGGTCCTTTTTCAAACTAAATGATTCCGTGATCCACTATGGAGCAGGGGGATAATATCAGAATATACATATATTGGGGGGTGCACTCTCAAAAAATTTTTTACTAATGGGGTGCATGTTCAAAAAGTTTGGAGACCACTGGTCTAGACCTTTTTTTTTTTTTTTAAAATAGTTTGCCAGTATGGCTGAGCACTCCATAAGTGCTTAGCTCAGGCAACAGTGTTTCATTGGTAACAACGGCACTGTAGTATGAATTTCACATTATCTGTGACCTCAATTTATTGTGGTATGAGAATATATATGTGATGGAGGCTGGGGACACATGCACTTTTGACAGTTCTCTGCTTACCAGACTTCGGTTCATAAAGTAATCGAAATGGAATTCTTGCAGGTAAAACTAAATTGGACTTCAGCAGCACACTACCTGCTCCAGCTGCTAACGGGTGCACACAGTTCACAGGACCATCCTAGAAGCAGCGTGAAATAAAAAATGAAAGAAAATACAACGTGCATGCTGGAGCTCCACCACCAAATGCTCTGCTTCACAGATAGCTGCATCTTCCTGGTTTGGTATGACATGGTAACACAGACATGGCTCAAGATGAAAGTCTAGTTCCTGGCACTATGGATGCCATGGCTGGGGCTAAGGAATTTTTAACTTCATCTCCACACACTTTGCTCTGATTTTACTTAGCTAGAAGACATCCTTTGGTGGAATCCTTTAAGATATCAGTTAAGCCAACATTCCAGCTCTGCGCACTGTCAGAGGTGAGATGAGCCACATACTCAAACTCAATAAAACATAAAACCTACTTAAAACATCCATTTTACACCTGTGCTCAGTTACACCTCATCAGCATGAAATCTCATCTGGATGAATCTAGTACATCTGAATAAAAAACCACAGAGCTTTCTAGCGACATGGTTCAACATTATCTATTAATACTATTTTTCACCATTCCCTTATGACATTCCCTTGAAGGAAGTTTTTGGTTGGTTTTCTTAAAAACATTTCATGTTTCCTATTCTGTTTCAGACAGTGGACCTAACATACAACAGGGTAACTAACAGGATTGGGGTGCCACAAAATTTTTTAACTATCAGATCGGTTTCATCAGGTGTAATCACACACTGAAGTACAATGCATCACTCTATTCATAAGTTTATAAGTTATTAATAAGTATGTCGCTATATTAATACAGTTTAATAAGTTTATATATGCAAATCACAGGGATGCATGTGTAGTCTGGTGTCTTCTATTGTGTTTTTCCAGCCAAGCCATTAAAACATGACATTAAAAAGCATCTAAATAAAAGACACACTACGAAAGCAAAACAAACTGCACAGTTTTAGCAGAATTATCTTCAGTCTACTAGTTACAAATCTTATCTGAAAAACAGAATTTGTTGAACTGGTTTCTGATGGAGAGAAGACTTCTGTGTTGTAACCAGGTAAGGTTTCAGCTTTAGTAGGTTTAAATGAGGGTTCTCAAATTAGGAATATTTCTCATATTAGGAATGTTTTAGGTTCTCATATATTAGGAATATTTTTTTCTTCTCCTTACAACCAGTAGATTATCAACCAATAGAAGCTTCATGGTAAAATTTTAAGTACCCACTTCCAGGCAATCTTTGCCTAAATTAATGCATAAATTAAGCATGAAATAGAAACAAGGAAGAATGTTGTTGAAATGCAACCAAATGTGCCACTTGTGGATGTTTCTGTCTCGGTCTCTTTATCTGCTCCTCATATAAAAGTGCTTCTATAAATTAGATAATTTTAATAATCTGACTCTACATCTTTTTCAGCCCTACTGTGTCATTTTTGTGTCTAAGGGACCAGCCTTTGTATATGGTGGGGCACCAGAGGCTCATATATAACAGAAAAGATTTCATGTTCTGCTCCTGATCCCTTTTCTACTAATTCCCTAATTCCTCTCCGTTTGTTTGTTGGTTTTTTGTTGTTGTTTGTTTGTTTTTTTACCTCTTCAGCTGCTCCTGCACACCAAGGTCTACATAACACTAATGTCTTAATTTGCAGTTATACTTCATTTCTCTACAAATACAAATTTTCAAAATTCACCAAGACACCACTTGTAAATTAGAACCTGAAGAATTTTTTGATGCAGTACCAGCATTCATCTATTTTGACAATCATAAAAAAAGGAACTCCCAGAAAATCTATTTACAACTATTTACCAGTTACAGTAAGACAATATTAAATTTCTTATAATGAATTGTTATAGGGTGAATAAAACCAAACAAATCCTAATGTAACAGGTCACGTGGAAAATTATTAGGGTTTTATATAAACTTAATTTACTTATATACCTGCCAAAAGCTACTTGCTGCTTAATGAAGCTGAGATATGCTTTCTCCTCTCATTCAGGACGAGATCCCATTTAAAAACTTGACTTTTCCAATGAAAATGGAAGCCACTAAAAACATTTCCCAGAATACTGGGTTAGATGAAAAGCCTAAGATGTGCATTAGAGCAAGTAAGAAGATGCCCCAATACCTACCTTGGTTTCAGATGATGACTGCTACAGAGATACGTAATTAGCAAAAACGGAAAATGAATGTCAGGAGGAAGTAAGAGAAAATTGGTTACTATGGCCACAGAGAGAAGAAGAGGTATTTTTTATGCTGTAAAACAAGAGATTTGAAATCTCTTAATGCATGTTTCTAATGTATTTAGCGAAGAAAGATTTAATAGACAAACAGGACTGTGGTAATGAAAAATCTGATACACATTAATCTCCCCTCCTAAGGGAAACTGTTGAGAATGCTTAATTGCTGGGCAACAAGAAAGGCTTGAATGATCAACAATATACTGGTTTGTCTAGTAAATTAACCTTCAGCTATTTTTCTTTTCTCATGCTGTAGATAATTCTGTCTTTGCAGGAAAACTGCAAAGCTATTTCATTTGCATTGAAAAGTTAATAATAATAATAAAAATGATTTTATGTCACCACCATGGTATTTCAACTTAAATGGATGCATTATCTTCCTCCCCTTCCCCACGCTACAATGTTCCATGACCTGCAAAACAGGCTGAACTTCTTTTGGATGTTCATAAGACCAAATTTCACAATAAAACATAAAACGCACAAGTTTAATTCCTTCTCACATTAGAACAGGAATTAATAACAATAATTCAACATCTTCTATACTCAACGCAGCTTCTAAGAGGAAGGTAGCTTGGGGAGGTGGTCTTCTTTGTCATTTCTAGAGCCATGCCACAGAGCCTATGAAACATAAGTTGGAAGATAGCAGGAAAACAAGAAGTGATAATTCCTATTTTGACGTTGAAATTTGGTGAGTATACTTTCCAACCAGAATACCTATGCATTTGATACCCTTGCCAGGAAAGCAGAAGAGTGCCTGTGACACACTCAGCAGTCCTAATAGTGATCACAGTTTGATCACTAACAGATATAAAGAAATTTGGACCAGCCCCAGATCAAGCAAAGTCAATTATCCTCTTCAGTACAAGATGCCAACCTGCCCCGGCTGCCTCCTTTACATTATGCACATCGCTCAAAACAGTACAGAGGCAGTGAGACAGAGGAAAACCGAAGCATATCTAATACTGGTAATGGCAGCAACTGCCTGGACCTAAAAGAAATCCCATCAAATGACAGGGAACATGGGAAAATCTATGAGGGCAGGGCTGAATCCTGTTGTCCAATAGTAATGGAACAGGAATACATACACTTTGGCTATCACTCATTTTGCATTCTTTTTGTACAATTTTTTTTGGTTGAGAGGTTTGCGATTGCTATGAGTATCCATCATCCAGAGCAGATGAGACACACAGATGAAAAGCCCTGTCAGAGAATATTCCCTAAGGAGTTTCTATAAAAAAACCTGAGCAATAGCTATAGCATGGAGAACAATCATGTTTTCCAAGCAAAAAGAGCTTCAAACCTATCAGTGCAGAAACAATCCAAAAGTCAAAATCGATATCCACAACTACTGGCCATATAGGTGGGACAAAAATACCACAATAGAAAAGGCACTCTCATGAAGCACTCATATTTCACTGGTGTGAGTGTGCCTGGACAGTGGACAACTTGCACAGCCAAGCTTGGCACAAAACCCCCTAGATTCTAAGTCAGAAGCCAACGTAATATTGACTGCATTTCTCAGAAAAAAGGGGGAAAACAGTTTTAGAAGAAAAACTACTAGCTTAAAACAACAAGAGGCTACTGAGAAGAAAAACTGATGCAACAGAATAAGTAACGAAATCACAGCCAACTAGAAGCAATACAACATAATGTAATATCGTATGATCTAATGCAGTATGATACAATAATATAATATAATCAGCTGCTGACATGAATGCATACACATGGAGAAACTATTAAAGTATTTTTTTGTTTCATATATTTTTTTTCATTTTTTTGTTACATCATCTCATACATAAACCTTTCATTCTCTCCAGCAGAGAAGCAACAGAAGTCCGTACGATCACTTAAGGATTAACACAGCAAGTAAAAACTCAAAGTTCTTTCTGATATCTAAACAATGCAAATTATATTTTTGTTATTTGTATGTAGTTTCAAGAATAATAATCAGTGATTGACTCTGCTAATGCAAGCTTTAAAAATTAAATTGGGAAGCAATCTGTGTGTACTCCAGGAAAACTCTGGTAACAGGGAAATACAATGAGACAAAGTTGTTCTAACAACACATCCCACTTTTCAATTCAGCAAATGCTGATAGACTTAGCGGATGAACTTCAGTACAATAATGAAATAAACCAGATCCAGGACCTTAACTCCTCTGCAGAACTCTCTGACAGCACATCTCTGGGTTTATGTAATACATTGTTCAATCTACAGAAGTTGCAGGAAATATTTAAATGCCTTACGGCCTGCTATCAAGATATGAGGCCAGTTTTGTGGAGTCTGAATATTTTGAACCATAATTCTGTCCTTATTGACTATCCACCACAGGTATTACTAAATGACCTTCTTTCATTTGTGTTTCTTTGGTATAAAACTGTAAATGAGCACTTGTTGACAAATGGCTATTTATTTTTTCCACGATTGATGAGCATGAAAATGCTTTGAAGGATTTTGCTTGAGTTTCTTGGCTGAACACAAGAGATGGCATGAGTATCATCAGCTACTCCTACTGGCATAAAGAACAAACCTGGTGACCTCTGAGGAAGTCTGAAGAGACTGATTTTATTTGTAACCATTTCAAAGATGCATGATTTTGATGAGAGAGAGTCCAGCTTTGCCCTAATGTGCAGCTTACCAATACTGAAATCAGATTAATCTCTTTGTAAGACACTCCTAAACATCGTTTTGTGGAAAAGTTAAAATCTCACTAATTCCTAAGTCACCTACAGTAACTGATCTCTAAAAAGTTAGCATTCTCTACTTCCCTTCTGGCTACTTCCCTCTCTCTCTCTCTCGTTCTTTTCATAGTTTTCTACTCTTGGATCTTCATTACTGGTGTCTGTTGCTTCAAAAACTGAAGACAATCTGAGACAAATGTATTTTATCTGTTCGTAAGAAGGATTTTCATATTTTAAATTATTAAGTGAACACAACTTCTAAAGAAATAAAAAAGAAAGCCATCCTATAATTATTCAAAGGAAAAGGTCTGTAGTCTTAAATGTAGCCTTTAATTATTTATACATATGGGCTTTCATTTAAAAAGCAACTCCAGAAGAATGACAGGTATTCTTTTAAGAACATAAGGTATGTCTCTGATGGAAGGGTGGATAATGAAACTAAAAACTAAAAAGCAGAGGAGATAATCATTTAACCTTGTTCTCTACACGGGGTTATCTGTCTCATATCACAGCTATTAAAAGAATAAAATAGAATGGGCACGTCTTTCTTGTGGATATTATTTTTATTAATTGAAAACCTGCTGCCAAAATAATTTCTGGTCTTGAGATGATGAGAAACATGCATATGCCTATACGAAAAGCACATGGGGAAGCACTTAAAAAACCTGGAACAATTACATTCCTTTCTGCTGTTGAATTATGAATTCTAGCAAACAAAATATTTTCTAGAAATATGTTAAGGACTGGGCTCAGTTTTCACGCTAGAATAATAATCCTTCACAACATCATCTATTTTGTTTTTAAGGACAGAATGCTGTGTTCAAAGAGAGCATCTCTCATAGGATTACAAAACATAAGATGCTACAGTTGACATCTAAATCTACCTACAGGCACATTACACAAACTTTCTTCCACTGGTAGAAGTTGTAAATTGCTCTTTATTCCTGAGACAAACTTCACATTGTAAGCAAAGCTATTTTTTTCTCATGAATGTAATTAACTAGAAATAGAGAAATGTTGAGTTTTGATGCTATAATTTTCCTCTCAAATGCAATTGTTTTAATTTCCTACCAGAAGGTGTTCTTCAAAACCAGTGTTGTCTGATATGCTCATCAGTCCCTATATACATGAAATTATTTGGCTTGAGAGACCTCTTCTCTAGACACAATATGTTACTACAGTGGATGATGAACAATGCTGACATCTGCCAATGCGTTTTTGCAGGTTTAAAAACTTCTTGCTTATAGGATCAATAATTCTGAGAAGTCTAGAAAAAGCTGAGACAGTGACACTTCCTCAGAAGTGCTGTAATTCCTATATTTGCTGTCTCTATTGGTTCCTGCAGTATTTTAAAACTAGCAGGTACAGAAGATGAAGTGCCACTGTTTAACTGGTGTAGGGACATAGCAGGAATGCAGATGACAGTTACATCATTTGGGCATTCGCTTAGGTTTCCCTCCTCTGAAAGCTTCTCTTACTGACACATTGGTCCTGAAGATCCTGTGACAGACATTCCTGACTCTGAGAGAAGCTTTCAAGGGAGAAACCAGTGACGGAATCTTCATATGGTTACCTGTGGAATAGTCATGCTTTGGCAACCTAAGCACCTATGACAAAAATCTAGGGAAAGCAAGTTACATCACACTCCATTTCAGACTGACACAGATGCTGAGGAACTGTAGTGGTAATTGGTTCCAGACAATGCTTCCTAACCTTGGGAAGGTGCATGAAGGCAATCAGGGCACATGCTATCACTTCTGACATAAATAGTCTGAATTCACATCCCTGTAAGCACACTGGACACTACTTAATTTTGCTAAGTGGGATCCAGCACTTTGATTATAGCCAAAATTGACCATATACACTCATTCAAAGAAACAGGCACACATATGAACAGGGAATATTCTAGATACATAAGCCATATATGAATTCACAGTGCATATATACATATAGCAAAACCACACTCACATAGCAAGGATAAATATACTCTAAACACTCCAAAATGTAAACATTATAAACACATATTAAAATTTGCCAAGTACTGCAATGTGGACAAATAAATTCTCTTATATATGTAATACACCATTTATTATTTAAATTGCTAATACATTTAGAAATATGCACTGCATTTATCTTCTAAAGATACTTTTTGACTGGGAGTATATTAAGGCTTACAGATTTTTTCCTCTTCCATAATTTCAGAGATACGGTCTCTGCCTGTAACTGTGTTCAATATATCTAAGATGTAATTACATGAACCAACAAAATCAATACATCTGTTTTCCTCATAAATTATTTTAAGAGGGAAAGGAGGTTAATCTACCACCTTTTCCAGAACATATGCTGTCAAAAAGGCTTCTTTTTTTTTTTGTCATAGTAATTATTTCTCTCTGCCTGATAAAGTACCATTCTTTGCCATTTAAGCAAGCAGTTTACTTTGTGAGAACTATCAGAATACATGAATATTCCAACTCCTGTGAATAAAATTCAGCAACCTCTCAAGTTAAACAAAATATTAGAAATGGAGCTATTCTTCTTGCATGTTTCACTTAATTAAACCCCTTAATATTTCATGTTTAAATAAAGGAAGGCATAGTTGCGAGGCAAATTAACTCTGAACTATTGTGTGTGGAAGAAGATTCCGTCCTCTCTAGTAGTAACATTCCAATAATCTCATTTGTTTTCCCTTTCATATCTTCCTCTCTCCTTTTTCTACTCAAATCTGCTTGGAGAACCATTCAGAAGTTAAGACTTCCCCTGTATTTACAGCAACAATACTCAGTCTCCCTGTTTGCCACCTGCTATTCAAAATACATATACACAAAAGAATACTTTCCATACACACTTGTCCACTGTACCCTCTGATTGTGTATCTTAGCATCTTCCAATAACCCTTTCTTTCATATGAATAACACCTATCGTATTACAGCTTGAGAAATTCAGTAATTCAAGGGGTAAGATGTTGGCTGACTTCAGTCACAACCTAAAAAGCCCAGTGCCTGAGCAAAGCATCTACCAGAAACAAGTAAAATGATTTTTTCCAAACACTTTAAACAGCTCTGACTTTAAACAATACAATGCTCCTTCCACACTTGCATGATGGCACAACTGAAACCAATGAGCAACTCATACTTTGCTGTTCCCTGGGATCTCAAGCATTTAAACACCAGTTGAGTAATAGAGTTCAAAAATGGGAATAGGCATCCTTAGCAGGTGGGGGGAGGTATGGAAATCACATTCCTGTGTCTACTGATCTTGTGTCTATTTCAGTAAGTTCCCAAAAATAAAATTATTTCTTCTTTCCCAGCATTCCATTTTCCTTTGTTCACTGAACTCAGTTTGCACAATGAAACCAGAAATACCTGCTTCCTTTTCTCAGTCTTCCACATTAGCAAAATGTCAATGGGTTTGGATTTCTTATAATCAAGGAGAAAGATTATGGTTTAGAGGTTCTGTCATTTTTGTTGTTATAGTTTCATTGCAATTCTCTGAACATCATGAAAATATTACATAACACTAATAAGTCCTTTCTTTTTTTTTTTTAATATCAAAATCTAAAGATTGGTAATAGCTCAAGAAAGCACAGTCCTCTTGACAATTCAGGGTAGAGGAGTCTGTGAATTTCAGGGGAGAGAAGTAAATTTTCATTATGACAGAGTGATAACTATGACTGATGCAAATATAGGCAGTCACTGCATTTGTTTATGAAGTGCTGGATGCTGAGAAGGAACACCTCCCTCTTCTGCATTTAAACTGCTCTCGACTCCCTTTGCACAGCTGAAGATGAGTAGATGAGACAGCCCAATGGGTGAAGTCATTACAGGGAGCAAGCACTATGTCACACTGATTGACCACCAATCAAACACAGAACCAGCTGCACAATCTATGCTATGAGATCTAAGCCAAATTCCCACCTAATATCCACTTTTTACTCCACTGAAGAACAAAACTGACACAAATTGCTGAAGTACTTTCCATAAGTGGACTCAGCTAAAGTGAGCTTTGTTATAAACCTCTGTATTTCTTGTTGTCACTCATCCAAATCAAAGAGCTTTAATAATTTTGAGTACCAATGACTTCATAATATCCCTTTCTTAAAACAGATAATATTGGGGAAAAAAAACGGATGTGCTTTTCATCTCAGAAGTAAGAGCATACTCCTTTTTTTGTTTTTTCCAAAATGAAAATATAACTCAAAGTTCACTGTAGTCCTGCATCTGCCTTCAGGTAGCAAAACAGAAATATGTTAAATTACACAAGTTTTTTGCATCAAACAAACTCTACTGAAGACAATGCAAGCTGAAGGTAAACTGTAGTTTAAAAAATAACACAAAATCTATTTTAGGCACCTAAATGTGGGTCTAAATTTTATTTTAGATGCCTCCTCCCCATGACACACTTCAAAGCAATTAACATGGCTTCTTAATGTAACATTTTTGTAATTCTCCAAGCAAAGAAATTCAGTGTTGAAAGGCAGTAATACTGTACCTTGATTTCATCTATTTCGTCTGGCACTATCTTGTATGCAGATATAGTCCCACCCAACCTGAAATAATAATAAGAAAAATATTCTCTGAAATCAGAAGAAAAATAGTCTCAAAATAAGCAACACAAAGCACAGCATGTTAATGGTTTCATGACTTGTTCCAAAACACTAATACCCTCCTACCAGTTTAGAGGTAGAATCCATGAAGCCCCAAAACAGCTAAAATAAGCCCCAAAACCTTTACTTTCTTTATACAAAATAAAATCTTCAAGTGATTATCATAAACATTAGAAACAAGGTGTCTTTTACTATCCTGAAAGGTAAGAATTAAGTCAACCAAGCACAATTACTATCACCGGGATCTTTTTTATATTAATGGTCATTAGTCATCACATTCAATGATTTCTTGTTTGTTGTTTGAGTGGTATAGATATGAGTTTCAATATTTAGAGCCTGACATGCTTTGTGCTCCGTATTTCACTAAGCTGCTATGAAGTCTTAAATGCATCCAAATGCAATGGAAATTTTTGAATTAGATTTGTACAGACGTCACAAACTATACAGACTCTATTGCCTCCATCTTTAAGAAGTCTCTGGAGCTAATGATTGGTAATAAAAAGCAGTGATGTGCCAGTTGGCACTGCTGGAGAAAAATATGATGTTCCACATCAAACTTACTCAACTTACTTGTCTACATCCTGCAAAAGTTTATGGTAAAGAATGGTTCACATACTGAAGATTCATGAAATACATGTACTGTAAATGGTGGCAAATATTACATTTTTCCTAGAGACATGAAGACGTGACTTCTTCTAATTCGCAAAGCAATATCATTGATAGTGACAATTCAGACCTAAAAATACAACTGCACTAATGACCTACCTGCTGGCTCTGCACAGCAACACTAGTCATTTTATGGGTCCTACAGAAATGGAAACCATATAAGAAACTATTTACTGTAAAGCAGTAGACAGCCATCCAATGTGCACTTGTATTATCTCCCTGCTACTGGAATTCTTCCTTCCAGGTATGAGCATTTCTACACAGGTGTATTTCCTTATATTCAATCTCAAAGTTACTATACATGGTGTTTACTCAACATAAAAGGGGAAGAAGAGAGTAAGACAGAATCAACAGACTCACTTCCCTGGGCCTGTTGGCCACGCTGTTCCTGATACAGGCCAGGATGCCATTGGCCTTCTTGGCCACCTGGGCACACTGCTGGCTCATGTTCAGCTTCCTGTCGACCCAAATGTTTCCCAGGTCCCTTTCTGCCTGGCTGCTCTCCAGCCACTCTGTGCCCAGCCTGGAGCTCCCCATGGGGTTGTTGTGGCCAAAGTGCAGGACCCGGCACTTGGCCGTGTTGAACCTCATCCCATTGGAATCAGACAGACTCTCCAGTCTGTCCAGGTCCCTCTGCAGAGCCCTCCTGCCTTCCAGCTGATCCACACTCCCCCCCAACTTAGTGCTGTCTGTGAATTTGCTAATTGCAGACTCAATCCCCTCATCTAAATCCTCAGTGAAGATATTAAACAGAATTGGGCCCAACACTGATCCCCGGGGTCACCACTGGTGAGCAGCCGCCAATTGGATCAGCACCGTTCAGCACCACTCTCTGGTGGCCTCCAGCAGTTCCTAACCCAGCACAGAGTGCTCCTGTCTGAGCCCTGGGCTGACAGCTTTTCCAGGAGAATGCTGTGGGGGACGGTGTCAAAGGCCTTGCTGAAGTCCAGGTAGACCACATCCACAGCCTTCCCCTCATCCACCAGACGGGTCACCCGATCATAAAAGGAGATCAGGTNCACATCTTGAGGATCCAAGTGGCTCAGCAGGTCACAAACTGTTCCCTCCAGGATTACAGGGATACTGCTCAGCCTCCTATTTCTCTCTGCAAGCCCCAGAAGCAGCTGTCCTCAGGACAACCTGTCCTACTGTTGAAAACTGAGGTAAAGAAAGTGTTAAATACCTCAGCCTTTTCCTCACCTTTGGTAATTATGTTTCCCCCCATGTCCAACAAAGAATGGAGGTTTTGCTATCCTTAATGGAAGTGGCAAGATTGGGTTCAAATTGTGCCTTCGTCTCTCTAATTTTCTTTTTACATGACCTAACCATACTCCTAAACTCTTCCTGAGTAGCCAGCCCTCTTTTCCATAGTCTGTAAGATCTCTTTTTAACCCAGATTTCCTTCAATATTTCCCTGTTCAGACGGACCTGTCGTCTTCTGGTTTGCCCTTGGGCACACAGGGACAGTCTGCACCCCTGCAGTCAGGACTTGCTCCTTGCAGCACGCCCACCCCTCCTGGACCCCTTTGTTTTCAAGGGCTGTTCCCCAGGGTACACTCTGAATCAGTCTTCTGAAAAGGCCAAAATCTGCACTCAGAAAGTCCAGCATTGAGGTTTTATTGCTGGCCCTCCTTGCAACCCTGAGTATTGAAAACTCTATTATTTGTATTATTTGTACACTGCTATCAGAATTAGGTCCATAATAAAACATTTTTTTTAATTATTTAGTTCTTCCTGATCCATTGCTGTCCACACTCCGGAGTACCCAAAAAATAACTTCACTGAGTATCCTCCAGCAGAAGGGAGTGCTGAGCTTCTGCTGCCAGCATCTCCAGCAGCAGGGAATCAGACCTGGCACATTTCTTTGTTGGCCACCCTCAATACAACTACTAAGAATTTTCTTGGAATATATCAGAAAAAAAAATCTAAAATAAATCAAAGTAATTGACTTAGTAAACTCATCTAGTTCACTTTAAATATTAATTAGCATTTTCTGCAAATACTTCTGCAAAGTTTTGTGTCAAGAGTTTAACATTCTGAATCTGCCAAGTTGCAGTCCAAATGGTGCCACATTTCAAACATAAAATAAAATATTTTACAGTATCTATCCTAATACATTTTCAATCCTTCATTGATATCTTAAGCTTGTAAATCCAGACTAAATACATAAATAATAACAAATTTGAAACTAAAGAGAACCAGAAACACATTAAATTTACAATGCTGTAAATGCCTCAGAGCTGGAATAAAGTTTTTAAGGAAGGCTACAGTGTAATTTCAGAACATCAGATTTCACTCAGTCTTACAGCTCCTGGAAAAGAGATTCACCACAGTAGATTGCCAGTTAACAGTGGTACTATAGTGGGCATAAAAGAGACTTTTGCCTCTGACTATAAAGTTTTGTTGTGAATTTCACAAGTTTAAAAGCATCACACACACTGGGAGGACCAAGTTAACACAGCCTGACCTCCTACTGGCCAGAAGTGTGATTTATATGAGGAACAGAATTTTTAGTTTTACTATATAATAATGTATCTGAGAGAAAAAAGGTTTGAAGCTGCCTGTCTGGCAGCCTGTCAGTAGTGAACAATACATGTAAAATTTAAAATGGGTCTGCTTTTTTCCTGTCAAAATGTCTTTATTAGCTTTGATGTCTTGTACAAAATATGACGCTGTATAATTCACCCGCCAGATGAACCTAAGGGGCAGAGCCAGTTGTGAAACATACTGCATCATCTTCACTCAAAAATCATAAATCCCTGTTCATTCCAACCACATGGTAAATACTCTGAAAAGAAATTTGAAAACACTTAGTCTGATGTTACCAAACTGCTAGTACAAATCTCCCATGGTCAGACAGGTTTACAGTGTAAGGGGCTACATCTCTCACACACACACACACACAAGTTACTGAGAAAAACCCCAAAATATCATGATGAATGGAAAACAAGAACAGCAAAATCAAAGCAAAGTGAATATCAATGCATTAATTGGTATGTCCAACTTAAGGAAAACTTTGTATTGCAAGTATTTGTCTGAATTACATTTAATGTCACCATCAATTGTGACCTGCCTGAAAGTTTGCTTGTTATTTTGCAAAATCTTGACTTGACAATTACATATAGAGTATTTCAGCTACAAGATGAAGTCTTCTTTGACAGAAGACTTGCACTTGGTGTATGTATTTTCATTTTCTTGGAAGACACTTCTCTCAGCTGGCTGGTTTTTTTTTAAACATTGTACACTAACTTTTTTGATCACAGTGCTTCGCAAAGTGATTACACTGCAATCAGAAAAGCTAAGGACCAGCTAGCATGAGTACATGGTAACTCTTGGGGGCTTTGTACACTAGAATATAATGCAGTAATGGACATATTAATAGGGTCAGAATTCAGTTCGCCATGGACCAAATTTTCTATGAAGATTCACTCTTAATCTTTCACAATTTTAGTTTTATTACAGATTTCCTTACATTTTTCTCAGTTGAACAACACAACACCCAGCATTCTACAACATAAATGGCATTTTATCTCAGAACAGATACACAATAAACCAAGAGCAAAGGTAAATATATAGCCAGCAACTTCCAGTAAGCTGAAAAGACAGTCAGAAACTTCATTTATAGAGATCTAATGGGTTGTCTCCCAGACTGCAGTATTTTCATGCTATTGCAAGCCACATTATTTAATAGTGAAATAATTAGTTAGCTTCATTTTTTCACGTGTATATATATACAAATTTAGTATACAAATACTAAATGTCCTAAAAATCTAAAATGTTCTACAATTTATCTTCAGATTTCAATTCCTGAAAATTTCAAAATCCTGATCAAAAATCTTTTTGCAGAAATGAAATTAAATTATTACTAGATGCAGAAATCAGAGCTGACACAACAAAAGCCAAGAACCACACCTTACATTCAGCGAAAATGGTGAAGGTTTTTGAGGGAATAATCAGAGAAGGCAGGATAGAAGTTCCATTAAAATAATTAGGAAATAACAAATCTTGTATAACTAAAGGAGTTTTTGAAAGAATAGAAACTTTGTGTCTTTTTTAGGGAAAATATCTTAGGAAAAATTACATCTCAGGTTGACATATGTAATATGGACCAGCTTTGCAGAAAGTTCACAAAAAGTATCCAGGAGAATGTTGAAAGCAAGGTTTCTACAGAACATAAGAAATTAGCAAAATACAGGAAATAAACTGAAGTGAGCCCAGTACAGTTCCATTGGAACAGATGGAACTTTTACTATTTCATAAATTAAAGAAGAATATTTCTGAAGAGGAAAAACTCAAACTTCATCCAATCTGAAATAAGTTAAAAACCAGGGGGAATCATGCTCAAATGAAGGCAAGGCACAATGAACCACAGCCCAAATGGGAAGAGAACTTGAGAAGACAAAACTTAGAAGAAAAATTAATTGCACCTGTGTTAATGATAAACCATGCATCATTTTAATAAGACATCCTTTTATGACCTGTTTGTCTTATGTTTCAATACTGCATCTAAAACAGAAACTGAATTTCTCATTTTTATAACATTTATTCTAGACAGAAGGTTAACATTCTCCTAGTATTATTTTCCATGTAATTGCAAGTAGGACTTGTGTCTCTCTTTTGTCTGTGCCCCTGTATATGTGCCAATGGACTCAGTGGATTATTACTGCCTAGCTACATCACGTACAAGACACTTGTGCACTTCAACTGAATCAACTGGTTGGCTCTTACAGGAGTCCTGAACAAAGATATGACAATGGTCTTTACATACAGTTCCACATTCAGTGCCACAAGAAGCTAAGCTATTGATTCAGCTGTTAGCTTAATATATGAGTCATACCAAACGCAGTGAAGCCAATTTTCTAAAAACAGTTTGTAGCCAGCTTGGCTGCTGTCATCTCCCAAAGTTCTCCAATGCCACTGTAATTAACATTCATCTTTTTTCAGACAGATCACTCTGTCTAAATCATATCAAGTTGTCACTAAACGTCCCAGTGAAACTCTGCTTCACTTTCAAAAGAAAGCAAAATTCCAGGACCTCGGCTCAATTTTTTTTTTCCAGATTGACCTCATAAATATATTCGTTATCTACCATCAGGATGGTACCTTCCAAATGATTCATGAACCAAGAAGAATATTCCAGAGAGACCACGCTTGTGAGCAGATCAAATGACTGGAATCCAGACTGGCTATTTCTACTTCAAAGGTCATGTTCATTTTATCACAGGCTCCTGAATACACTTTACAATCCTACTCCTGCCAGAGCAAAATTACCAAGGCATTATTTTTAGTCTATTATTTTTGATATTGACCCATGAGACATGAGCAAATCATGTTGGCTTGGATCCTCACATGTAGCTAAAACTTCACAAATTATTCAACTGAAAGAGGCAGCAAAACTGCAATTCAAAGTAACTTTGTTCTCCACTACCTGTAAAAGCATACATTAAAAGCAGACCCAAAGCTACTTTAATTGGCACTAGTTTCTACTGACCTTTGAGAAACTGCTGAAGCACCCTGAAGGGAGGTAGTAAGCATGTGTGCTATTTTGGGCTCCCTTCCTACCCAACAGAAGACTGGCAGCTCCAGCAGGCTGGGCTGCAGCTCCTGTCGCTGGCTGCCCGCCAGCAACCAACAGTGCAAAACAGCTTGCAAAGAGTTTGTGAAAGCAGTTGTACTGTAAGGTGTGGAATTATGTGAGGAAGATCCAGATCATGTTTTTTGTTTTGTTTTGGTTTGTTTTTTTAACCTAGATCCTTTTTAGATTGGTGAAAAACTATTTCTTCTCCAGCCCCAATCTTAGGGTGACTTCAGCATGCTGTACTGAAAGACCTCACAGAAATAAAATTATTGCAGGTGCCCTCTGTCACGTCAAGTTAAAAAAAAAAATAAAATCAGGATTCTCCCTTTGCCTCACCATATCCAAAATATTGGACACACAAAAAATGAAGAAAAGGCAGGGGAAGAAAATAAAATTAAGCCCATGTAATAAATTTTTTATGTCCTAAACCACTGTTCTAAGGGAAACAAAAGTGTTAGGACACAGTTTTCACTGCTTTCTGTTTTTTTTCTAAACAGAAAAAAACAAATAACATAAAAACATTACTTTCAGGGAGGAAAAAAAAATCTTAATTCATTTCAAAACATATTTTATTTATGTTATTAGAGAAAGAAAAAGCAAGAAAAATTAAGAGCCCAATTTTTCAGGCATCTTCAGTAGGAACATACTGGTACCTCAAGAAACATTTTTGGAAAGAAGACAACAAGGATTTTTCTCATCAACATATGTCAGAAACTAGGGACGAGGTCATAGGTATACCAGTCAGCAATTACATGACCCACTCCCTCCCTTTAGCAGAATGATTTATTTATTTATTTATTTGGGGAAAACAGAGACTGTCACAACACAAAGTATACATCCTTCAAAGGCACCTCTGTGTAGTTCTGAAACCCCACATCAGTTCAAGGCACAGTGTTATTTCCAAGGGATATCTCTGGTTTAACTTAGCACATGGGACACACCTACGTGTGACACCTGGAAGCACTATTGCTGCTAGGCAAAAGACTGCAGACTGCTTCCTCTTGAAAATGTTCATCAGTTTATATGCCTCATAAAGATACAGAGCAAGAAAAGTAGTAGCCCCAAGAAATTTTGGGCTTCACCATTTAACTGTGCCAAGCAATATATGATGGAGAACACGACACCAAGTATTTCATGGTTCCTAATAGCCTAGTTCCCCTAGATCGTAACAAGAGAGAGGGACCACATCTGAAATGGGCTGAAAATAAAATTCCCAAAACTAATTTTGCACTCAGAATTTTCATTACGGGTTCAAAATTTTATTTCTGATTAAAAATGCCTTTTAAAGTCTTACCAAACACCAGCAGAATCTGAAAACAGTATTGTCATGTGGACCAACAGCAAAAAACCCACTTGTGTGCAGGATGCATGTGTGCTTGTAGAGCAGAGGAATGATTGTATCATGCTCCCTCTGATTGGTGATCTAACTATGGAAATCATACATTAAATCAAACAGACAGAAATGTCAGCTAGATTTAAATAAAAACGTGTTCACTGACTTTGAAAGTTCCCACCGGGGCATCAGATGCTTGACCAGCCAGCTCATTAAACAACATGAGCAAGATTTGAAATTTCCTGAGAGAAAAAATATGCAGAAGCAGACAAAAGTCATTATAATGAAACCAGTCCATTTCTCACATTTAGGCAAAGAAACACAATTGTTATCCATGCTGGGATTTAGTTGGTAGACTGAAGACTTTAAAACACTGCATGAAGTATTTCTAGTAAGGGAAAGACAGTAATACATGTTGATTTTACTTTGTCCTATATGAGATATCATCATAGGGCAAAGTATGTATTTGCATTTTTTACAAAAAGAGAAATATACAGCATTTGCATATATATTGCTAGCAATTGCCTGTCACAAAATCCTCACCTATCTCTGCTGAAAGCAGGTTTTTGGGAGCCCAAGAGTGACCTTTTGCCTGTATTTGAAGGCACTGCAAATTAAGGGACTTGGGCAATAGGATAAGGATTGCAATGATCTGTCTGGAAATGAAAGATGCCACTAGTAAATTAATGAAACATCTCGTTCCTATACAGAAATCTATATCCTCCTATACAGGAAGATAATGCTGCTTTTACTGACACTCCTACCATTTCACAGTTGAGCTCTACTTGCTTCTACCTAAATACAAAAGAAAGACCATCTGAATCAAATGTTAAGAAAAGGAAGATCCTTTGTAGGAGAGCTTTGTTGCCCTTCTCTGGACACGCTCCAGCACTTCTGTGTCCTCCTCTGTGAGGTGCCCAGAACTGAACACAGTACTCTGGATGCAGCTTCACCAGAGCTGAGTAGAGAGGGATGACCACCTCCCTATTCCTGCTGGCCACTGAGTTCCCAATCCAAGCCAGGATGCCATTGGTGGCTTCTTGGCCACCTGGACACACTGCTGACTCATATTGACTCAACTGTCAACCAACACCCCCAGGTCCCTTTCCAACTTACAGCTCTCTAACCACACTTCCCCAAGTCTCACCATGGGGTTGTTATGACCCAGGTGCAAGACCTGGCATTTGGCCTTGTTAAACCTCATGCCATTAACCTTGGCCCATTGGTCCAACCTGTCCAGGTCCTGTTATAAGGCTTCCCTACCCTCCAGCAGAACGACACAGCCACCTCATTTGGTGTCATCTGCAAATTTACTGAGGGTAACACTCAGTGCCCTCATCCAAATCATTAATGAAGGTATTAAGGAGAAGATGCCCCAGTACTGAACCCTGGGGGACACCACTCATGATCGGTCACCAGCCAGATAAAGTTCCATTCACAACTACACTTTCAGCCAATTTTTTATCCAACGCAGGGTATATTTATCCAAGCCAAGTGCCATAAGTTTCTGAAGAAGAATGCTGTGAGAGATACGCAAAAAATGAAAATGGAACAATGGAAAGACAGGGATCTCTGATGTTGGAGAATAAGCTGGAATGAAATGCAGACCGCAGGTTGAAAAGAACAACCGAAGCTGATCAGTTATCTATGATAAGGCAAAAAGGCACCCAGGACACTTCTTCATTCTGACTCAAACTCAGAAAGGACAAAATGTGGAAATATGATTCCAGAGTCTAGAGCAAATTGGTTTCCTGCAATTTGAATCACTTGGCTAATGAAAAACTCAGAACTTTTAAAACATACGTTTTAAAAAAAAATAATCCTACAATTCTGAAACTACAAGAATGATAGAGGAGTCTCAAGTAGCATCGAGAAGGGTTACCACATCAGTTCACACAATACTTTGCCTTCTCAAAGGTCTAATGGCTTATTTCTCTCCACCACATTCCAGAGAAATAGAAAGTACAAATACAATCCAGTAAAGGATTCACGGCACTCTTGTTATGTCTGGATTTCTCTTGACAGTTAAACTCAGAGGCAGAATTTTTTTGCTGTTCCTTTTTCTTAATACATTAGTATTTATATATAGATAGATTTATTGCCACCTGTGGCCTAAATAAGAGAACTAAACTATGTTTAAAATACTGACCTGACACAACTGAGGGGTTTTAGTAAATGCCATGTGCTGGGGAATATGAAAGGAAAAATACATGAATCTGTTCAGCCACAGAATGGAGTTATAGGAATAAAACAATTCCATATTTGACCCATCCCTCTTTGTACCTAAGAGGAGTTCTCTATAGACAAATTACATTACTGACAATGCCAAAAGCAAGATTTTATTGCATGTTTTACATAGTTATTTCTATTCCAGAAAATGTACAGTTATTTTTGAAGTCATCATCCATACTTTAAAGCTCCTTGTAAAATACTTCTGCAAGGTTCAAACTCAAGTTATTGAAAAACATGTTTTCAGTTTCAGTCCTACTTTTGTTTTCTGTAGTTGTCGTTCCTTTTTTTTTTAATCTGATCATTTAAATGTCATCAAAGTGTCTCTAGATGAATTTTAAAACTACTGATGGTTTGTCTCTGCTATTCATGTCGACTCAATACGACCTGACTAAATATTCAGGAAAAATGTAGGCAGGGGACACGTGGATCTTAGAAAATTTAAAAGCTCTTTGATTAAATGTAGATTGGTCAATTTTGTCACAAAAAGAGACCAGAGAGATGGAACAGCTCTCCTATGAAGGAAGCTTGAGAGTGTTGGGGTTGTTCACCCTGCAAAGGAGAAGGCTCTGGGGAGGCCTTATTGTGGCCTGTCAATACTTAGAGGGGGCCTATGAGAAAGAGAGCAGGACAGACTTTTTAGTATGGCACAAGAGTACCAATCCATGTTTTTTAGTGTTGTGATATTAACTGTTATTTATATCAACTTAAGGAACACAAAGTTATCACATGCATGAAGAACAGCTCAAACAAAAAACAAGCAAACAAAATGTCCCTTTGAAGCCAGAATGCATATCCTTAGATGACAACATGGTTTTCAAAGATTTTTATTTAGCTTCAGTTTCTGAAGAAACAATATTATTTTAACTGAAAAACAAATCTGAACTATGAGATAGATTTTAGAATTATGAACACATGGCCATGCTCTTCTCTTAATTTACAAGCATGATCAGCCCACATTGTGCAGTTCCAATTTTTTCTTGAAACCATTTGAAAGTCATTTAAGTCTTGAAAGTCTCCAAGGACAGTGATTCCAAAAGGCCAAACTGTTCCATTGTTTTACCTCTTTCGTGGTAAACAAGAACACAAAATTCCTCATATTTAGTTAGAGACCCCCATATTCCAGCTTGTGACTACAGCCAGTCGCCTCATTACTGAACCAATGATAAGAATTTCCCTGAGCCTTTTCTTCCCTAGGCTGGGAGAACTTAACCACTTCACCAAAAGAACACTCCCAGCTCCTTTTCTGCAGACCTGCTTCCTAGCCAGTTGGCTGTCCTCTCTTTTTACAGGGTTATTTCATCCCAGACACAAGACACTGCTTTTGCTTCAGTTATCTTCATGGTGCCCTTTACTTCTAGGATATATATATTTTTTTTTAATATTGAAATACTTGGTGTTTCTCAGTACAATTATTTTAACGAAGACATCCTTAACAAATTGGTAAGGAAATGTTTTGCTAAAATATAGGCAACCATATAAATTTTACTTATCCTGCTTGCAACTTGGAAAAGACATTTGTTGTTAATCAATGGAGTTGTGCCCATGTTGCTATGGAGACCTTAATATTTGTTCCAAATTTATGTGAAGTACTACAGCTCTATGCCCTCTCAGTTTTTTGCCCACAATAAGTTGGCATAGCAGAAAGAAAAAGGAATGATAGATGAGAATTATGTAGCCTGCCTTTTCCTTCCAGAACTAGCACTAAACGCCCTCATTCTTTAGAGAGTAACAGTAATAACTAAAAAAAAAAAACAGTTGGAAGAACCCAGAAATAATCTAAATCTGTGCTGAAATTAATTTCAGTAGTACCTAAATTTAAAAGTGAGCTAATGTGCAGCATTACATTAAGAGAGAAAACTTAAAGAATTGATAGAGAAACCACTGTAGATAAAATCAGTAGAATACATTTTAGGACCTTAACCTAAAGGTAAAATGAAAAATGAAAAATCCCATTATGCTGACAATAGAGCAATTTAATTGCTTTATAAGATTTTGGTGCTTGGTTTTTGGTTTTTCAGGGGTTTTTTTTGCCTTTGTGATCAAAGAGCATACAGGTACGTAGGAAGCATCAGGTCAAGCACTGAAAGGACTGTCCTGAGAAGGCTCAGTATGTATCCATCAAATCAAACAAAATTAAAATAAATAGGACCATTTAAAACTTAAGGGTGAATCTAGAAGGAAGGTGGATCAAAGACCATTTACAAATAAAAGCTCCAGATTTTTTATCCTGTAAGGTACCCCTTCCCCGACCACTCTTCCTGCAGCAGAATACCATGGGCAGATTTTACTAGGTTATCTTCACATAAACTATGCTGCCAGCTATATTTTAATCTAAAACATGCCAGGACAAACATTAGTGCTGTCCCTCCGCAACAGCAGTCAACACTTTAGAGCTCATATTTCCTCCAGCCATACGACCTGACTTCAAACACTCACAATGCACAATGCTGCCCTGGATAGGTGTCAAGATCTGTGTCATTGCTGCAGTGCCTCCACACCTTAAGCTGCTAAGAGGGCATGGCTCCTCCAAATTCAGTAGTGTTCTTCAAAGCTGAGAAACACAATTACCAGTGTCATAAATCAGACAATAATTACAGCAAGTGGCTTTTTAAAAAAGCCCCAACTTCTCCTGCTCTCAAGCTTAGATTATAGATATTTTAGTATGAAGAGCAGAATATCCTCTTTCACCTTAATCAAGAAAAATTAATTTTTTGGTATAAACATAAGAAAGTCAAACTTGATATACCTGATACCAAAAAATGTCAATTCCAAGACTGTATTTCTGGCACATTTATTGATTAACACACAGTTTAACTGATACTTACTCCACAGTGGCCAGTTCTTCACAGTGGAGCACAGGGACTCCAGTTCTGCCACAGATACCATATTAAGACAAACTCTGCCAGTAGATTTTTAAATTTCGAGTTGACTTTACTCTCATAGCAAACACATTAAATGAAATTTTGATTTCTAAAATGAACAGTGTATGAAACTAAAAAGATGAATAAACCAAATAATACATACATATTGTTGTATATATTACATTATACACATACATTAATGTTGATAACATTATGAACTCTCAGTCATTAATTATTCTGTGAAAAATTAGGCAGTGGTATATGGTTGGTTGGAAGGTAATTCTTTTTCCTTTAAAAAACGCTGATGGTTTGAAAAACTTTGCCCCACACATACACACACATAACATAAGGACTAACTAGTGATTTTTGCTGACTAAATTAACAGAATGGCCAAAGACTGAATTGGTCATGAAAGCCAAAATAGGCCAAAGATACAGTACACTTCAAAGCCAAAGCACACAGATAGGATTTTCAATTGTTTGTAGCCTATACCTGGCCCACAGGGAGCTGCCAAGATGTCCATTAACAACCAAACATCATGCAACTGAGAGGCATTCTTTGCTGGAGATGATGGGAGAAATACAGGCAGGGAAATACCAGATGTTTCCCACCTCTGTGGCCTGGGCTGCAACTGCACAACTCCAAAATAATTCTCAACTGTGAGCTTTGAGATTCTCTCATAGTACTTATTGCAGTCAGGGAGTACCTACAACATTTCCATCCCAGAAAAAAATAATCTGCAGCTTGCCACATTCAGCTTCTACAGCTGGATACTTCATACAGGATTGCAGCATCATTGGCTCTTCTGCTCCTGCTGCACCTCAGAACTCCACTGATACAGACATAAGCACAAAGACAGATAAAGGCTTTCTAGTGTACTCAGTTTTATTATTCTTTCTTTTTACCAATCTTCTCCCCTTCTAAGACTAGATGAATAAATAGCTATAATATAGGAACATTTCAGGGAACTTGCACAGTATTGAAGAGTTCTGTTTTACACAGCAATTCAGTCTATGACACAGTTTTGCACAAAATTACTTTAAAGTGAGTATAAAGAACAAGCAGTGTGCTCATTAAAATAAATAAAAATAATAATTCTAACTGAACAGTTGCTAGTGACAGATATTTGAATTATGCATTTCAATGCAAGCTTGCTACTTGGTATTTAAAATATTTATTGCCTCTTATGGTTGAATCATCAAGTTTTTTTTTAATAATTGAACTATTAAACATAGGAGATGAAGGAAGAAAAAAAATCTTGGGTCTATCTGTTGGGGTTTTTTTCCAGAGAGCTACACCAGCATCCAACATCAGATCAGAGCCACCTCTGTACCACAGTTAAGAGTGAACTTAATTAATGAACCACCTTGAGAAGGAAAGCTGTTGGGTTGTACTCAGCACTGTGCTACAGACACCTACCTTACAACCAGCCAGGTCAGAGCACTTATTTGCCAAACAGCTATATTTAATTCATATGAATTATTGAGTTAAATATTACATGTATTAACAGTACGTTAACTGTTCATGGAAGTGATTTAAACTAATAGTTGTTAGCAAACATGATTCACCTACACCACTTTGAGACCTTTCATATAAAACTTGAAGAGTTACTTAAGTTTCCAATGAAGTTTCTTCACCACAACATGTAATTCAATTAAAATGAAAATATTAATGCATCATAAAATTTTAGCAGATTTCATAGTGAAAGGTTCTACAAACACTTTGGCATGAAATGAAATATTATGGGTCTTATTAGCTTACCATGTTACATGTTCAAGATTCCACTCATTTTTGCTGGCCAAGTACATAACATGTATTGCTTAGGTCATCTACTTTTCTCTTTCCTCATGGACTTAGGGCTTGCTTGTGTTTGCTCAGTATCTTCAGCCCCATTTTATTACATAGACACATTAAATTTAACATTTATTTCTCCCCAAATCACAAGCAGCATTGACCATGCACACAGACAAAAACTACTATTAGAATTTAACATTAACAAAAGTCAAAAAATAAAATTTTGAATTACTCCATGACGTACTTTCCCTTTTCTTCCATTAGATTGTTACATGAGCTGCTGACCAAATCGTTCCCCAAACGACTGACCAGCTGCTGACCTCAGCACAATAACAACACCCCGCTAGCGAGTATTTTCTTCCATATGTTTTAAAACAAAGCAGCAGCAGAAGGAGCTCTTCCATCTGATTAATGCAGGTATTAGTGCAATGTATTACTTGATCATTCACTGCTGTTCTAGAATAACAGAATGGCAAGAGATTTTCCAATAAAGTCTTCCTTCTGCAGCTTTAGCAGAGAAAGAGAGGACATGTACCAGCACGGGGTCACACTTCATGGAAGGCAGGAACAGCACCTCTGGAAGCAGTCATTTGACAAACCTCCTTGTCACAAAGCTGTCAGTGGTCTGATCGTTCCTATTACTCAATATTCCTGTGTCTTAAAAAACATGTTTGCTGTGTAACACTGTAATTGTAGAAACTACTGATGCCTGCTCCTTTGTGGATATACTTACAGTCACTGTCCCTGTCCAAATACATTATGATTCAAATCTTGACCTTCGTAAGTGCCTGAATTTTTTTTGATTGACTATCATCAAAGTTTTATCAACCTATTCTTGCTTCTCCATTGATGATTCCAACATGGGGCTTCTGTAAACCAGCTGAATAGTATTATAGAGGGCAGGGTGGCACAGAAGCTTGCTATTAGAGTAACTAATAATATGGGTAACTAATATCTGTTAAAAGTATTCAGCTACTGTCCTGTCTTCTGTGGAAATACAGAAATAGTTCAAAGAAACCACCACTTTGTATGCCATAGTAGCACCACACATTCATTATTTTCAGAAGGCACTAGCAAGTGGAACACTGAGGGAGCGCCAAACAGGAAGAAAAGATGTGAGGAACAAAGATCCCTCTGATAAATGAAAGAACTCTCAATTAATAAGGGTGAGCATCTCTAAACATCCTGTTTTTCCAAAGAAAATGAGGTCTTGGACAGAAACAATTCTAATTCACCAGAAATTAGAGTACTAAGACCTTGTTAAAAATGGAAGCACAAATTGGCTCTTTGGGAAACAAAAGTGATTGCCATCTTGATCCAAGATGTCAACAGAACAAAGTTTAAGGGAAGTCGTTGCTGCATTAGAGAAATAAAAAGAAAAAAAGCAATTTTAAGTACTACTAGCTTGCTATCTGCCACAGATTACTTCTATCCCTTCACAGTATGTCAGTATATTAAGCTATGCAGAAATATCCGAGCTCCCGAGCTAGTGAAAAGCTTGGATTCTGGTAACAGTGCAGCCACAGTAAGACTGAAATCAAATGCCATGACAAAAACTTCCTGGGAAGCTGGATAGTCATTCAGACTACACTAAGCTTTTGACTGCTATCAGTATTTTAAAAATAGCTGCAGTCATTGCACTGTTTGCATAAATGTTAGATCCCTCATTTACCCAATGAAAATATTAGCACAAAAAATGATAATAAAATTAATGAACTGAGAAAAGGGGCTTGATTCAAAGACAATTTTATCTTATATTAGAACTTTTGAGCATGGGAAGAATTTAGAAACTCTGCAAAAAACACAAAAACTCTCTTTTGTTTAGCACAAACAATAAACTAACTAGAGATTAAAAGATTTGAGAGTGCAAGGGCTACAGCATTGGCTGGAGTCTTGAGTATTTGCAGAAGCAGGACAAGAGGAAATCCTGAAGGAAGATGAAAAAGATGCATTCTAAAGCCAATTGTACCACCTGAATATGGTACAATCAACTTAGAAACTTTCAAAACTGCCATTCTAAGTATAGTTACAATCAAGCATTGCAAGCAAAGATTCTGAGAATCATTTTAAATGGATTTGGGGTAGAGATATTTATTGTAGGCCAGTGAAAAGCAAAGTTTGTTGCTTATACACAAAACCAAGATGATGGATGTGTGTGAACAAATGGACACATGGGGCTGGATGGTTGCCACTTGGGATAAGTGTCTTCTAGGTTGTGTTGCTTATTCTTGAAAACTGTTTGATAACAGAGTTTTCATTCTTCAATTTTTCTTACTCATTTGTACTCTGCAACAGAAATGTTACATTAGAGAGGATGACACTCCTGAAGCCTTTCATTTCCCCCTGAAATTTTGGCAGGTTTAGATGAAAATGAGGTTCTGATCTGTGTAGCAGATTAAGATTTATTCAAACCTTGTTCTCTGTTTTTCAGAGCATTGCAAATGTGGTAAAGTAGGCAGAGTACAGCTTCCTGAAGGAAATGCAGACAATTTGGGTACAGCTAGAGCTGCAGGCACAAAACAAATACAACATCTGCTTGTAGCTACACTGCTTCTCGGTCCTGAATCACGCAGCCATCCCAGAACTACAGTGGTAAAAATCTCTCAATTACACTGTCCTGTATTCTCTGTAAATGTCTATAAAAATGAAAACAAAATTACATACTAATGTATTCTCTGGACTTTCAGTGATCTGTATATTGAATAGCTTTCCAGGCTCTGTTCTAGAAGTTTTTTTTAATGTTAGGCGAAAAGAGGAAAGGATCCAATAATTAAGAAGCATATCTGTATCTCCTAGTGCATCTTTTGGAAAAATGTAACACAGTAGGCTAACAAATCACCAGCTAATAAGTAATATGTGACAGATCAGGTAGATAGATTAGGTCATAGGCTGGACTTGATGATCTGAGAGGTCATTTCCAGCCTCAATAATTCTCTGATTCTGTGATAATCTATCTTTTAAAAATAACACTAAAAATTAAATCTACTTTGTTAAAGAGACATTCCAGTTTTGCATTCCCAGATTTAACTGTCCCTCTATTATCCACCCTAGAGCTGAAGATCTGCTGCTGAACATTCCCACATACTGTACTGAGTTATAGAGAGCACTAATCACAATGGACAAAATGCTTGGGACAATGAGAGAAACACATTGAGTGAGGAGGGGTTGAGGGAGAAAAAGAGGCCTTTTGTGTATTTTTAAATATGTGTATTTTTAAAACATGTAATTCAATCATCACAGTCAAATGACACTCCAGGGCATTCTGTATTTGCTAAAACAATCACCTATCTGAAAATGTAAAGGGGAGCATTTAGTGTTGTAGCATAACACTGTTTCTTTGAAGTAACTGCAAGAAATCACTTGAGGTGATTTTTGAACACTCGATATGTCAGTTTTGAACCTAAAGGCTGTTATCATCCTTAAAAATATACTTATGCCCTGGTTATGTTCTTGTGATGTTTGTATGTTAGTACAGATATAAGGAAAGAATCTAAGTTAAAATTCAAGTTATTATGAAACAAGGTGAGAAAACTGTGCGTGAAAACAACACAAAAATTACTGTGGGGTAACAGTACTTCTTTCTTTTTAAGCTATTACGTGTATAGATTTATGCTGTACAATACTAAAATGAAAGTGATTTTCAAGAATCCCCCAGTACAAGTGAGTAATGCTGCCTACAAGCATTAAAGCATCTCTGGACAGCCATTTTCTGTATCTCAGTGTCAGAATTACTCTTAAGATATGTTCAGAATTACTCTTAAGATATGTGGCAAAGTCTTCCTTTACATCTGAAGCTAGGTGTTCCATTATAATCTTTCAGTAGCAGATTATCATGGAACACCTANTCGGTCCTGAATCACGCAGCCATCCCAGAACTACAGTGGTAAAAATCTCTCAATTACACTGTCCTGTATTCTCTGTAAATGTCTATAAAAATGAAAACAAAATTACATACTAATGTATTCTCTGGACTTTCAGTGATCTGTATATTGAATAGCTTTCCAGGCTCTGTTCTAGAAGTTTTTTTTAATGTTAGGCGAAAAGAGGAAAGGATCCAATAATTAAGAAGCATATCTGTATCTCCTAGTGCATCTTTTGGAAAAATGTAACACAGTAGGCTAACAAATCACCAGCTAATAAGTAATATGTGACAGATCAGGTAGATAGATTAGGTCATAGGCTGGACTTGATGATCTGAGAGGTCATTTCCAGCCTCAATAATTCTCTGATTCTGTGATAATCTATCTTTTAAAAATAACACTAAAAATTAAATCTACTTTGTTAAAGAGACATTCCAGTTTTGCATTCCCAGATTTAACTGTCCCTCCATTATCCACCCTATAGTTGAAGATCTGCTGCTGAATATTCCCACATACTGTACTGAGTTATAGAGAGCACTAATCACAATGGACAAAATGCTTGGGACAATGAGAGAAACACACTGAGTGAGGAGGGGTTGAGGGAGAAAAAGAGGCCTTTTGTGTATTTTTAAAACATGTAATTCAATCATCACAGTCAAATGACACTCCAGGGCATTCTGTATTTGCTAAAACAATCACCTATCTGAAAATGACACCAATAACAAATTACATGGAAATGTTTTTTTCCAAACAAAAATATCACTTAAGAGATGAGATGCATTCTCATATCCAAAACCAAATAACCAATAGAAAATAGATTTTTATTAGAATAAGAATTTCTAGTAGAATAAAAATTTCTATTAGAACACAAAAAAAGTGATTAGAGACAAGAAGAGAGATGTAGCTAAAAGAAAAGGCAAAAAGCTTAAAAAAGGTATTAGCAGGGGTGTAAAGGGGAGCATTTAGTGTTGTAGCATAACACTGTTTCTTTGAAGTAACTGCAAGAAATCACTTGAGGTGATTTTTGAACACTCGATATGTCAGTTTTGAACCTAAAGGCTGTTATCATCCTTAAAAATATACTTATGCCCTGGTTATGTTCTTGTGATGTTTGTATGTTAGTACAGATATAAGGAAAGAATCTAAGTTAAAATTCAAGTTATTATGAAACAAGGTGAGAAAACTGTGCGTGAAAACAACACAAAAATTACTGTGGGGTAACAGTACTTCTTTCTTTTTAAGCTATTACGTGTATAGATTTATGCTGTACAATACTAAAATGAAAGTGATTTTCAAGAATTCCCCAGTACAAGTGAGTAATGCTGCCTACAAGCATTAAAGCATCTCTGGACAGCCATTTTCTGTATCTCAGTGTCAGAATTACTCTTAAGATATGTGGCAAAGTCTTCCTTTACATCTGAAGCTAGGTGTTCCATTATAATCTTTCAGTAGCAGATTATCTGCTTCCTCTACCAAATTAATCTACACTGGAAATAAGTACACAATTTTCACAGAAGCCTTCTCTAAATATGTCACTCTTTCAAGTATTTGTAGCTCTCACAAAATGTATCCTCTTCCACAGAAAGACTCATTTCCAGGGGTCAGCTCACAACTGATTATCAGAAGAAAGAGCATTTCAGAAGAGCATTTATTCATTTCCTGTTGTAAGATCAGAGGAGAGAAATTATCTCTTGTATAATAAATTACTACAACCCCTGCACTGAGAGGCTTTTGTTCCTTCATTACTGGGAGTTCCAAATTTAAATTCAGCTGTGTCAGGGAAGCCCACTCTACTTTCAAGGACAAGTGTGTATGTTGTTTCTGGTGTTGAGAAACAAATGCTATGGGAATAAAGACAGGACATAGAGCATGAGTCGTCCCCTGGTACATACTTACTGCCTGCCTTTTGCCACCTTCAGTTCATGAAACTTTGCTGACACAGACACTGCCTGGAGATCATCAGCTTTAACAGCCACAGTAGGTCCATCAGTCTAATTCCCTTTCTTGTATCTGTCATTTGTAGCTCAGGCTTCCATATCATGTTACTTTAATTATATATTTTATTTATTTATGTATTATAATACTTAGTTCTGCTACACTGGAATAAGTATGTACTTCTATTGATTTTAAACCTGCTATCTGAAATTTTTCCTGTCACAATATCTGATCTGTGAAAAACAGTGAACTGCCTTTTTTTTTTTTTTTTCTTTTAGTGCTATTCATTCTGTGTACCTCCACCATACACAGTTTCTTGGTAAAAGTGAAAAGTTCTAGTCTATTTAAGTTCTCTTTTTGTGGACGCTGTTCCAAATATCTGCTTAATCTTATGGTAGTCACGACCTAAGTACATCCTGGGTTTATGCAGTCATAAAAATAAGTCATCTCTTTTGTTCTCTCTCTCTTTTCTTTAACTAAGTCCTCATATCTTAGTTCCTTTTTTGAGAATACAGAAACATACTTGATACAGTGCTGAGTATTAAGAGGATCTTCTCAGGGAACCATCCTGCTGATGCAGGTTAACTTATTAGCAGCACTGAACCATCTCTCTCCTGTAGATACAAGCAGTATTTTTCTTTCCAATATGTAGACACTATGAGAAGACAGTAACTTTAAATAGCCATTAAAAAAAAATCTGAATATAAACAAAAACAAAGACTAGAGTCAGGATAAATAAGGTCAAGTGAAGAGTCAAGTTAGCTGAGATGTGGATGAAGCATGAAAGTGGCAATATGGGCTTAGAACAGGGGGTTAGAGTTCTGAGAGTCACAGATCCTTGAGTAAAAAGTAGATCATAGGAGCAAATGCAACAGAAAAAGATCCCTCCAAAAGAAGCTTGAAATGAGAAGATTAAGAAAGGCAAGATAAGTTCACTCAGATAAAAATAGGTAGTGCATCTAGAAGCTGCAGTGGATTTGGGTTGGATGAGAAGACAAAAAGCAAAGCCAGAGAGATGTACAGCATAATCCCTCAAGGAAATCCCTAGCATTATACATGCAGCTTTCAAAAAGATCTTGGACTGTGATAATAAAGACTTGAATATTGACCAGGAAGCTGGGCTGCTATCCCATTAAATTCCAAAGCAAATGATGTGCTGTATAATTATATTCAATCAAATGAACACTTTCTACTCCAATCTATTCTTCTCAATTATTAGTGCAAATGAGTACAGAAAAAAGTCTCCATTTATTTAACTGAGACTGTGTACATACTTGGTATGTACTCAGTTTTCCTACTTCTTCTGTATGAAGTCATTTTGGCTTGATCCTGAATATACCCAGACACACAGGAGCCTTGTCTATATTTCTTACAAATGCAAAAGAAAAAAACACAGTTGTAGTATTACTCATATGTGTACTAGGTCTGGCTGGGATGGATTTGACTGTTTTACAGTGCCTGGTATGTTGCTGTGTTTTGGAATTGTGACTAAAACGGTGCTGATAACAAACCAACATTTTAACTGAGGCTGAACAGTGCCTGCACAGCAGCCAGGCCACTTCTCAGCCTCTGCCACCCCAGAGAGCAGGCTGGGAGTGGGCAAAGAGCTGGGAGGGGACACAGCCAACACTGCTGACCCACACTGTCCAAAGGGATATTCCACGCTGTGACATCACAGTAACATCATGGTTACCACATGGGTGGTAACATCAGTGGTTGTCACATTTGTCTTCCCAAGGGACCCTTCTGTGTGCTGAGGTGCAGCTTTCCAGGAACTGGCTGAACATCTGTCCAGTGATGGGAAGTAGTGAATTACTTTGTATTAAGGCTCTTTCTTGTACTACTAGAGAATATAAAGGGATTTAAACTTGCAGCTGGAAAAATAAAAACATAGCAGATATTTGTAAAATCAAAGTTTAAAGACATAAAAATAGAAACAACTTCTAATCAGTTCTATAAGAACTGTTTGGATCGAAACTTGTTTACTATTTTCCAGCCTGTGTTCCGCGTATTTCTTTTCAGGCACTAGGTAGTAAAAATAGTAAAAAAGTGCAAAAAGGACACAGATTTTCTTTAGAAATTTTTGGAAAATATTTTCTCGCATTTTCATTTATAAATGAAAATATAAGCACAATGAAAATCTAACTTTAACCTGAAAATGGAGGATCTAGCCAATCTCCATAACCACTGATGATGTTTCTTATTGCAACAAACATCATATATTAATTTATAACTGTTAGTTCTAGAACAAGCCAGAGGAAAACAAAACAAAATAAAATACATTTCTTTAGACAGCTCCACAAAAGAGTGCATTTTCAAATGCATTAAATGAAAAGCTTACTAGTAACAAGGAAGATGTGAGAGATCCCATAAGGAAAGTTCCCTGTGCCCTTTTAGGTAGAGGCTTCTAGCTAATAAACTTGAAATTGTGCATCCCTACACCACAGAGAAGTACTGGAACGAATCCTGAAACCCATACTGGAACCAAAAATCCAGACAGAGCACCCCAGCTGAAGCTGCCATGCAAGCAAACAGCCCTTTTCCCAGAGCAACACTTATCAACCCAGATACAGACACTGCCTCTAGTTCCTGACCAACTTGTTCAATTACTTGATTGGTTCATAAAATTTTTAATTGCTGGCTACTGCAGGGCATTGCAAGAGCAAAAGGAACTAAATTCCTTCTAAGAATTTGTAAAGTGTATGATGAAAGAATACAAGTTTGTTTTGAATGTAACTTTTGATGATAGATAAAGCTGACATGGAGCTTTAAAGAGCTTACAGGAGACTGCTTTGGACCAAGAGGTAAAAAAATACTAGAGCTGAAAGTTACTACGTGCTAAGAAAGGCATTTTTCTTCTGTTCTGCTTTGCCATGGACTGCTGCTAAGGTTTTGGTTCAGACAGATGAAGTTGTTCCTACAGGTTTATGAGTCATTAAGCCTGAATAGCCAAAGAAAAAAGGCAGGCAATACTAGCAATTTTTGTTACAAACTGCCAAGGAATCTTGGTTTTGAAAAAATTATTTTCTTGAAGTGCAAGTAATAGAGATGGTCTTGAATGATGCTGGAAAGCAGACTTCCTTCAGATAATCACTATGCCTAAGCAAAGAGTTGCTTACAAAATGTCTGTTCGAAACAATCAGGGACTCGTTCACAAGACTGGAGGTAATAATTGTTTGGCACATGAACTATGGAACAATCTCTGTGATACATTTGATGGAGTCTGACTACACTATGAAGAAGCCAAGCAGGTGAACTGGCCTGAGAAGAAACCTTGGCCTCTTAACATAAACATATTTTAGCATCTTGAAGTGTGCACAAACAATTTTTTCAGGCACAGGCAAATTCTGCTTTCAGTTGAAGCACATAAAGGCTTGGCTCACACGTTGCCCCAGAACAACCAGGAACCATCAGAATAGCACGAAGCCAGTTCTATTTAGATCAACTTTAAGAAGTGCTTATTAGATTACACTCATCTTCATCAATTATTTTAGGTGTCAGATTTTTTGAAGTTTGCCAAGTACAAGCTTTTCATTAGATATCACAGTTAAAATAGGCTGCACTTCTGTTACACGTACCATAGGGAGAGTTACAAGCATCTTGGTACACAGGCAACAAATTTCCTGTCAAAAGTTACCTCTTCTTACCTGTTAGATTTATCTGCCTTCTCTTAGCTGGAATACAGCTAACCTAAAGAAGCTCAACACAGTTCAGATGTGGCATAGAAGGAAGTTATTCTGAATCTCTTGGATCTTGTTCATCTGAAAGAAGCTCTGAAGATGTTTCTAAAACAAATGCGTATCAGTGATTATGAGCAGCTGCAGCACATGCACAGAAAGATAAGAAGTGTCCTCCTTTCTGTCTAGACAAGTATTTTATAAACCTTATGTCTATATACAGGCTAGAGCTGAAAGGAACATCTTACTAAGTGATGTGAGCTAAAATGTGGGAATGTCTATACATAGAACTTCTCCTTGAAGTAGGTGGATGTATACCTAACCCTCTCATGATCTAACGGCTCATGCTTCATAGGTGTATTTAAACAATTTTCAATTAGAAATTCAGAAATAAAGAACCTAGGAGGAGTTTCAAGTGATACCGTATTGAGTTGATCCTGCTTTAGTGGGAGAGTTGGACTAGATCATCCCTAGAGGTCCCTTCCAACTCTGATAATCCTGTGATTCTGTGAATTCTATCTAACCCATTTCCCTCCTAAGCACAGAATGCGTACTGAGAGTGGAGAAGGAGGGGAAGAAAGAGGGTGGCCATACAGTCTGCTCTTGAGTCACATGACTCTGATCAATGACATCACATGAGGAGTCACATGAACTGATCAATTTTCTCTTTTCTTGAGCACCAGCTTCTAAGAAATTTTGCTTTGCTGCAGAGCTTCAAAGACCTCCCTGCAAAGGCAGGACCCTGCGAGCATCTTAAGCTGTTCCATTGCATTTTACCTCAGCTGAACACATTCTGAAGAACATCTGCACCACAATCTAGGAATCTAGAACAGCCTAGTTCTTCCGATTACACCTGCCTTCTGCAGCTTTGATGTTTAGGACCATTCATAGAAAGACCCCTATAGACCTCTCATGTAAATAAATATCCTCTGCAGAATGCAAAATTTTCTGTATCTTTTATGTGTTACCAGAATGCTAGACAGGGCTAAAGTGGGTGCCTCATCTGGGGCCTTGAGCAACCTGATGGAGTGGGAGGTGTCCCTGTCCCTGCCCATGCAGGAGGGTTGAAACTGGATGATCTTTAAGGCCCCTTCCAACCTTAGCCATGCTATGATAGCCACATGAAGTTACCAATACAGCAATCAAAGTAAGTTCCATCTGGGTTTGGTCATATTATCTACACTGATGTCAAAGTGCCAGAATGCATACCTTTTGCATAGAAGAAAAAGAGAAGGGGAAGAGGGGAGAACAGGGGGGGAAAAAAAAAAAAAAAAAAGGGAAACAAGAAAAAAAAAATAGGATCAAAGACTGTAGATATTTTTTCCAACTATCCAAATAAGCTTATCTGCTCCATATTGAACCAATTCTCTCTCACTGGCCAAAAAGAACAACCTCTCTCATAGTATTTTATATGCTGTAGGCAATTCATACTTCCTCTCCTTAGCTGTTGTTTTATAAATTAACACCTGCCATGCATTGCATTTTCTAACTGCCTTCTCCTCTTGCCACTCTACTACACACCTCTGCATCTTTAAGTTTTATGTGCAAAACTGGACACTGTATAGAGCAGCTACACCACAGGGCTCTGAGCAACCTGTTTAAGTTTAAGATGTCACAGCTTACTGAAGGAGCGTTGGACCAGCTAACCTTTAAAGGTCCCTTCCAACCCAGACTATTTTATGATCAGCTGCAATGAATAAAGAATAGCAGGTAATTCTCAAACCACCTCTTCAGCTGAACTTCTAATGAACTTTTTGTTCAATTTCAACTTTTCTGTAATTAATTAAAAAAATGATATTTAATTGTGAAGCTGCTGCATGCTTCCTCCTCCCTCAGTCAACTAGCAGCTCCTTGTTATAGGTTTATTTGGTATGCTTAGGGTTTTTTTTTCTTAAGTAGCATTTCTATTTTGACACAGTAAAACCCATAACAGAAAAGATGATCAAATGCCTTATTTAAGCAGAAGAACTTCTAGTTCTACTGGGGAGAGAGCTGAAAGCAGATCAAGTTGACAGAGTCCAGACTGCTCTAGCTAGAAAATCAGCTGGTGAAACAAAGAATGCTGTGACAATTAGGCATGCTTGATATAAATTGATGCACTAATAAAAAAACATCCTACAATGGTATCTTTACAGAATTTCATTTCACTGTAAATACACACTTTCAGCTCTGCAGAAAAAGTCTTCTGCAATAACAAAAGAGAAGCTGTCTGTGATGGAGCTGAGAGGCAAACAAGAAGGGAGATGCCAACATAACTTAGAAAACTGTACAAAGTAGGTAAGTCTCAGAAGAAATGGATGCCATTCAAAATGCATTTTACATCATGTGTCAAACCACCCTAATCTTAAACAACCTAAGTTGTTTTTTTTTAATACTATCCACTTGCTGTATTATACTGTTTTTTTTCCTCTGCTCTTAACATATCATCTGCTAGTAATGTGAACTCCTGTTAGAAATATACACTGATTACCTATTTATATGCTAATGAACCTAAAATCTCTTGCACTCTCTTTGTTAAACTATTTTATTAGTGTCATACATTACAAATGCACTGCAAACCTTTAGAGTGACAGAGGCATTCACAGAGAAGGCAATAGAATTTTTTATGCAAATCTGATGTTACTATCTGATATTAGACTACAAAGAAAAGAGGCAGTTCATCCACAGTCAGAGCTAATGAGCACCAAAGACATTCTAAACTATAAATCCTAAGAGAATAAATCAAATATTATTTTGCTATTTCAGGTATCATTACAGGTATATATCTTAGCCAAATGCCCTAAACATTTTAATTAAACTTTATTCTTATTTAAAAAAAAATTAAAAGAGCTCTTTGGCTGGCACTTTCATGCTTTGGCTCCATTTTGTCCTTTGCTTTTCTCTTTACATAGTAAGGAACTGAGATGCCACAGGACCTTAGAGTCACCTACAAAAGGCTGCGCTGCACAATACAGCTTTAGATTGTCTCTTCATTCATCCACTCACACATAAATTTTGCAAGAGCTCTTCAGAGGTGCTCATTCTTAAAACTGCAAGAATAGCCATTTGGAAAGACAAAACCAAGTCCCTACATTCCTATCATTAGGCAGGAAGAAGCAGACTTTTCTTGCACTATGATGTGCCATACAATAGAATGGTCATGAATAGTGTTTGAAACTTAAAAGATGTCTTGAAATGTAACTTCATTTTTCAAAGTGATAAAAATTTCTGCATTGGAGTCACTTATGCTTCTTATGCTATAAGCAACAGAAATCCATTTAATTTATTTTCCAAATTACAGTAGGTTATTAGTATCTTCTTCCCTTTTCATCCCTTTTGGTGAACAGCAAGGAAAATGATAATTCTACAACAAAGACAATTCATGCTTTCTGAAAGTCAATTCCAGAGGTGCAAAACCAAAATTATGTGCAGCACACCATCATACCCACAGCTCAAAAAGCCATATAGAGTTCTCAAAAATCAATAAAAACTCAATAAGCCAATTCTGGTTGAAAATTACAACCTTTGAAATAGCCTTGACTTCAACTTGGATAGCTGTTATTATTAAAAATTTATCTACTGCATTCATTCTGTGAATCTCAAGCAACAATTATACTTGCCCCTTTACTGTTTCAGAAGTATGAATTATCAAATATTTCATAGATTATGTCAAAATTTCCCAAGAATGTAGATATATATATGTATGTGCATATATGCCATTTACCAGTAGCAATATAACAAAATACATTCTGCATCTACTTTATCACTAAAAATCCCCTCTAACTGAAATAAATTTCATCTATATGAAATATACCTTATTTTCCACTGCTTCCCAACCAACACTGAAAAATGTGCTCTGCCAGTGTAAAGCTCATCATGATAGAGACCACTGTGCACAATCATTCATGTTAAGATGGTAATTTTTCCCTTTTCTCATAATGAGCAGTATACTTCTGCACACTAGCAAGACCTTTTTTAGATAGTACTGAAGTTAGCTGAAGAAAAGAAGAAAAAAAATCAAAAGAAACCACACCAAAAAGTTTGATACAATTTCTAGTCTAGCTTAAGGCTCATAAGGTTGAATTTTATTTTACAGGAAAATACAACACTGAGATGAAGACCACTAAGTCTTGCCATGAGGTAAAAATCAGATCATCTGCTCATATACTTGATTCAAAACAGGTAGTAGAGGAAGACATAAATATCAGCTCTATGAAATAAGATACAAAGAAAAATAGCTCCTACATCTTAAAATAACTGGTGATAACTTCATTATCCAATAATCTCCTAATTTATATGCAGTTCCTGCTTAATCAAAAAGGGGCCACAATGTCTAGAAAACTCCCCCACAGAAATATTGGCATGCACAATAACCTCTGACAACTTTTTTTGTACCCTTTACCAAATGTGTTTATTGGATGTTAGTTCATGAACAGAAGCAGGAAAAAATACAACGTGGTTTTAATTATATTTGTCTGTATTAAAGACAAACAAGCACATTACCACTAATACACTACTATATAATCACGTAACTACTCACAAGGATACAGTGAGGCAGCTTTTCTTTGCTTAGCAATAAGAGCAAGATACTCACAAAGAAGGGTCTTGGACCAGATCTTTAAGGTTTATCCCACTACGATCCTCGGCAAGGTTCCTGAAGCAACTGTCACTCACTAAAAAAAACAGAAAGAAAATTAAAACAAAACAAAATAAAAACAGAGAAACAAAAGAGGTGGAAATTTAAAACCAGAACGTAGTTATTTCGGTTAACTAGAAACACTGGTGTTTGCATTTGGATTTTTGGTGTTTGGAATCTGAATGTTTATATATCAAGTCTGATTTTCTGTGAGATTTCACCTGATTTAAAAATAAGTCAGATCCAGGGGAAGTGATAAACACTGCATTAGAGATTAGGGGGAAACATTCAGTTTCAGTTGATATCCTTTCTACTTCTCCATCTGTGCCTACAAAGAAATCCAAACATGAACACTGGATATGCAAGTACACAGATACCCGTACACTTAATGGCAGAGTTTTTAACCATGTACTGGTCAAAATTCTTTACCTATCAGTGAGACTTGCTATATATTTAAAGTTCACAGTTGTTCATGGGTTAGCAAAGATGTTTAGTGTGAGCAGTAGCCCAAAAAAAAAACTTTTAAGTCCCAAAATTTACTCAAACTGCTTACAATTAGCTTGTAGAGTGCATGTAAAGCAGGCAGTTACTGTAGTAATCAAAATTACAACACAGTAAATTTCACTAAAGTTTAAAAGAGTGTGCTTTCATTTACTTCACTATATTAAAAAATGATGTGATTTAAACATGAAACTCTAAATCTCCTCTCTTGGATAATTCTCTCAGCATATTCCCACAAGCAGGTTCATTTCTCTTAAACAATGCCACGGACAATTCAAGAGGTGGAAATGAAAGTAGTGGCACAAATGCTTCTGAAGATGAGCATCGGTTCAAAGGAATGACACTTATTTTTGGCTATAGCAGACTTTCTGAAGTACACAGAGGTTACGATATGGCAAAATCAGTGTAAGGATCTATTTGCCATAATGAGCAAGGTAATCTGCCTAATAGAAGAAAGCTTATGAAGAAATGCATTACTGCTCATCTTCCAACACACAACACAGCCTTGCCTTTCATGAAAAGAGAATCAGCTACAAAAACATGTGCTCCTACTTCTTTCTCTCTAAATGCATGACGCTCTTTAAAATTTACATCTATGAGTATTCATCTGCATCACCAGCATCAAAATTGTGCAAATCATTCCCAGAATCCTATTTTCACAACTTATGATACATACTGTGACACTCCTACCTAACACACTATAAAACTGCAAACATTTCCAGCAGCACTCCTTATTTCCAAAGCTTCTCAGGAGCATGACACCTGTTAGACTACTGGTAAGTACAAATACTGGAAGAAAGAGGCCCCTGAAGAAAGGGCTTGGATAGCTGATGCAACAGGTACTGGGCCTTGCTCTTACTCAAAGCCTGACACCTAACAGTCTACAACATTAACAGTGGTATTTGTCAAGTGTGGGTAACATTAAGAACACTCAGCACCTCAGCACTGTAATAACTAGTTGATATCTTAGGCTCCTCTTATCTGCCATTTCTGAAAATGGTGTCCAAGAGTTGCTTGCCATATGTGATCCCTGGAAGCCAGGCAGTATATCACACAGAGCCTCTTGTTTCTGAGTTAAAGCAAAGACAGGTACCCTGGAGGAATACAGAGAAGTTGTTTGTGCAGGCAGGAGTCAGGTTAGGAAAGCTAAAGCCCTGTTAGAACTAAATCTGACCAGGAACATCAAAGGCAACAAGAAAAGCTTCTATAGGAATGCTGGTGATAAAAGAAAGACTAGGGAACAGGTAGGCTCTCTCCCAAAATAAACAGGAGACCTGGTTATCTGGGATATGGAGAAGGCTGAGGTACTCAATGACTTTCTTCCTCAGTCATCACTGGCAAGTGCTCAAGGCACACCACACAAGTCCCAGAGGGTGAAGTCAGGGACTGGGAGAATGAACAGCCACCCACAGTAGGAAAATATGAGGTTTGAGACCATCTGAGGAACCTGAATTTGCACAGGTCCATGGGAGCTGATGAGATACATCCACAGGTTGTCAGGGAACTGACGGATGATGTTACTCAGCCTCTATTCATCAGACTTGATAAATCATGGCAGTCCAGTTAACTTCCCACTGACTGGAAAAGAGGAAACATAAGCCCCATGTTTAAAAAAGGAAAAAAGGAAGACCAAGAGAATGACAGACCAGTCAGTCTGACCTCTGTGCCCAGCAACATCATGGATCAGATCCTCCTGGAATCTCTGGTAAGGCACACGGAAAATAAGGAGGTGATTTATGACAGCCAACCTGGTTTCACTGCCATGCCAAATCATGCCTGAAGATCTGGGGGCTGCCTATGATGGGCTTAGAGCGTTGGTGAACAAGGGAAGAGGAACTGATGTCATCTACCAGGACTTTGGCAAAGCATTTGACACTGTCCTGCACAACATTGTTGTCTCTGCATTGGACAGACATGGACTTGACAGACAGACCACTGGGCAGATGAAAAATTGCCTGGATGGTCACACGCAAAGGTTCGTGGTCAATGGCTCCAATGTCCAGGCAGAGCTCATTGACACGTGGCATTCCTCAGAGATCAGTACTGGGCTGGTGCTGTTTAGCACCTTTGCCAGCAACATGGATAGTGGGATTGAGACCCTTTCAACCCAAATCATTCATGATTCTATGATTATAATTCCCTATTTACGAATGAAGTTGAAAACTGTAAACCTTCTACTTAGTGAGGAGAGCTGGGCAATACAAGGTTTTGTTAAAAAGACTAACTTAAAATCAGCCACACATGTAGAAACTTTGCAAATGGTATCTCATCCGCCCAGCTCCCGTCCCTTTTTTCTTTTTCTTTTTAATTGTAGGAGAGTCAAAACACCAAGAAGGGGCAAATTTGCATCAAGCCTCTTCTTAGGTTAGCACTCTAACATCATTCTGACCCTAACCAAATCAGAAAACAGGTATTTCAAATAAATACGGAAATATTTCAATCAGTTCTGACCATGAAGAAGTCCAACAGTTTAGTTTATATTCACAAAAATGAAATTCTGAAAAGTAACATTTTATTATGATTGACAATTTCAATTACTAGCATTGATGGCAACAGGAGAGCTTCCAGTGAGAGGAAATAATTCTGCAGAATGAGCTGGAATAATACCTCTTACAGGAAGGTTTTGGCACACTTTACCAACCTGCATACAGGCACAGCCACCTTCCCTCACATCCTTGCAAACTCTAGTCCAGGAAATATCCAAATTTTCAGCAGTAAGCACTGGGTGGAAGCAATGAGGCAGAATAGGTACTACATTTCTCATGGCTTAAAAAACCATAAATCAACACGGCATGTACTTTTAAAAATGGTATAGTCTGACTGAAATGCAAGCTATTTGTTTTAAGCAGGACATAGGGTGAAACTATGTTTGATGGTATGGCAGAAAGATCAGATCAGGATGATCTTTCTATGTTTTACAGTCTTGAGGGAAGGAAAGGCAGAAGAAAACTTTGCATCACTACCACAAATTTTACCACAATGGCCATGCCTGACTTCTTGTCTTTAAAGTACAAACCAGAGGGACTTATACATAGGACATCTATATGAACACACACCTAATGCAAGATTTTATTGACTTGTTTCAAAATGTCATTATTTTTTATCCCTATTTTTTAAATCATGGAGTACTGTACATACAATCACATCCTACAAGGTACTAGACATGTTTTTTTAGAAATTAAATATTAGCACAAATATCGTGGGCAGAGACTGTATAGGGAGAAATCCCTAAACATCCATGAAACAGTTTGACTTCTAAGTGAGCTACTACATCTATGAAAAGTATAGAGGTTTTAGCAACAGCACCAATTCTGCCAACATTTTGTCCTACTTTCAGCCCCTGGTTTCTATTAGTAATGTTCTGTCTCTGACCTGCATCTAGTCTTGTGCCTAACAAGAACAGGAGATGGGAAGTCAACAAAGGAATATAGTTCTCACCTCTCAATTACATCGCAAACAAAATTCCCTGTGAAAAAGTTAAAATCAGCATTCACACTCTAATGTGCAAACATCCAGCTTGTAACAGTTGTGAAGCCTTCCCACTTGGCAGTTTCAAACTTCTAATCCATCCATACAAATTTTTTCTTTGCTTTCTTCAACAGTTTTACAGCACACCATACTGAAGAAAAACAGATTAGTCTGTTGATTTCCAAATTGAGTTAGAAGTCCTTCAAGTCTGAACATAAACTAATATTTTTCTTTAAGTGGAGGGAGGATATAGTCTGTTGTGAACTTTATACTTTTAACGTCAATTAAATATAATTTAAACTCAATGATAATTTGAAACTAATATAACCCTTTAAAAATGTCAGTCTCTTATGCCACACAATGTATTTGCAGTAAACCAAAGGCCCCTTTAGATCAAAGCACTTCCAATTGTACAGCTCTTAATAGTCATTGTCATATCATATTTTTAGGAAAAAAAGAATCATTACTTACAAAAAATGAAGGGCTGTCTACAGTTTGGTGAAGAAAATTAACAACGTTTATCTCCCCAATATAAAAATATGCCATTCCAGAAAGCTATTACCTGCCACATTTCCTTCTTGGTTCTCACAACTCACAAGTGCTTTTAGACTACTGGTGACTTCCTATTGATAAAAACCATCCTGAGAGCAGAAATGCCACACTCAGAAAGACAGTCACTGATAACTGTGCACTTGTCCTTCAAAAATACATGGACTGCTACAACACTGAACAGTATGCACTGAAGTATAAAATAGCAATTTCTTACATTTTTTGTCTTTTAGTGATAAAACCTCCTAAATTCACTTTTTTTCAACTGTCTGTAGTAATTTTAGCAGATTTTCCATGGAAGATATCTCTATCTTACATCCCCTTTTTATGGAATTGTTTATGCGTTTACATTTTTATACCAGATTGACTCACCAACTGATAAATATATAAAATATTTAATGCACTTGGGATGTTCTGGAAAGTACTGGTCTGGCACAGCATTTTATTCCAGTCTGGTTTTGCTTGCAGTAAAGCATTATACAGTAGTCTCATTTCATATTCAGGCAGTTCTGTACTATGCACTGCATGCAAATGTAGTAGGATTCAAGTATTTTGCCTTTATAGACAGAACCTTATACACACTGTAGCAAGCACCCACTTTTATCTATTGTAATTGTATATATTGTTAATTTCACTGCTAAGAAAGCTTAGGTTTTGGAACGTAAAAGGTAAAAGAATTTTTTCACAGACTCTAAAACATCACTCTTCCAAAGCCTTTTCTCCTGCAGACATGGAATTCCTGTCCTATAGGTATACTTTAAAGAAAGCAAAGGAACAGCACAGTCCTAGAATGTAAAGATTCTCTAACTATTACAATAGCTTTAAGGTATTTTGCCTGTCTCATGAAGAGTACTTGAGATAAATATCCTGCCTCTTTCTAAGCTGTTAGTGACAGCAATATTTTGTTGATATTTTTCAAGTCACTGCATGTCAAGAAGAAAACATCTAGAAAACAGATGGCATATTACAGAAATCTTCTAGCACTTTCACCAGATCTATTGCAGAAGCCAGCAAATTAATAGTAAGAAGAGCACTTACATTATTTGCATATCTGCACACAAATTGCTCTGTCATATTTGCAGAATAAAACGTACTCATCTGCATGCAAATTGCAAATGCTTATAACTGCTAAGAAAACCCATGTCTACCAGTACTGGAAACAATGCAGGCTGGTTTCCTAAGAACTTGTGATCTTTGTTCCCTAAATGTCATTCACTATCACCATAATAAATCCAGACTCCATTTGGCAGTCACACAAGGAAGAGAGCTGCAGCTAATAGAAAGCCATGCATGTGAAAGCACTGGTTTATATCAAATTGTCTTCTCCTCAGTGAGTGTATTAATCTGAGTCTCCTCTTCCCTGGCTGCTAATTTTCACTTAATTTATAAATAACAATATGCTTAAAAATTCTCTGCTACATTGTGGTTTCTTTTCTATTACCCTGTTTATCAGTATTTTTCATAGGTGGGTTAAACAGGTTCAAAAGTGAGGCACTGAAAGACCAGTGGAAAGACTGAAGGATGACAGCATCTTTTGATCATATAAGCCTTCTTTTCCCATGGCAGATAATTTAAAAAACATTTTTGAAAATTGCAAGGTGTCCATGCACACCAAATTTCAAGTTTTCGTTTCCATTTTAAACTTCATTCTTCTAAAAATGGACATAAGAGAATGCAGTCATAAAATGGCAACACTGTCAGTTTCAACCACCTACTTACCAACAAAAGTAGCTGAAGGGGTTTAATATAGTTACTGATAGGTTGGGCAGTATCTGGGCCAACATGTCACATAAGAAACAATTTTAAAAATTGAGTTAAAGCACAGTGGTATTTACAGCACACATATAAACAGCAAACAAATATTTGCTTAGGGGTGAGCAAGGTCAGGCAGCAGAAAACATACCACCTCCTCCACAGGTTTGTATATTCTGATCTTGGAGCTATGCAAAAAAGGTAATCAAACATTTTATTTAAATGGAGTGTTATGAGAGCTAAAACAGCCACAAGAAGAAATGAGCTCCTCTTTTATTTGGACTGTGATTTTTATTTTTGAAGTATAAAACTCACTAAAGTGGTGAATAACAAGTTCAAAATCTTGTGCTGGTGAAATTAAGATGTTCAGGCTCTGCAGTATCAGAGATGGTCAATACTCTTCATGTAAATCCAGGAAAAATATTTTTTTTTAATCCCACATCTTGCAGCAAGGGCAAGTTTGGAACATGTTACAGAATGTATCTACTGGTGGTAATTCTTACTGTAAGAAGTAATGTTAAAGTCTGAGAGGAAAACAAAGGAAGACAAAAGCTGCTATCAAAGCTATCATATGAAGCCTGCAGATTACAGAAAGCATGCTGCTGAGATTAACCTCTCTGAAATAAAAGAGTAAATCAGTAACTTCAACTTACTTATTAAGATTTATTTTCATTGGACATTCAAAGCTAGTCACAGTTTCAAGACAAGCTGTAGTTTTAATTCATGTATTATAATTCACTCCCAAATACAAATTCTCAACAGACAAGAGCACAAACACATAACTTTATTCTGGAGTTTTTTTCAGTTCACCCAAATCCCATAAATAGTCTCTTTCTCACACACCCAGCAAGAGCATTCTTGTGCTTTCTCTGTCACATCAGTAGCCACAAGTATAATCTATTTGTCCCTATTTTCTCTGACCAGGTAAAGGTTGACACAGCAGACACCTACTAACAGCAGCTTCAGAGGTTTTGAGGATAGGACTGCAGGGATTATTTTGACCCCCTACAAACATCTGCCCTCCCCACACCCGGGGGCCGCTGGGAAAGGGACAACTGTGGCATCCAGTTGGTGGTGGCAAAACTGGCCCTGACCAACAGGCAGCTGGACATTCTATAGTGCCAACTATAGTGCCATTCTATAGTGCCAGGACACCTGGCCACAGACTGCCCAGGGACACTCCTCCAGCCCTCTGACCAGCGCTGACCTCCTGGGGCAGGCGGCTCCGCTCACCCTGCTCTGAGCTTTGCCAGGAACCTGGGGCTGGGGGAGTTCAGCTGAACGAGGCACACAGTGGGTAACACACACCAGGGAACAATTATGGTTATAAGCAGGAAGAAATGATAAAAGAGTCATTAAAGACATTAAAATCTCCAGAGATGTAGCATTATCAACAGTTCTAATTGTTTTTGCACAATTAAAAAAACCAATCTAATTCCTTAAAGCTACAAATACTAAATGATTGATGGAATGTTTCCTTTGGACTCTTGTTACTTTAATTGGAAATAAAAAAAACTTTGGGGTTTTTGTTTGTTTGTTTGTTTTCAACAACTATTTCCAATAATGAAATCTATACTTCCTTTCCCTGTAAAAACATAAGAAATTCCAGGATGAGAAGGAAAGGGATATAAGGTATGCACATCTAAGAGAGGTCAAGAGTTAAAATAATTTGAAAAAAAAAGATAAGTACTTTTTTAAAGAATTTTGTTTCCTTTTAGACTTTGAAATTATTAGTTCTGTCACAGGTTAGAACAGCTTTATTTACAGCAGATGCCAAGCAACATCCTTTTAAAAGGCAGTCTTTACAAGGAAGCTTTGATTTTCAGATTTGTTTATTTCTTTGGGGGACATCTGAGAGATTTTTCCCTTACTCTAAAAACCAAATACTCTTATTCCTTATCTTAGCTCTCCTGTATTTTACCTAATTTAGGAAAATATGTTCAGTTCTAAACCAATTCACAGCATTTTATATAGGTCCATTTTAAGAGTTTACATGGATTCCCAGTTGCAATGTACACTAATCAAGTCTACAATCAATCTCAGCTAGTGCACTCTTAAATACAGTATAAAGTATGCCTATGCCAGATGCTAACATATTTCAAGTCTTCCCTGCAAGCTTGATTAAGAAAACCTGCACTCCACTTTCCTATTGTCACATTCCATCTACAAATACTGCAGCACCCCTGGAAAGCTCTTCATTTCCTCTGTCCCTCAAACACAAGCTGGTCTCACTATGGGTCTGTGAGCCCACGTGTGTGTGACCAGTTATTGACAGGATTTAAGAAATCTCACTTCAGTGCACGGCATGCAGGATCCCCCTCTTTGCACTGCTGCACAGCTACAGGCACACTCACCTGCTGAAACTTAAATAAATCTCCACAACCAACCCGCAGGCCTCAACCAACAAAAAAACCCCCAACTTTTTTCCCCTATGTTTTGTTGATTCCATCATGTGCATAGACTCTGCCTATTCTACACAGCTCTGGAGCTGACTATTTCTCAGGAAACTGATTCCTAGAACTGATACTGACTCCATGTCATTATTCATTTGCTTCCAAGTGTCTGTTCCTAATGGTCAAGAATAAACTGTGAAAAGGTGAACCAAAGTCTCTTGTCAGTTCTTCCAACCGGGAGGATCTTCAAAAAGCTTTAAATAGTTGGAAGTCAGCCAATTATTTCAGTGAGCTGTGAGAAACATGAAAAAAAAAACCAGTTAAAAATCTAAGTGTTTTGCTTTACCACCCATTACTCATTCAGCTAATTACTGAAGTTACAATCTCCAAATGATTCCAGAGTACTAATAGTATTTAATATCCTTAATATACCACCTGAAACATACGCTCCATCAAACCTGACAAAAAGACAATAAAAATATGGGGAGTAAAAATACACTAAGAAATTATAAAGCAGTAAGCTTTACAATTGCGTGCCTTTGTTTCTGTTTACTTACTGAGCTGCAACATTCAATACTCTATGGAGTCCTGATTGCCAGTCCATGATTTCAGGTCCTGATTTCAGGGTGAAACTACAAGGTTTATTTAAGTTTACTGTCTGTTCCCTTTCTGGAATTTTGCTATTAGATATTTTAATACAACAATTTTAACAGACAAATTGAGAAATGTACTAAAAATATATTTTATTAGTTTACAGTTTGCTAACTTTAATTGTAAATCTTCAACCAAATGTGTGAGCCAGTAAATAGGAATGCTTTCTAGCCCTGGACAACCCTCATCTGACAAGAGCCTAAAGAGTTCTAATCCAATGTTTCTTCCAGTTAATGGTCCTCCACTCATTTAAGCATTTTCATTCCTAATTTTCTGTCTGTACTGTATTCCTTCTGAGTGACTGTACTTTATCCATGCCCAGAATTGCATGCCTTTTTAGTTGCAATGACATTAGAATTACTGATGTGGTAAGCAGCCTAGACTATTCCTCCTGTAGATGAAACAATTCTCTACCGAGCCACAATTTTTGTCATAACCATGTTGCTCATTTGCCTAACTTACTTTCAGCAACTCAGTCATTTTTACTCCTAAACACCTCTGAAATGTACAAATGTTGTCATCTTACTGCTGTCCACGTTTGTGTAAAGTTAATATATACAACATTGGGGGGTTTGCCTGGAACAGAAAAAATTATACCCTCTGGAGATAATCCTGTCACACTGGTATCTGACTGCTTATTGTAATTTCACTCCCTTGGTCAATTCCAAATCTTTAACAATACTTAACTCAGCCTACAGCAAGCAAGAAAATGGGAGAAATCTTTAAAACGTATCCAGCCTGTCATCTCTCATATGCTTGCTTATACAGGCAATGAATCAAATCAATCAATCAGCTGTCAGGGCCATACCAAGACATTCAGGCATCTGTAGGAAAATGACACCCATATGTCCATATCTATTTCTTGCAGCTCAGAAGAAACCCCACAGTCACCACATTTACAACAGGGCAACATGGAGCATCCTGCCAAGGGTTCCCCCTCACCACCTTCTGCCCTATGCACCCAGCCAAGGCAACAGTCCTGGAAATGAGACAAAGCAGCAGAAGAAAACTGAGATGTTCCCGTTGGCAGAGCCACCAGAGACAGTATTTCCCTGGCAATCCAAACCCCTCCTGCCAGACTCACTCAGTTTGGTGCTGGCATGCTGCAGCACCTGGCATTACAGGTTGTGTATGTGTGTGACTGTCTCAGGAAGAAAGGTCAGAGAGCTTAGGATCCATAGTCTGGGCTCGTTTCTTGCCACTCTTATAGCCCCATAAAGAATAAAACATTCCTGTGGCCCTCCTGAAACTCCAGGTCGTGTATACATCCTGGGTTTCTGGACATCCTCCCTGCCTGATCAGCACTGAGGAAGAGGAGAATGATAGGCTTAGTACCAGTAGCATCTGCTGCACAACTAGTGAACCTCATGGCTCACAAGTGGCCAACCAAAATAGAGGCAAATCGTATATGCTCTTCAGAAGTTTGGTGTCTCTTCAGTCATAAAATGACTTTTGTTCTTTCTTACTGAAGCCTTTGAACTGTGGCTTTTAAACCAGCCACCTGAAGATTATAAAAATGGGAATGGGTATCAATGTTACTCTAATTGGAAAAGACAGAAACACTTCCCTGCCAAACTGTCTTTTTTTAATAGTGTATGCTGATATGTGGAGGATTAATAAATTCCCTCTTAAATGGGCTGTCGAGTAGACAGGAAACTGAAGGCATCACACAATTTACTAGTTCATTCTGGGATTCCTCTCCTTGAAGTGGGTGCTCATTAAAAAACAAAAAAGGTCTTAAACTTTGTTGGTGTTCATGGTATGCATGTTTGGTATGCAGTTTTCCTGCATTCCATTATTGACTTAAGTGTATTTACATAAGCATATTAAGAAATTGAACTGTGCTAAATTTTGCAGATTACTCTCATTCTCCTCATTCATCAAGTGACAACACTTATCATCATTGGGGAAATTTTTTTTTTGTACCGTTGAAGGCAGAAATCCCAACACACAGATTATGCCTCACATTTATAAACAAATCCTGATTTAATTTTTTCAACAAAATACTGACTTTTTGTCCTGTCAACATAAGTTTTAAGACCTGCTTGCATTTAGAACTGGGTTGCTGTTCTTAGGCAATCATCATATCTCACAGCACTGCAGTGACAAAATTAAGCAGGAAGGCCTCCAGAATGAAAATATTGAAGTCGTGCCAGATGTTAAAACCAGGTGAATGGTAAACTGCCACATAAATTAAGATTCTAAGAATAGCAGTGATTTCATTAGATTGCATAAGAAAACATCCTTAATCTACTTTGGCACAAATGGGATGCTGTAACATTATTTTCTGAAACATCTAAGTCAGTAAATCTATTTTAAATAGTTACTGATCAAAAACTGTATAGAGCAACAGACCATTCGGCATTGTTCAGAATTCTCTAGTGACTGGATTGCCCACTATTGGAAAGACTTCCAAACACCAAGACATTTTAATTTTTCATATTTTTTTCTACTAAAAAAACAATTTGGGATCTTGATAAAAAAGTGAACTACTTTTCACTTAAATACTCCTTGTTTATTATGGAAATCTATTTTTTTCTTCCCAGTTTATATTTCTACTGCATTTTCTCCTTCACATTTTAAGCATTTCAAAAACATGTATGACAAGAATTTAAACTGGTATATAATCTCAATCTGAGGCTTTTTGTTTCCCATTACCAGCAGCGTGGAGGTCCTGTCTTCAGTCTGTCTGGTCAGTTTTGTGTTCTGCCCTTGTGACAGGAAAAGCCAACAAACACCAGAACAGGGAAGGCCAAGCCAATGCTCAGAGGGTGTGTGGAGAGGCTCAGAAGAGGCATCTTAAATCTCTGAACTCTTCTCACACAGAAGGGCATATGCCCTTTTGTTATTCCTTAGCTTTCAAAACTGTTAAAAATATTTGCAATTATTTTTGCTGTGAAGAAATTACACTTCAGGGCATTGCTATGTTTAATTTGCGAACATTTCACCAGGCATTTCTGCTCTTCACAGTGCAGAACAGTTTTAAATACATGAACAGATCATAATCAGCTGTTAACCATGCTTTTTCACTATGAAAACAATGATATAAACAACCAGGATGTGCACCCTATCACTTTATGGTCTGTATTTTGACATGTTTTGTGTTTTCTTGCAACACTCTAAACTGTGAGGGGGAGGTTAAGAGATTCCCTGCTCTGGAAGTTGATAAACCAGAGGCAGCTGCCTGGCAGGGCCACCAGCTGATGCATGCAGCATGTGTGAGAAGATGGCACTGCACTGAGCATCATGAGTGTCTAGAAACAAAGAGGATGCTGAAAAATTCCTCTAGTCTTGAGGAACACAGGTTATTTATAATACAGGTAATTTTTAAAAAACCCAAAACCAAAACTACCAAGATGTGTCCTCGCATTACTCCTAGACACTCCATAGAGGCAGTCACCTTTAATCTCAGCCATAAAATGCTCCTGAGGCCTCAGTTAAAATTACCAACATAATAACTGTTAAACAGTGACTAGAGCCCACATTTGCAAATTTACCAGTTCATTGAGAAAGGCATTTTGCTCCTCCAGTGAATTGTTTCATGAGTATGGGACAGGTTAAGCAATTAAACTTATAGAAGTATCAACATTTATAGATTTTAAGAACTGCATAAAACTTCCAGCACTGTTGTGACAGAAAATCTCTCACTGTTAGACTTATATTTTAAACACATTTTTTTTTAATTCTTTGTAAAATGCCTGAATTTGCCTAGAGAAATTATTTAAACTGGTCTCCATCCACTTCTCCGTGGCTGTGTCCCTCTTCTCTTTCCCTGAAGTTTTATTCCAAAAACTGTTTAACCTAATGACCAACTTCCAAATGAATTTTAAAAAGAGACATCAAAGCTTGTAATTCATCACAGAAAATTAGAGGCATCAAAGACTGTAAGATAGAAACTATGGGAAAAATGAATGGTTGGTGAGAGGAGAGGGAAATCAGTGCCCTTTATGCAGGTTCTCATCCCTTATCACCTCAAATCACTGTAAACACAGGATGCATTGGGAATAACCCACGGTGTGGTATCCACTTCTCAGTATTTAGTATTTGACTCGTTCCAGATGAAGTAACACTTAGAACAATGCAAAACAATTAAGCAAACAGAAAACACTGGAAACCACTAATTATCTCTAATGTTCAATATCCCTAACAGTGGTAAAACCATGTACACCAATACTGGTGTTCAACTATTTAATGTATAAAGATTGAGCAATGTATTAAAAAAAATCCGTCTGAAAGTGAGTACCCATTCAAAGGGAGATGAAAATGTATTATGAATAATGAGGAAATTTCTAAACTGAGAGACAAGCAGTGCTATTTTTGGAAGTGAACAGATGGCTACAGAAGAGCAGATCCAGAAATGAAGAACAATATAGGGAGTCATAGCAGGGGGGCTGGAATGCTGCATAATAGGAGAACATGGTTTTCTTATTTTACTGCATACACTTTCTGAGAAGCTGAAGCTGAATACTACAAATTTATAATTAAAAAGATGGGAGTTATATTTCCAACTATGTTAGTCACTTGCAGAGAAGTTTTGGCTACTTTTATCCTTGCTGTATACTAAAACACTTGTACATATCCAGTTAGAAAACCTCAGCTTGCAAAACCTTATACATTTTTTCTATTATGACAAAAATAACAGGGTAATGAAAAATTAGGGACCAAAATATAGCTTATTTGCTTTAAAATCTTTCCATTCAAGTATTTGTATCACAACCTTTTAATGAATTTGCTAAAGACAAAACACTATATACAATTTTTTTTAAGGAACACCAAATTTTTGGCTCACTGCTACATCTGTATTTATAGACCTTTGTACAAGATAGGAAAATCAATTAAACCTGCAAAAAGCATACCTCAATTATCTCATCTCACATTTCCAGGAAATAAAGGCAGCACATCCTCTTTTTCCCAAACATGAGATGAAGCCATGACTTCAGCTTTAGAGTGCAGACTATCTCAGTGGATTTAATTTAAAATCCCATTAATTTAAATTTATTTTTCCCTGGGAAAGGCAAAAATATTAGTTGTCTTGTGTCAGTTATTACTGCAACCTTAACAGTAATTGCTGTGTTCATACCTGTCAAATGGGAACGAAGTATTTTAAGAGTTACATTAGGATGAAGAAAGTTCTTTTCCAAAACCAGTAGGTCTTGTCTTCAGAGACAAGTTGGCTGACCTATTTCTACAGCTTGTCAAGGGCCTTGTGGATGGCAGCACAACCCTCTCACATATCAGCCACTACCCAGTTTTGTGTCATCTGCAGACCTACTACCATCATCCAGATGATTAATGAAGATGTTAAACAGGGCTGGAGCTGGTGTACCCCCAGGGTACACTGCTAGTCACTGGCTTCCAACTAAACTTTATGGCACTGATCACTATACCCTGGGCCCAGCCATTCAGCTATTTCCATACATTAAGAGCATTAGCTTCTCTCTTTGCATTTTAAGTTTGGGCATGAAGAAGTTTTAGAAATTTTCAGATGCCCTCTAAAAGGTATTATTTATTTTTATGCATATATATTTAAAATAACAGAAACAAAGAAGAGAAAATAGCTGATGTCAAAATCTCATTGTAACTTCAGTACAGAATGGGAGACAAAAGAAATTTATTCAAACAGATGTTTTTAGGTGACTAACTGGCAAATTGCTTCTGGCACAGAGGTCTGAAATCACTAATCCTCATCCATGGTTCCTGATCAGTAAATAATAAAAATAACCTATAATCTAGAAAAGAGAAAATCAAAGCCCTGTGTGAGGCAGAAGCAGGCTATGATGCCTACTTACTTATTGAAAAATGTCTTCTGAAACCATTGACTCTCTACAGCATATTACATACTCCACAAAGGAGGGCTTTCCCTTAGGATTCTGATGAATTTTTATCATGTAAAAAATGAGCATTTAATGTAACGACATTTAAAGTAAACTAAAAGATTACATTTTTGCACTGATACACTCTGCAATTCTCAATCAGCACACAAATGATTAAACCAGCTCCCTGATGATAATTTAAAGCTCAGACAGCAAAGAATAACAAATGTAAGCAAACACCTACACAAACACACTTTCCTTGTACCTTGAACTGTCCAGGCATAAAGCAGACCCCATCCAAAAGCCATCCAGATCCACTCAAGTGGTGCTACAACTGAGCTGAGCTGACAGGTCTGCCAAGCATCACATTGACACTGACATCAGTTACCCAGACTGAAGGATGGGCAGTGCAACTCGGGTGTGTCTACAGATAAAACCCTAAATATATCCAGTATGAATTAACAACTCAGAGTTGCACTGACTGGATACTCTTCATACTCCTAAAGCAAGAGAGTGCTGTAGTTTTCCCATCTACTGATTTTCTTATGCAACGAAGTGTTTCTCTTTGCCTTGCAGAAGGAATCCTTATGCTTACATCAGCTTTGTGATTGCAGTGGCACACCCAGACTTGGAAACAATGCAAACCACCTACACTTAATAACCACTTCTGTATTTTCAATGTTTTTATAGGTTTCCTGATGACTTCCAGTCCCTTTCATTTGGTTTTATTTTAGATACAAAGCTGCAAGGGAAAAAAACAAACCAAACCAAACCAAAACCAAATAGACTTCTTTAGAACAGTTACCAGACTTACCACACTCTCGACACTTCTTTATCCTATGGTTAGCTGAAAAGCCAACACTGTACAGGACAAGTAATTCATTTCCTTTTTCCTCCTCAGACATGGGTTTAACTATTTGTGGGTTTAACTATTTTTAAGACCACCATTCTCTTTGCACCCCTCATCACAAAAAAAGTGAACAAGCTGAAACAGAAAATAAGATCTGGTAATCTTCGTTGCTCTCTCATTTGAGATTCTGCTTTGTGCCCTTGGATAAGCACCAAAGAAAAGCCTCAAAGAAAAGCCACAAACGGGTTTTATCCTTGCTGTAGACACTCCAGGGTGTACCACACATATCATCCCTAAACTCCAGGTGACAAGATAGGTATCTGCTGAGCTCACTCTGTCTAGCACCTCCAACTTGTTAAGACCCTGAATTTGATTTTTTTATTTGGAGACTTTTCTAGAAAGTAGAAAGAGCCTTTTTTTTCTGTCTCTTTTCAAAGCCTTCGCTGCATTATTAAAATGCTTTAAAGCACATTTTCTTAAGGTCTTACATCTAACTTGTCCAGGTATTATTAATGGGATCTTGTTACTTTGCTGAAAAGTAATGAATTCCACAAAAGCCACATAGCTGGTTGCCAGGACTGAACAGTCTTCTTACCAATGGCACATCCTAGACAACAGGAATGGGAGACACACAAACAGGAATCACTAATAAGAAGCTCTAATAATTCCAACCTCAAATGCTTAATCACTTATGTATGTAGAATTCCATTACTATCACCTTTGTCCCAGCTGCAGGGCCCCAAATTTTTGCCTACGACAGCTTTTATATCACCACCTTTAATTCACTATTTTAACCTGCTGCTGGTTTTCTGTAATCTGATCTCCACCACAATCCATTGGCTGTTTTCTAAAAATGTGAGGTAAATAAAGAGGAAAACCAGAGATCAGTATAGATGCATAAATAGGTGCATAACAGAGAAAAAAAATGCCACAGCACTGCCTGGGTTTTGATAGCTATGTTTTAGAAATACCTTTAGTAAAATAATTTGGCAAGAATTTAAATACTGCCTTTGTAGTGCCTGAAAGAGTAGAAATAGCCACATTTCACTAGGACTGTGAAGTTTACCAGAGCTTTCAGAAGCTGTTCTCAAAAACAGCCTAGAAAAGACAAGATGGGAAACACATATTTCAATTACTGCTTGCCTGGATAAATGCACATATAATGAATGCAGCACAACTCTCCTTCAGTTAGATGCCTACAGACAGCTCTGAGAATCAGACACTAAAATAAATTGGGTGAGCCACACCACAAAGCCAGTGACTTGGGAGTCTTTGTTTTGGACTAAGTTGCCAAAGTTGCAGAGAAGTTTTGTCCAAATCTATATAGTTAGAAATAATAGGTACGCCTGGCAGAAAAGCCTGAAGTTTTTCCATCTGTTCACAGTTCTATCCAAGTAGCATCAAGGAAAAACTAACACTGGCAGGCTAACAAAGGCTTTGTCATCCTCTTACCAACAAATGTCTAAAGTGCTGTAAAATTAAAATCTTAAAACACCTAAAAGTTGTCTAATTGCACCAAGATTTGCACTTGGAGAACTGTCACTGGGCATCTCCCCTGTACATCCCCCCTCATACACCCCACAGAACAGATGGTCCTCTTGCCCTCGCCAAGGAAAACTCTTTTTCCTTTGACTGTTACATAAAATAAAAGGCACAGCAGGAGGGCAGAGGGACCTCTGCACACACCTGGTCTCCATGGCAGAACCCACCTGCAGCCTGCCTGATGCTGCATGGACACGGGGCTCCCGACCTCTGAAGAGACTTCAGATTTAATCACTATCTATATTACTCTTTTTATTATTTCTTATTAAAATTGCTGGTTTATCATGCTGTTCATTGGCCAGTCTTTGTGTAATCTAGAAGAGAATGCTGCACAGTTTCCCTCCCTCCCCTCATACAGAATTAATGCAAAAAGTCAACAAAACCAGCTGAGCTATGTGGCCCACACATCATCTCTTTCAATATTTTCATTACGTTTTGTCACATTCTGGGCTCAATTTTTCATATACAGCAATAAATATAATTTTAGATATATTATATAGCTATAATCTTGCCGTAAACTATACAGCTTATTTTTTGTGTATATATATAAATATATACACACACACACAGTGTAATATATCATTGGCTGGATCTTCCTGTCCTATGGAAAAAGTTTTCAAAAATTCTACCAATGCAGATAATAAAGTCAGGAAGAGCAATCACTCTAAAATAATAAGGTATTAAGTTAAATGTTCATTAAAATAGTTTAAAAAATTAAAATTACTCTAAAACTAAAGTTTTCTAAAGGAAAGCCTTACTCTGTTCAGTTGTTAACTAAATGCAAGTCCAAAGTCCTCATATAAATCAACAATTCACCAAAAATATAAATTCCACCAAGACAGAGACAATGAATAATGAAAGGGAAAATCCAGTCAGTACTGTAACACTTTATAGCCAGGATTCCAACAGGAACTCTGTTCTCATCCTGTAAAGCCACGTGCTACAAACAGCTACTCTCAATACCAAATGACAAGAAAATTTTGAGAGTAATCTGAAAGATGTGTTAAACCCTGAAATCAAGTTGGTTATTCAGTCCTTTGCATCTAGCTGGAAGCAATTAGTGATTACAAATAAATGTAGCTTTCTTAAGAATGCTCATGGCAAGATCCAAGTCACCTGTCATGGCAGCAAATAAACTAACAAGCAAAAGGAATAATCAGCACTTTGTTTATTTATGCAAAAGACAATTCCAGTAGAGCAGCAGTCTTAAAATTAAAGGGAACATCTCGGATTAGAGTTCCAGGAGTTCCACATTCAGTCCTGACAGAAGCAAAATCTGCAACCTGTGTCAAGAAAGACAATGGAATACAATTTCCAGGGAAATAATCAATATTTCTACATTTTTTAAACTGGAAATGGGCAGGGGGGAAAGATATAGAGACTGGAAGAGATAGAATAGAGGCAGGTAAAAAATGAGTATATAAACACCAGAGGCTGTTTTTGCAGAGAAAACTCTCTCTTCTAAAGGTCCTCATCTTAAAATAGTATCAGTTGCTTTTTCACTCATAGCATATATATATGAATGACAACAACTTCCTATTTTCATTTCCATAAGCTACCCCACTGAAGTCAATGGGAACTGCTTCGTTTCATTCTGTAAGATGACTCACAAACCCAGGTCCATAGGTTGGTATTGAAGATGGATCAAAAAGGGACTAAGAATTCACACAGGCACCCCTTCACCAATGCTCTTAAAACAGAAAAGTTGCACCTCTGTTGCATATTTCTCTTCTAATTTTAGTCTTTATTGCTTAGAACTTGGCAGGAAAAATGGGGTGGAGGCTTCCAAGCAGGCATTTGGTTACAATCAATGGGTTCTACAAGCCAGGGTCATACCCTTGTGTGACAGCTCAGTCTGTCCCCTCCCAGGCAGCAGGCATTGTCCTCAACCAGAAATCCTGAACGACACAACAAATCTGGAACACTCAGGCAAAGCCTGAATTAATGGTAACAATATTAATTTTTTTCTTAAGACATGACTAAATTAACATACGACTGGTCCAGAAGCAGAAGGTAACTTGATTTAAGGTGAAGTGTAAATTTAAAATAAAATAGTGGATAGATAAACTATCAGGCAAAAGAGATTCTGACTGCACTGATAGATGTCTGGCAAAACTCTAATGTAGCAGAAAGTTTAAGCATGGAGTAATGCCAGCCAAAAGCTACAAAAAATACTGCAGGTAAAGACAATGCTGATTACTTGTTCCGAAAAAGAAGAAAAAGGCTCTTCCAGGAACGCCATTCCTTCCTTGACCTCCATGTTCTCACTGCCAACTGCCTCTTTTTCTGGTACTTTCTGCCTACAGGGGATCATGAAGAAGGTGCAGGAATTAATACATTTGGGTCCATTCCCCAGATAACCAGCCAAAGCCCTGGTTGTGTGCAGCAAGGCAGCCTGCTGCAGGGCCACTACGGGGCACAGTTGTGCACTTTGAACACAGGTACCTGAGACAGAATTGTTTCATATAGCTATATATATATACACACACACATGTATATACTACATATATATATATATATATCTTTGATAAAGCTAATGAGCTATAGCATAACAGCCCAACAATAACCCCACCAGATACAAGGCCAGTGATGCAGCCTTCCCAGCACTTAATTTTTTATTTTTCTTTTTTAAGTTACAAATCTTACATTTCCTAGTATCTCAAGGCCTGGTTTTTTTTCATAATACTAATGGCTAAAAATATTGGAACTTTACAGATTCCTCCTAACAATGCAACTCCAGATACAGGTAGTTAAAGAATTCCAATATTCCAACAGTTTATTGTAGTGAGGGTAGTACCTGAGTCCTAGCTTTGGGTGTAGTAACACAACCAGAAAAACAACTAAATCAATCCAATGTTTAATGAACTTATTATGCTCATTTATTTAAAAATTATTCAGCATCTATCTTACTGTTTTCAATATTTTCATATAAACCTTAACAACTAACCAATCAGGAAAGCAAATTAATAGGTCCAGATTTTGGCCCATATAGCACCATATCCAAAATCCAGGGAAATCAGTGTCTCCAGAACTAACAGAGTGCAAAAAAAATATATGTCCAATTGTTCTCACTCCCCTGCAGTTTTCAGTATTTCACAATGAAAAGCTTGGCTTTCAGTCTGAGTATTCACATGATTTTAACACAGCCTAGCTCGATTTCATGTTTGAAAATAGAACAATAGCCACCTTTAATTAACTAAAATCTTTTGAATAGTAACACTGACTCCATAAAGGTTGTTATGATTAGTAGATAAGTTATTAAGTGGTAAGCTTCCTAAGAGTTGATTATAAAAGCTAATAGATACAACAGACTATCTCAAACTATCTGCTAGCAATAGCAATGGTTAAAAACAAGCAGTCTACAAACCAAACTAATAAAAACATGGTTACATTGAAGTTACTTACTTCACCTTCATTGTAAATAAAATGTAGGAAGTCTTTCTAATACACCCATTTGAAAGACTGTTTGCCATACCAATTTTTTTCCAATTTCAGTATCCATAATCTATTATTATTAAAAATTGATGCTGTTCCTAGCAGAGAGTTTGTAAGGACTGGCACAAATTAAATTTCTGTAGGAATGAGAGAAAAAGCAGGAAGCAGAACTTGATTTGCGGAATTAATATATAAATTTTAGACATGAACTACTTCCAGTAATGGCAACAGTTGACTTTATGTATGCTGCTTAGGGGTGTTAAGAAACGTGCCTGCTTAATGTAGACATTATGGGGCAAGGAAGTGCAAGAGAACCTCAAAACTTTTTTTTTTTTTTTTTTTGAGTGATAGTGGTAGATAATTACCACTGCAAGTCCTTTAATTGCAAGCTCACACACATCACCACGAATTCAAGCCATTCTGTTTTCTGAGTAGTCAGTTAGTGTCTGTAATAAACAAACAATTTTGATGAAATTAATAGATTTTTCCAAGCTTTGACAAAATCAAACTTTGATTTACACTAGGGTACAAAGTTGAAACAATAATCAGCCTGTTCAGCAATATTTTGAAAAACTTCCTGCAAAAGCAAGATACAGAAACATATTACTGCATGCATCTGTCCCTCTTATCACAAAGCCTACTTTATTATATATGGCAGTGATTCTGTATGAAATAGCAAGAAGGGAAAAAATATTTCAGACATATATTCCATGTCTAGCAATCATCCTAGAGAAGAGCACACAGTTAGAGAGCTGTATTAGGAAAGTAATAAGGAGAGCTTCTTCCTGACCTTAAAATACAAGATGTGAACTTCATTGGTCAGTCCTGTTAAAAACATCTTCCAGATGGTTTCTCATCCCAGTCTTCCTCTTAATCTTTGCTTGCCATAGATTATTTTATGTAAATGGCAGTAGTCACAATGTGCTAGCATTTTCCAGACATTGAAGAAGGGATGGTCTCTGTCCCAGGGAGGTCAAACACCAAAGACAGGCAGGCAAGTAGACAGAAGTTGGGGAAAACAAAATAGAAAAGAATTGAACTGTAAGCTATGAACGGGATGAACTAAAAGGGTGAACGACTGGAGACAAAGAACCAGCAGATGAATTCTTCAAGGTTGTGCCATGCACTGATGCTGAAGAGCAGAAAGCAAAAGTGTGCATGACAAAAAGCTGTCAAACAAGCAAGAAGCTCGACAAGAGAAATGTAAGCAGAAAGTGATAGTTATGTATTGCCTTTCATTTTCTAGTAACTTCTGTAAATTCTTAACTTCTGAGTAATTCCTATTATTAGATACTAGGGCTTTATTCATCAAATTACTTGGGCTCTGTCAACATTCTCCAACATGAATTTGTTAAATCTCACCCACACAATAGTTATTTCAACAGAAAGGCCATTCTTTTCCCTTCTTTTAGGATATCCGTTGAAGAAACAGACTGGTCTTAAAATACAGTCCTTGCAGGGAGACTAGAAATGCAAATGATATTTTTATCTTACCTTTCTCCACTGCTCCTTGCAAATTTAATAGGTTGAGTGTTACACTCATAGTGAATGATGTTTTCACATAGATTTTCCCAAAGCAAAATAACTGTTCAAAACCCTCAGAGAACTGACAGAAAGGAGATGCATTAACATAGGGTTTGTGTCACAGTTACAGACTCCCTGTTTCACAAAACAGTCATGGTCAGAAAGGACCTCGGAGTTTGTCCTTAACTTCTTCTCCCTGCTTGCTTGACACATTTTTGCCTATCTGAAACCTGTTAATCTAAGCAGTTAACCCACAAAAACATCTCAAGTGGCTCCACTATCTTTTTTTTTTTTTTTTTTTTTTTTTTTTTTCCCCCTCGTGTGTGTGTGTGTGTGTGTGGTGGTGGTGGTGCCAAACAGCTCTCCAAGGTGGGAGATTGCACAAGCTCCCTGGGCAGCCTGTGCCAGTGCTCAGACCCCCTCGGGGTACAGAAGTGTTTCCTGATGATCTGAGTGAACATCCTGTGTTTCAGTTTGTGTCAACTGCCTCTGGTCCTGTTGCTGGTCACCACTGAAAGGAGTGGGGCTCAGACTTCTTTGCAGATTCCCTTCAGATATTTATATACACTGAGGCTTCTCTTCTCCATACTATCCAGTCCCAGCTCTCTCAGCCTTGCATCACACAGGAGATGTTCCAGTCCTGTAATGGCCCTTCCTTGGACTCCCCAGCATGTCCACATCTCTCTTGTACTGGGGAGCCCAGAACTGGAAAGCACCCACCAGATATGGCCTCACCAGTGGGGGAGAATCACCTGCCTTAACCTGCTGCCAATATTTTGCCCAATTCGGCCCAGGTTCCAGCCTCCTTTGACACAAGAGTACACTGCTGGCTTATTTCAACTTGGGTGTCCACCAGGAACTCCAGGTAATTTCTGCTTTCCAGCTGGGCAGCCTTGAGCACATCTTGGTGCTTGGAATTGCTCCTTCTCAGTTGCAGGACTCAACAATTTCCCCTGCTGAACTTCATGAGGTTCCCATGTGCCCCTTTCTCCAGCTGAGGTCCTTCTGGATAGCAGCGTGACCCTTTGGTGCATCAGCCACTCATCCCAGCTTTGTGTCATCCGCAAACCTGCCAAGGATACTCTCTGCCCCACTGTCCAGACCATTAATGAAATTGTTAAACAGGACTGGACCAAGTGCTAGCCTCCAGCTAGACTTTGTGATCATTGACTGCTCTACCAGATTTCAATCCAGTAATTTTATCATAGAAGTAATTTTATCATACAAGTTATCATTGGTAAAGCAGTCACCCCTTGGTGAATTCATGCTGACTACTCCTGATGACTTTCTCGTCCTTCACATGCCTGGAAATTTCAACTAAACAGTCTTTACAGATCCCCTTCCAGGAAGTCAATGCAGCTGGAATACTAATGCACAATACATAACTATGAATTTTATCTTTAGAGCAGCCAAGTGAGAAAAGCACCATGCATTGGGATTCAGGGAGCAATCCTAATACCATGCTCTGAATTTCTAAGGATAACATCTGGCAACAGGTACCTGGGCTGCAGTATTTGTTCCAAGCCAATCGAAGTGTTAACGGTTACAGATTTCTACCCAAGACTTGAAGCAAACAGCTATGTTCAACTTCCATTTGCCAATGGCAGTGAGCTACCAAGAGCATAGGAAAGAGCATGTTTCTACACAAAAAGAGGTAGACCCTCTAATAAAGACTTAGGCCTCTTTGACTGGCTGCACCTCAGTTTCCTGTAGTAACTACTAAGCCATCTCCCTGCTCTCTGCCTTGGCTTCCCACACCCTACTCCTTCCATTCCATCTCTTTTCAATATAAGGTCATACAGCAGAGATCATGTGCCATGAATGTTCATGCCTGATCTTAATTTGAGCCACTAGGTGCTGCTGCAACACAGACAATAAATAATTACAGCATAAATTGTCCCATGAAATTAGCTGGGATCTACATTGTATGTGACAAGGGTGACCTTAGAACTGTACGTGAGAACTCTTAGGAGATCTCTGCCACAGAAAATGAGCAGCTCCCAGCCTGGGGAGTGATCTGGTTTTCTTAGATTATAAACTTTATTCACTGATCTGAGATTCAAAAGCTACCCATGAAAATGAAGCACACATCAGTCTGTCTGACATTTTGCTCTGCTTCTAAGCTAAGTATGTAATAGCCAGAAATATTCCAAAGCTCACTTTCATAAATTGAAGTTTCCAGCAGAGCATGTAGCAAGCAACATGTTCCATACTTGACTGTCAAGATAAAATATTGGCACCTTGGCCATCAGCCAGGACCCTTCCTTTGGATTTCCAGTCTTCAAGAAACCCTACCTATCTCAGTTCTTCCCTAGCAGAAGATCTATAAGCATTGCGAGCTTACCAAAATTCTTAGGACAAGGAGACCCAGGATGAGGAGTTTGCCTACTTGCATTCCCTCAGGCCTTATCAGTTAAATCTTCTTGTTAGCAAGTTTAAAAATCTACTAAGAAATGGAGACTGGGATGCTACTGCCAGACTGGTCTCTCCAAGCAACTAATAGAATTTGACAGAAATGTTATGCCACTAATGTAACAGAAATGTAAATAAGATTTATGAACAACAAATACACTTGTATTATTCTGCTCACACAGTTTTTAATTTCTGCTTCTCTTTTTGCCAGAGGAATTGTATCTGAAATTGAATTTGAAATAAACTGGTATCTTCTGTGGGGAGCAAATTACAGATTAGACTGATTCTTTCAGTTCTGTAGTGCTGACACTTCCTAGAGGTCTTTTCCACAAACAAAAATCCAAGAAAGGGAGCAAACAGAATTCCATTCTCTATACCAGTCACATTATCACTTCTTTTTAGAATGACAAATAAAACACTACCAATAACTGTAAGAGCTGTTGCCTTAAGCAATCACAAATATTTCTAATTTTTTTAATAGTTGTCTGGCAGCATATAAACAGCATACAGAAAAAGCCTGTCATACTCTAGCTGTTAGTCACCACGGTAAAATTCCTTTTACCATCTAATTTTGATTGAATCCCTGGAGGTCTGGGATAAAATGGTTTTCTAACTTAAATGTGGATAAGAGCACTCTTTGTTTCCTCTTTACATCACAGACTAAAATAACTTATTTCTTAGGAGGGATAAAACTCTTTACAACTGCTACCAAGAAACTCAAAATCACTCTTAAAGGAAAGGGAAAACACTAGGGGATTTTGCTTTGAAGCCTTCTCTTACATCCCAGTGAAAAAGTGCACAGTCCCATTACCACACTGGCAAAGACCCTGCCAACTTCCCTACAAGAAAGGGGAGTTGGGATAACCAGAAGGAGGAGGCAGTTGACTGACTACTCTCAGGTTCTGCATAAGCCTTTGGGTTTAGGTGATAGCTGAAACATCTCTGATCTTGCTTCCAACCTAAATTACTCTGTACAGGAAGACCTGATGTCAGTTGTAATTTCTAACTCTTGATCAATTTGTATCATCTAGTTTGACCATTTTAAGATACAATCAAATCAACCTCACCCAGTAATTCAATCCATCTGTCAGCTGAGATCAACTGACCAGTCTGCAGAACCTGGATCACAGCAGAACACAAAGGAAACAATTTTTGGAATGATAATACAGCCTGAAAAAAAAAAAAATTCCTCCTGCATCCTAGGGCTTGCTCTTATTGTTGCTGAAGAACCATGGTTTCACTGGAGATACCTTTCCTTTTCTTGGGAGTCCTGACAGAAGTTATTACAACTGCCAATTGCCCTAAGTCTTCTGCATCTCATTCCCAATACAAATTTGGCATTTGCTTACGTAGACTCCTGATCCACAGGGTACCTCTTCTAAAGGAATCCTGCAAAAGAATTTGGACAGATCCAGCAGGACGTGACTACCATGTTGAATGTAACTGACAGCTGTGGGTTTGTGTTTGGACTTGGGCTTTTTCCTGCCAAGACTGTGGCACAGAGTGAAGAGTGGTGACTTGAAACACAGACTACTTTCCAGGGCTTTAAAAAAATAGGCTTAACACAACATAATTTTTAAAGTTTATTTTTATTAGCCACATCAACAGCCTACAGTTACCTCACAATACACCTCACATACTCAGTCCTCAAACTCACTCTTCTCTTCCAGTTTACACTGATAGAAGAAATTTATTGCAACATTTTTCTAGGTACCAATTATATAAATCTACACTGGGGATTGCAACACCTTAACCTTTTAAGTCACTCCAAGAGGACTCACTTTCTTTTATGTAATACTCTGACCTGTATCAGTGATGTTCCCCAGCTGCTATTGCCCCACTGACAATACTCTTTATTAGGTAGAACTAGAAGGATACTTTCCCAGTGTTCCAATAAATCTGTTTTCTTTGACTTGTGTCATCTTTAAGTAATCTTCTACAGAACAAGCTAAAGCTTACAGACACATTCAGTCATCCCATCAACCTTAAGGTTTTTATTTAACCACTGTAGAGGCACTGTAAACTAAGACTTCTGTAGGATTAGTGGCAGTGGTCTAAACCAGAACAATTTAACTATGTTCCCATGTACTACCATTACTACTACTTTGACTGAATATCATCCAAATTAAATCTAGATTTACTATGCAGGAAACAAAAAAATCAAGTCTACTTAACTGAAGTTTAAGACCAGAAAAATCTATTTGTCAATGCTGAATTTCATGCTACTTTTTTGTTTGCCTCCCTATTCTGCATTGTTCTTTCATCAACATTTGCAGACTACTGCTCTTCAGTCACACTAAAATGCCTGGTAATTCCATCCCCACCTAAAGATAAGCACAAAGATTCACTGCTTTGCAGTTATATGGCAGTCTGCCCAATTTATTTAAAATTTCTGCTACCTACTTACAAGACTGGACTATGAAGAAAAAGGAAACTTTCTCTACACCACCTCAAAAGAAACTCCTGAGATTCATATGCTTAGGTTGCAGATTGCAATCAACATTTGGGTGTTAAGTGTCTCTTTCATTATATTCACTATTTTTATTTAAAACTATAACCTTCTAAATGCAAACCAAAAATGCTTCAGTAGAGTAAAAGAGTTCTTCTGGAGGAGAGAAGAATTTGGGTTCTTGGAGCATTTGTTTCTGTCCTTGCCACCAACCTGCTATGAATCAATGCCAAGTCTCTTTTGCATGTGGTGCCTGACATGGGCATCCCTATAAGCCAGGCACAGAATCACAGAATTACTGAGGCTGGGAAAGACTTCCAAGATCAAGTCCAGCCTATGACCTAACACCACCACATCATCCAGACCATGGCCCTGACTGCCACATTCAGCCTTCCCTAAAACACCTCCAGGGGATGGGGACTCCACGCACTTCCAACAGCTGCAGTCATCAGGGCACACTGAAGAAATTAAATAAGCTATAAAGTGAAGAATTTAGAAAACTAGGAGGTCTCAAAGCAGATGTCAAAATAATATGACACTTCTGCCCAGATAAACTTTAAATCTCCACTCCTGCATTTGCCACTTGTGAAAAGGAATAGTATTTCCCTACATCAGAGAAAGTAAACAAATTCCACTTTGAGGCAAACTGATAGGCTAAGATGAAAAATTATAGAAAACCTGTCTGCAAAACTAGTGACTTTTTATCTGTTGTACTCCTGGGATGGTAAAGACAGCTTCTGACTCACAAGAAAATGAAGAAGTTATAAAGAAATGCATAGCTACATTTACAGCACTGATGAATGAAGTTCCTAGTAGGAAAGGAAAAAATTGATGGGTGCAGATTCACACGATGTTCGGGCTTAAGGTTTACAACCTCTACAATATTTAATACAGGTTTTAAATGCATAGCTAAAGGCTGAAGAAGCAGTCTAGATTCAGTAATAGCTGGTGGAAGAGAACATACTCCAAGGTTTATTGTGTAACTTAATTTTTTCTCTAATTAAAGAAACTGTATTCTGCATTATAAGACTGTAAATTGAAAAGAATCCAAAGAAGCCTTACTGGTTTTGACTAATATTCTTTTAGGTAAATATATTTCTGGGAGCTACAATAATTTTACTTTTACGGATTCTCCCTGTAAGATTTTCTATAGCAACAGACACTTCCATTTTGTCCTGAAGGAAATTTGAAGTTAACATGTGATTTCACATTATCTCTAAGAACTGTGTATCCTACTTTAGACATGAACTAACATGGCTTTTGGAGAGAAAGCAGAATGAGACTGTCGGCAGCCTTAGTACAACAGACAGCTGGATAAATAGCAAAGGGGAAAAAGTCTCAATGTAAAGCATTTTTCTAGAGTACAAATTTTCTAGCTACCTCTGCAAGTCTTAAGAGATGCCTATATCAAAATATGGGACCCCTGTGGAACCAAAGGGGAGACCTGGTTACGAGGGATATAAAAAAGGTTCAATGAGAGCAGACCAGGTTCAAGACCATCTAAGAAACCTGAAGGTGCACAAGTGCATGGGAGCTGAGGAGATGCATCCCTGGGTTGTGAGTGAACCAGTGGATGAAGCTGCTAAGCCTCTATCCATCGTGTATGAGAAACAGTGACAGTCTGGTGAAATTCCCACTGACCGGAAAAGCAGAAATATCACCCCCATTTTTAATAAAGGAAAAAAAAGAAGATCCAGGGAATGTCAGGCCAGTCGGTCTCACTGTTCTGCCTGGCAAGATCATGGATGCTCCTGTCAAGAAGTTTCCCATTCATGGAACCACTGAGCCTTTCTTATGCAAAACCTGAAAAGGATCTTGGGGACTGTGATAAATAAATGTAGAACTTTCTCTTCTGTTTCCTTTGGATTCAAACCCTCATTATCTTTGTTCCCCCAAGATTACTTATCACCAGCTTTTTCAGAAAGCAGTTTCAAAACTCCTCTTGGATTAATGACTGACTCAACCATTCTGGAAAGAATAATTACACCTTTTGGAAGTCTAATGCAATTGCCTCCTGTCCTAAGAGCTACCATAACCTTTTAATAAATATCTTGACACCCAACTAGATGCAACTATAAATAAACAGTTGCTTTACAGTAAAAGCAAACAGTTCTTTCTATAGCAATACTCAAATCTCAATGCCAAGTTTTCCATGTTACATGTCCTAAAATTTGACATACTTCACGTTTTTATCTCACATAAAACCTCCCATGTCATGTAAATTAACAACCACATTTTATATAAACCTACTGGTGATAGTAAAGTATGTGCTTTATCACTGGATTTGAATTTGGGACAATTACAACCCAAATGTATAACTCTTTGATTGGTAAAAGGGGAATGCATTTGAGTTGATGGAGTTTGAGGGATTCTACAACAATGTTAACACACACCTTTGAACCAAAGTAAGAGAAGGAGCTAGAAATGTCTTCTATCTGCAGTCATGTGTATAGCCTGAAAATGCTTTACTAAAAATAAATAAATCAATCATAGGGCCACATAAAAGCTCTCTCACAAAGACTAAACAGTCTCAGATATGGATCTTGCTATGACCAGTTAGAGAGTCTTAAAAAAATGCAAGAGAATAGTGTCTCATATAGTTGAGACATCTCGTTCAGTATGTAGAACATGTACCCTACATTATCAAAATGTTAAGAATTTTTTTTAATTATTAATTGTTGTTGTATTAATATGGAAGAACCTAAACATCAATCGCTATTATCATTAATAGAATTAAAAAAAATTTTTCAGAGGTTTCCCACCTGTAAACTGTTATCCAAAACACAACAGATGTTCTCTTTGAGTTGGAAAGCAGATTTTTTCGAACCACAAAAGAAGCCAGCAGCACACCTACAAAAGCCTTGCCTTTTCTAAACTCCACTTCAAATGGAATTGTTTCCAGAACATTAATAAAGTCATTTTCAAACTGATACTTTTACAACCTACCACAAGTGCTACTACACGAATGGTTCTTAGCAACACCAAAATTCTCTGAAGAAGCCAACTGAGAAGGAAGAACAATCTTAGATTTTTAGAAAGAACTACAATTAAGCAATAACCTTTTCTAAGGAAACAAAACCACCACATCACTCCTACTCCAAAAATCCTTGCAAGGTTTCTTCAGATCAAAAAGGTAAAGAAAAGTAATGGCCCCACAGAAAGCAAATATTCCTGAATGGCAAGATGCTGTTTCCATTTCCCATGCACAGGTTGCTTCCACGGAACAATGGTACCTGTCTCCACTGTGGAGATGCAGTAAGACTCGTGTAAAACTGCCCTCCTCAGTCTGTGGATCAGAAATAGATAGCTGCAGCCTGTTAAGAGAAAAGCATCCACTGGGAGAAAATACTAAATTGTTTACCTCCTGTATACTTAAATTCTAATTAAATTTACACCAAGAGGAATTTTGTGAGTCAGATATCATATCAGCTATGAGAATGTCATTCCATATGGTAAAAGAAATAAAGCTTTCCCCTTATGAGGTAGTTAAATCCCTAGCAAAATGTTCCATCCCAGATTCCACTGAGCCCTTACAGATCACAGTAAGAAAGACATTTGGTGGCTTGAACATACAAAATCAAATTTTCTTCTAAATAATATAAAAAAAAATGCTGTCACATCTCAGGAATAACGTATTACACCAATCATTTCAAATACACAGCAGAGTAAGACAAGGCTTCTATCTCTACAGATTGTGAAGAGTTTGTGAAATAGTTGATAGCTCTTTACCACCTCACTGACACTTTAAAAAACTGAATGTATGAAAATATGCTGCATCGTCTGACTAGAAGAAACAGGCCATTGCATTTGGATGTTTCTTATACAGGATTTCAGAATAATGAAGCTTGCAAAGGGTTCCACTATGCCCACAATCCATTTTGTTTCTCTTTGTCACATGAACAAACAGAAAATGGCAGAGCTGTTAACCTAGGGTCAGAAAGATTAACATGGCTTTACCCATTTGATCACAGTCTGACTCGTGCTCCTCCCACCCGAGGCGGAATGACTAAAAATGAAAGAAATGAAAACTCACTGTAAAGCATGAAGTCAACTTGATGAGTTTCTGAATCCTAGGAGACCCAAGGAAGCACCACCCCTTTACCTCTGCTTCACAGCTCCAACACAGCAAGCAATTGTAGGAGGTTGGCCTTATCTTACACCTTCACTCTGGAAGGCATTGTTTACAACCCTGAAGAGAAGCACTTGTTGACAGAGCAGAGGTAAATACATCTTTGCCATTGCATGGATAAGGGTTGCCACTTACTGGAGCTTCCATCAAATTAACCTCTTGCTGACTCTGTGCTAAAAGGTCAGATTCTGCCCATGAAGAGATTCTGATCAAAATTGACAGCATGGATACCCAAAATCATTTAATATGAATGCTAACATTCCCTACCGAGTTATATGCCTGGCCAATCATTCTTTAAATACCTAATAAGTAAATACTGTATAGTTCAAGCCCTCCTCTTGGCTTTACTAACTGCTCAGGTAAATGGTAAGACACTAGCTTCAAAAGTACAACATCCCCCTGGCTTGACAGCACACAGGCTGTGGGGGTCAGCTCCACATGAAGGAACAAGTTCCTTCTTAGAACTTCCCAGTGACACCAGGAAGCAGTCAGTATTTATAAATATTTGCCTATATTGAGGTAGATGAAAGCTGGAGAGCAGATTTACTTTATAACTATAGATACCATTCATAATCTCAAGGACTCTAACCACCCAAAGTGATGGTTTCCTTCCCAAGCCAGGACAGCTGGATATGCAACCCAGCTCTACTCTAAACTCTCCTTTCAGCATTCTCAAGGCAAGCCACAGCATTTTGTGCTTCTGGCTAAATGTAAACAGGGGTACATGCTCAGACAGACAAATGGCAATCCCTTCTATCCTGAGAAAGGCTCCTAATGCTCATCTCCAGTCCATATTTCAAGTACTTATTTTTACAAAACAATGCAAACCTTTTACCTGTAAAAATCAACTGGTCTTCCAACTATATAAAAAATTATATACTTATTTTTCTTATATATATATATTAAGTATATATAGACTTTTCTTTTTTATTTGTTTTTATATAATTCCAAATTTTTTCTCAAAAAAGGACAGTTCAAGTAAAATATATATATATAGGATCATAGAATTTTGGTTGGAAAAGACCTTTAATATCATCAAGTCCAAACATTAACCTTACACTTCCCAGATACTACAACTGAAAAAAAACATCTATAACAAAATTAGCTTCTCTAAACACTTCCCACAACTGAATAGTTTTGGGGTTTTTTTAATTCAAGAGGCTTCCCTATTTGTTTTAGCACAAAGGCTTTGCTTCACCAACACTATCACACTCTCCTAGCTTCCAGTCTTTTCAATATGGGACACAAAACCAATTATCAAATCCCTAGCAAAATCTTGTGATTCAAGAAATTAATGTGATTACAGAATCACTAAAAGGTATCTAGTGAAGTTGATTGACAATATTATTTTTGTTTTTAATAATTTGCTGAATGGTTGAAAGGGGAATACATAAAAAAAAAAAACCAAACATAAAAAGCACAGACTCAAAAATGCTCACACTTTTTCTAGAGCACATCTTAAATGCAAACAATATATTACACCAACTTCAAACTCAGTCAGTTCAGTCTATTTAAGAAACGGGAAAAAGAAATGAGAACGTGGGTTTTGATAAAGCAGCTGGCATTTGCTTCAGAAATAGCAAAACTACGTGTAAGGAAACAAAAAATAACTCAATTCCTCAAAATAGCTTACTGCTAGCAGACAGGTAGATCATCATGTACACCACATAAACCATTCTAGATGGGAAAGGATGCAGGAAGATCTCATGAAAAATCTGTTCTCCCCTGCCTCCTCCCCTTCAGTTGCCTGAATTCAGGATAGGGTAAGGCTGGTGGGGTATGTACCAACTATCCAAGCTGATGAATTATATTTAAAACAAGAGAAAATACAACCTTCTCAGTAACCAAGATTTAACTAGTTTACTCAGGTTTGGATTTTTTTAAAAATAAATACATAAACTGGACATACCAGTTATTAAACCCAGATGATTATATTAAATTTTTCAATAGTCTAAATCACCTTAATACCAAATTTAGTTTTAGCTACTTTAAAATACTATTTAAAGCATTGATAAAAGATTAAGGGTATGATCCCTCTCTTCATTCACCCAGACAGTTGAATAGCAGATTTCTTTCCAAGTTCAAGTTTATGCACACAGTACATCAACAACATGCAACTGTTTCTTCTTGTAAGGAAAGGACAAAGCAGAAAAAGGGGAAACACAGATTTCAAATGAGAAACTACGTTGTTGGGAGCATATTTCAAGAACATTCAAGTTCTGCTTTCCCAAATGGAACCATATAACTCTAAATTGACTGAAGATTTTGCCTTCTTTATTACAGCTTTTTCTTCGTAAGAGCATATTTGTAAGAGCAAAGCAAAAGCATAGCAATGTTTACTTCTGGTGGAGACCAGCTGCCTTGAAACAAGTGCTGCATCATTTGTGCCTTGTTCTTGTACCTCTTAATCCAGCCAACAAATGGTTAAGTAATGGTTTAGTTTTAATTTTAAAGATGCTAAGATTTTTAACACTGCATGGAGAGAAAATCTTGTGGGGAAAAAAAAAAACAAAACAAAAACCCAACAACACTGGAAAAAAAATCCCCATAAATAATCAGGAAGCAAGTGAAGTAGCTCCCTAGTTAATCCTCTATGTCATATCTGTGTTTTCTGTCACAGAGCTGTAACAGAACAGAATAAAGGATCATTACCTGCTACTTGCAGGGAAAAAAATTCAATTGCTGTTGCTAAATGAACTGTACTGAGAATAGAATGCTAATGATAGTGACAACTTTTTGTAATTCTTCTGTAATGTCAGATCAAGAGCATTCCATAACATCAGTGCCATTGCTGTTCTCCATGAATTTAAATAACACTACATGAAGAACACAGGAGTGATTGTGCTGGGTCAGACAAATGTTTGTTGACCTCAGGCCCTGTTACAGCAGCTAATAGAAGACACCTAAGAAGCATTCAGCTGAACACGCAGTGGTATTTCAATGGAATGCCCTGTCGGGCCACATTTTCAGAGACTCCAAAGACCTAGAGCAGTATTTATCCTTATTTTCACGAGTGAGTGCCTCTTTCAATAAGCTGATGAATAAAAAACATTTCAGCATTCACACCATCATGCAGCACAAAGTACCTCCACTGTATGGGAGAACCATGTCTATTTGTTTCAGCATCATTTAATTTAATGGGTCCCTACTTCTTGAAATGAAAGAGGTCCTGCAAACCAAGATGAGCAATGACCTCTCCAACACAGGGAACAGCCCCATAAAACCTGAGTTCGGGGTGGAGCACCCCAGGGTCAGCCCAAACTAAGTCCCAGCCCAGCAACCTGTATCCAGCCCAGCCAGAAGAGTACAGGCAGCCAGGCTTGCAGTGGGTGCAGAACCTCTTCTTACAACCAGGGCGGCAGCAAAACCACTTTCCTGTGTCACTGAGAAGCCATGAGAAACAGCAATACAATAAATTCACAGTGTATAATAAAATTGTTGTAGTACAAAGGATTCAGGAGAACATAATTATTATGCATGGGTTTTAATGGTGAACTGAAAGAGTGATTATTTAAATTCTGGAAATTAACAATTTCTTTTACTGATTTATGTAAAATAAAACTTGCATTTTTTTGTGAGAGTTAAAAGTGGAAATTCTCATCTGGGTGACTCTAATTTGCTTTCCAAATGCTGCAAATATACAGACCCAAGACATCAGGTGGTTAACTAAGCATCTTCTAGGAAAACCAGAAGATAATTAATCCTCAAGACCTATGATATGAAAAAGCAGAAATGTTCTGAGACCCCAGATATGCAGAAGGCCAAGCCCCATGGTTCCTGCTGAAACATCCAAGACAAAGCAACATGCATCACAGCTGGAGCAGCACATCTTAAACACCTTCTCCTTTGACACCTCTACACCATTAATGTGCTCCTGGTAACAGCCTCACCAAGGGAGGAGCTGCAGGTCAGACACCAGCAGGTGAATAAGCTGCAACACCCAATTGTATTCAGCCCGTGTGTTTCATGATCACCTTCACCTTGTCACTTCCAAGCCACAACTCTGAAGCAGGCACATGCAGCAAGCCCATGATACGAAGCTCTTTTTGTCACCCAGATGGAAATTACTACCTTGCTTAGAATATTGCAGAAGCACTGGTATTATTCTTAGACCTTCCAATATTCATCTCCATACAGTAAGCAAGGCCAGCCTACAGAGATGAGGAAAAAAACCTAAAAATATCCTGTTTGAATTGTAAAGTCAGGGAAAACATGGAGAAAATATGTGACATCACCCAACAAAATCAAAGAAGTTTTCATTTGAAAACAGTACTCTGAGCTTCAGATATTCCAGCAATTTTTGAGGAGGAATTTTAGAAAGTAAAGGCAGTGACTGCATGCTCTTCCCATGCATAACTGGCAGCAGATTAAATCTCTAAAGGGGGAACTGACTGTTGTCAAAAAACTGGTAAGGTGGCACAAACTGAAGGGGGTAGGAAACAAAGGACATTATCACATACAGTGATAAGCTTCAGAAATGTTTGTTTTCCTCAATATAACACTCTTGAAAGTCTTATTATCTCTTTGGATAGATATTGTGAAAACTGTAACAATTAGCTAGACATCATCTGCTATGATTTTAGAAACACAGAATGTGAGCTTTCATTGTGGTTTTGTGCCTAAGTAACCTGTGTCTTTATGGTCTATTTTCAGTGCAACTGGTCATCAGTCAAGCCTAGCAACATAAACATGCTAATTAATATTTTCTAACCATTTCCTAACCTTGAGCATGTGTTTCAAATTATGATGGGACAGCCACATTAGAGAGTGGGTTATTAATTTAGGAGTCAGTTCATCAGTAGTGAAGTATTTTTAAAACTGGCAGCATTGGAATAATACTTATCTGAATTTTAATTACTTAAACATCTTCCCAGTTATTGTCTAAAAACAGACCTTGAAGAGGAAAAAAATGGAAAGAAAGGAATACAAGCACAGGGAAGATGTAAAAGATACCAAAAAAATCACCTGCAGGGATTTTAAGTAGAAAAGAATCACAAAAGCAAAGGCAACACTTCAGAGAGCAGAAAATTATCAAAATGATCAAAAGATACAGAGAGCTCGTGGACAAGAAAGAGCATGAAATTTCACAGAAAAGAGGCCAGAGTTTTAAGGAAATTATTTTGCAGAATTTCTTTCAGACTTTGCAATACCTGAACAATTGCTAGTGAAATTTTGCAAGATTTTTGATTAGTCAAAAAGGTAGAGAAAATAAGTAAGTTCCAGTTCTCATTTTCCTCTTTCATACAAATGAGTGGAACAGTACATTTGTCATTTTTTTTCCTGGTTTAAGTTTTTTTAAAAGATACTGAATAGCAAATCCTAGTAATTTAAAAAGCTAGAACTATGTGACTCTTCTTACTTATCCCCTAGGGAAAGGAAAAACTTATAAAAGAGAAGGTGAACAATTGGGTTTTCTTAACAAAGACTAATAAGCATTAAGCATTAGGATTTTTTTTTTCCTCAAAAAATATAAAGTTTTTACATTCCAACACATCAGCTACTAAGAGCAGGTTGATAGCATATGTTTTTTCCTGCCATAAGTAGGTTGTAGTGCAATTTGCAAATGCCACGTTGGACTAGAAAACATACCAAGCATATATGGAGTTCTATCTGCAAAACTGTGTTTCTGCCAACACAGTGACATTTATTTCATAAAAGCAAATGAGCAAAATCATTTAGGTAGTATAAAATGCATCAGTACTGGCAGAACATGCAGGACAGCAAGTTAACAGAATGCCAACCCCAGAAGTCCGAAGGCACAAACTTGGCATACTCACTATATACTGTCTGCTCTTCTTCCATGCTAAAATCCCTGGAAATTATTAGTCTCCTAGGCAAAGTCTAGGGCCCAAATAAAGACCCAAATTTATCTCAGCAGAACAAGACAAAGGTAGCTCACTCCCAGACTATTTCAAGCATTTGATCCACCTGACTGATGGATGGTGGGAGTTCTGGGCATAAATCACAGCACTGCTATTTCCAGACACCCATTGAATGAATAGTAGTACATGATATAAATTTTATGTTAGTTGTAATTACTATTCATAAATGGAATGATTAAAAGCCATAACCTCAAATTCTCCTGGACAAATGAGTGAACAACATTCTGTGAAAGAATGATAACAGAATGTAGAAAGATAACTGAAATCTGTAATAACAACCAATGACAGAGAGAACTATTCCTTCCTTCATGTCATCCTTTTTGTCATCTTCTTAGTCTGCTTTTTCAGTAGAGCCACTAAATGCACATGAAAGACTTCTGCCTTTACTAACAAGGCAGAGCATCTGCTGCTACAACAGATTCCTTTCCCTGCAGTAAAATTTAAAGATATCTTCTTCAAAAACAGCAAGATTTCTAATTAGCAAACTTCTCATCACAAATGCTAAACAGAAGATGTTTAAGCTGTTACAATGGCTAACACTTTTCTCACAATAGTGTGTAAAAAAAAATAAATAAAATCAGTTTAACAGATGTGAGCTGGATCTTCTCTGCTTATAACGCAGCTGTGATTTTTAGCAACCAAGTTACACAACAAATGTATACTAGAGTTTTATTCCAGGCTCTGTACAGTACAGTGGTTGAGAGAGGCAGCTGTTCCCCATGACAGCTATCACAATATCCAAAGAAATTCAACTAGATGAAGCTAGGAAACATAACAAGGAGATCTATGATGTCCACTTACAAACATATGCAAAAAACTTGAATAGTGACTAGACTTGGAATCTAGATGGGATTAAATTATCTTTGAAAATAGACAGGGATGCACAATTTGAGATTTTCAGCCTTTGTTACTCTAAAGAATCTGACAAAAAATGCCTATGAACTCCAATGGCAGGACTGTAAGTCAGTCAACACTTTGAGACACAACTTTCTGAATTTTCTGCCTGAAATGAGAACAACAAAACCACAGCAAGCACCCTGAATCTCTAAACCTTTCTTTTTATTTTAAAAAAATCATAGAATCAGAGAATGGTTTGGGAGACCTTAAAGATCATCCAGCCCTGCTGCTGGGTGGCAGCAGGGACACCTCCTGCCAGACCAGGTTGTTCACAGCCCCATCCAACCTGGCCTTGAACACTTCCAGGGATAGAGCCACAACTTCCCTGGGCAACCTGTGCCAGTGTCTCACCACCTTCATGGTAAGGACTTTTCTTCCTAATGTTTAATCTAAATCTACCCTCTTCCAGTTTAAAGCCCTTACTCCTTGTCCCCTCACTACATGCCCTTGTAAATTGTCCCTTGGCCACTGGCTCCCTTCAGGTACTGGAAGGCCACTAGAAATAAGGTCTCTCTTCTCTTCTCCAGGATGAACAACCCCATCTCTCTCAGCCTGTATCCTTACAAGAGGTGCTCCAGCCCTCTGATCATCTTTATGGCCCTCCTCTGGACATTCCCCAATAAGCTCCATGTCCTGCTTATGTTGGGGACTCCAGAAAGTGTAACAAGGAACAGAAACTTGAACCTGTTGGATAAAACTTACTAAAGTAAAGAGTTTGGTAACAAAAATCAGCCCGGGCCTTTCAGGCAATGGGATCTTCCTTTCAGACTTGCTCTCATTTTGGCAACTTTCATCCACATCCTGTATTGGAACAAATATCACATGGTTCTCCAAGATGTTCCAGAAATTCATTGTGTCTTAGCAGCCAAGTGAAGAACCGAGGTATTTTTCTGAGCCACACCAGCAGTTACTCATCATGCAACTGTTCACTGCAATAAATAAAACACTATTGGCATTCTCAGATCTCCTGCAGCAAGCAAGTATGCAAACAGCACATACATTGCTGGATTCTGAGCTACACATTTATGAGGCTGTCCTTTCATTTCCATCTTGCACAGCAAGACCCACTTCAGCTCCATAATAATCCAGATGGAGCACTTAAGGACATGATAACAAAGTATTTTGGTGATAAATAAAAGCACACAGACACAGCATCTCCCCACAATCAGCAAATCTAGGCACAAGAGGAGTCAAAACAAATGAGAATACAACTATTCCTTAGCTTTGCAAAGTTACAATTAATAGAAGAAAGCTTTACAACAGAGATCATTAAAATTAGTAAGGCACAAACACTGTTGACATAACATGCAAAATAGTAGGGTTTATTTCATTATTCTTTTTGATACGACAGTAAGCTACCACTAATGTTGGTAAACTTATAACTCAACTCATACTTCACAGCACTAAAATATCTTCTGTCCTCCCTCCACCTCAAAAACAACTTATTAGCAATACAGAAATACTACAAAAAGCTTTCTGCAAGTGAAAAGAGTTAAAATAAATGAACAAACCAAAAAAATCCCTTTGATCTCTACAGTTCTCTACTTCCCTCTTCAATGTCATCAGAAGTAAAACATTCCTCCAGTTCAGACACTGGAGCTGCTACAATTCTTCATGAAATATTGAACTGTTTTACAAATGTCAAAGTTTTGACTAGTCAAAAAAACAACAAAACAAAAACAAAAAAAGGAAACAAAATCCTAACAAACAAACAAAAACCAAACACCACCATGCTCACAAGGGATTTTCTTTTTCTCTTCATGAGGATTTTTTTTTAACACATTGAAACAAAATACAAAAGCACAGAGCCAGGATTCATTTGCTACAAAACAGTATGCTAACTTATCCCCCATTTAAAAAATCAAGTTAAAATATTACTTTTTTTACATAATTATTTTTTCTCTATCAGCTCCCTCTGATAAAATCATTATCTGCTGACTTCATTGAGCAACAGTTTTGCTGAGAAAGCCAAAAAAGGAAAAATTATGCCTAAAATCTGATTCACCTTGAAAGTTATGAAAACAGGTATATTCCACAAGTGAACATTGTATGATGCACAATTTGCATTTCAAAAACAAAATAATTAAATTGAAGGCATCTGCAAATCAGTAGTCTTGCTTTCTAAATCCTGACATGTTTTTTAATTTTTAGGCCTCATGTATCATTTGTGGCTCTAGGCATGGAAGGCAACTGATAAAGCCAAAGAAAAGATTTAGATTTTTTTTTCTTCTTTAAAGATCAGCTTGAATTAGGATTAAAGGATTAAATCACTTCATATTTCTGCTATCATAATCCCTTCCCAAATATTTGAAGAGCCCTGCTCACCAGCCTTCCTGAAATAAACTACATTTTTCAAGACAAAAACGTTGATGACATTCCATACATGATGTTTATTATTGGAATTATCATTACTCTTGGAAGAATTCCCTCCTATTTCACCTTACTGCTGCTGCATATGATTGAGAAGTCTGTTTTCCAGCTCTTTTCCTTAGAAAGTACATGAAAGCAAGAAGCAGTACATCTGGAAGGATCATTTACTGACAACCCATATTCTGAATAAAACATTGAATTATGGGGTGCAGTGGAAACACTAAAATAATCACAGTTTTCTCCAGCTCTCTACATTGTTTACTTTGCTTAAAATACTGCACAACTGAGAAGAAGGCTTTATGTTTACCACACCTTGGTTGCTGCATTCTGGCTCAATTCCAGGCTCCCCAAGAGCCACCGGGGCTGGTGAGCCCTGCAGGACCTTCTCAGGAGGGGAGCTCAAGTGTCTCGGTGCCTGCAGCAGGTACACAGCTTGGGAAACTTGCAAGAGGATGAGAACACGGTTCAGCAACAGCCCGAAGCACACTGAATTAAAGCTGTCATGCAGTCATTGCCTCTGGCTTCCATCACAGGGTGATTTCTTTACTCAGAGTAGCTGCAGTGGTGAGATTCCTCAGACCCCCCCCACTACACCAACACCCAGGAAGATGTGAACACCAAACAACCCAGACCTTCCAGGGGCATCTCCTGTCAGGGCTGCTGGCAAACAGCCAGCCTGTCAAGTAGGCCCAGGCTTGAGCTTAAGCTAACAAAGCAGGACATGAGAGACTGCTGGATGTGACAGGTAACAATGTCAGAAGTGACAGAAATCCCAGATGGCACTACGAGGAAAAGCTGGATCACAGCCAGGTAGGTGAGCTCCAGCCAAGCTTCAGAGCCAAGTGAGGGGGAGCACTGGGGACCTTCTGAGGAGCAGCATCTTGCCAGCCCAGAAGTTGTAAGCTAAGAGCATTAGTAACATCATAAATACCTGAACTTGCCTTGCCACCAGTATCAGATATACCTACTTGGGTACCCGTGTGACAAAAATGATGTGGAGAAGCTAATCAGAGGTAGATCACTGACTAGGAAGAAGACTGCAGAAAGAGAGGAAGTGCAATGGAGGGACAAACCCAGGAAAACCTAGATAAGGTATGTAAATTCCAGGAACACTGCTGCCTGGAAATATATGTTTGGTTATGGTTAGGGTGCTTCTGCACTTGAACACCACAGCCTCAATCAGCACAAACCTAACTTGTTGTCCTGACTACTCCCCATGTCATGAAACCTGTTTCTGTGGTCAGAAAGGAGGGAATACAAGATTTCCCTGGCTGGCAAGGTGAGCACACATCTTGGCATCACTGTGTCAGTCCTCATGCCACATCTCAGTTACTGCCCACACACCAAGTCTTAAACTTCCAATGACATTCTCCCAGCTTCCCAGCCTTCTGGTTTAAGGACTTCCTGAGCAAGAAGTGGCACCTATCAGCACTCAAGAGATTTTTCATCCATTAATATGTCTGATGACACCCCAAGACACATAAAATATTAGGAATTGCAACATCATGTGACAAAAAATACCAGAAACTGAATCAGAAGATCTACAAAAGCATCCTAAACCTCTCAGCAAGGTGAAACCAACCTGAGGGCTGGTAAGTGCATTGCATTATCCATATAGCATAGTCTGATAGAATGATTTGTCCTTCTAAACTGAACTAAAGCCAAGCCTTCTGAAGAGATGTGCTACCAGACTCCATGTATCTGCTGTTGACAATCATCTGTGAAAACTGACAACTGGTCTCCTGGGAACGTCAGTCCTGTAGTGGTGAAAATAAAAATTCTCCTTATCTGTTTTACATTCCACCTCTGCTAAACTCTTCCTCCACAGAAAAATGGATATAAATATAGCCTTTTAAAAAATATTCTCCATAAAGTGTTATAAATATTTATCTCCAAATTGGTGAAATGGACCAGCTGTATAGTCCAGCTTGCAAAAATAACTTCTGATATGGCTTGATGAATCTTTGGTAGTAAATTAAAATAGAAGTATGACATTTAGAAATGAAGAATCCTAGTACTCTGAGCAATATGGACTAACTTCAGGTTTTATAAACTGCAAATTGCTAGGCATCCAGCTAAGGCCTAAAAGTGTGTATAGCCTGGATGACTGGAATAAACATGAAGGAAAGAGGTTGATGGTCCTTGCTTTTAAGAGTTTTAAAACTAGGGTGACCTTATACTCTACATTAAGCAATCAAAAAACACTTGAAATTCCCCTATTAGTTTTCCTCCCTATGCCCCCACCCTCCTCTCGTAGCCAATTTAAGACATTACCAATTACATGAGCTTCACATACAATAGCCCACCACTTCCAGGTACAACAAATTTACTAGTATTGAGGCTCAAATTTTAGTCACACCAGCAAGGATGAAAACAGACAAATGTCATGAAAGAATCAGCGAACTCAAGCAGTCATTCAAACATTTTAACACAATTTGTTAAGATTCAGTGTTTCCTATTAATCATACCAATCAACGAGATGTGAGAGTGAGTATTCTCCCCCTAAACTCACCAGGAATTTCACATTTCATTCGCTGAGAATTGTCACTATTCATCTCCATGGAAACAGCTTTGATGGGAAAAACTCTCTGGTATATTGTATTAGCGAATGAATCAGACAAGAAGACTCTAATTAAAGAAGACTTTCTAAATATACACACTGCCTGGAAACCAGCAATACTAATAAAATATTTTCAAAGTGGTGTTGGAATATAGACAGATTTATCAAAGCTAGTAACAGTCTCATGGCCAGATGCATGGGTTTACAGTAAAGAGTACATAAATTAAAAACCTCCCATATAAAACCAAAGCAGTTCAAAAATTGAAACAACATCTATTATATGTATTTTGAAATGACAGCTGCCAAGCAATACAATTTAATCTCTGCAAACTTGTAGGTAACTATAAGCACACTGTACTGCACAAACTTTCCACATACAGTGAGACTCCTACATTTCTTCCAACACTTGCAGACATCCCGTGACATTTATTGCTAATAAAAATTTCAATTACTGTAGAAACAAAGAGGAAACAGGCCCTGGGTGTAACTCTGTGTAATTACAAGGGAATGCTGCCATGAAGTACCCTCCAATAGCCATTTTAGCTTTTCTCTAGGATATTTTCACAACTACCTGGCTGTTCTTCAAGCAATTCAATTACTACTTCTCGTGGTATTCATATACATTCATAAAAATCTCCAAATATGAAAGGATATGAAAGGAACTAAACCCAAAAAACGCATTGTGGAATTCTCCTATCACAGGATCTCATTTTTAGCTTAAGTAGTCACTCTACATATCAAGGGTTTACACTTAAGGATGAAAGGCATTCCAGAATTTCAAGCTGGCAACCAATTACCAAACAGTTTCATGAGCATTCAGCTCCTGTTTTGTTTCCATGTTAATTAGGATACTTTAGAAACAGTAGAAATTACATATTTATTTTAATTAGCATGAACATTAATGCAATCCAAGGAAAAAAATATCTGTTGAAGTTGAAAATGACATAGAAGCTGCATGACATTTCAAGGTTCAAAAAGTAATGTTGGGAGAGAGGGAAGGTGTCATGCACAAAGAACCCCTATTAATGCAGCCGACTTCTTGGATGCAGCGGGATTTTGACCAGAGTCTCTTCAAACACAAGTCATTATCTCTTCTGGAGAGGGCTTCTTGCCTCAGCCAGAGCCATTCTATTGCAACTGTACTGTTCCCAGGTCTCCTGTTCGCTTGAACTCGACTCTTCTGCTCCTTTCTGCTCCACATTTCATTGCAGAACATAAACCTGTCCTTACATGCCTACAGCAATTTTTAGACATGTTAAAAGATAACCAAGTATTTTAGATCAATGCCTTCACAGTAGCAAAATCAGAAGCCAGCTCTAATTCAAATGATGTGTTATCAAAACTTCATTTCTCAGCTTCATATTTGTAATGCTTTACCACAGTGTGCAGTAATTATTGGCAAAATGATAGTATTTAGTGTCGTGCATCAAGCTAATACATCAGATTATAAGTGTTCATATGTGCAGTAACGTGATACAAATCAGCTGCAAATGTAAGCAAGTTCTTCAAGTAATAGAAATGCTTCAATTTTGACAGCCAGAAGAAAAGACTGGGAGGAAAGACCTTTTTTCTGCTACCGTGTCAGAAGGGATTTTAATATTTTCTGCACAATTTACTGTCTTCTCAATTCAAAATGCTCAGTTCCACCAATCTAAAGTTTTTTTATCAGCTCAAAACTATGTGCTTTTTACAAATAATGCAATGTACATGCAGTGATGCAAAATGAAAAAAATCTTCTTTCCTAAAAAGAAAAACTCCAAGCAATTACCAATAAAGGACAGGTTCAGCAATTCTGGCATGTGGGGTGCTTCCCAAATACCACAAAACAAGAGGACAGAGATTTAGGAAGACAGAAAATTCGTAAGCCCAGAAAGGAATGCAGTATGCATACATCAGTATGCAATATGATGTAATTATGGAAGCTCTGACAGTGAGGCACCACTAACCAAAAAGAACAGCAATTCAGAAGTAGTTTTTTCTTCTTGCAACAACCACTTAAAATATAGGTCTCAAAATTAATGCAAGCAATTTTAGAAGAGGTTTGGAACGGGGCATTTCAAAATATCTTTCAATGATGTCTATTAAAAAAAATAAAATAAAAATAAAAATAAACCAAAACAAACAAACAAAAAAAAAACCCACCAACAACCAACCTTCCTGTTCTGGAATGCTTCTACTGATTTCACAAACATTTGTCCTTGGTCATTGTCAGGATCAGGACAGTAAAGCAGAAAGATGTAAGATCTGATAAAGTATGAGAATTATGTCATTATTTAGTATCAAATCATCTCTCAGTGACAGCAGTTTTGCATCACTAACAAAATTAGCTCATTTAATTCTGATTCCTAATACTTCAATGTTTTCACATTAATTCACTGAATTTTCTAATAAATATTTAACGATTTTGTTTCCCAAAGCCTTTTACATACACTGTTATGAAGCATGCAGCAAGGAAGTTTATTCTAAAAGTATACAAGCTTTTCTACAACCTGGATATTTTTTAATTCTCTGTATTTTCTAACATTACACATATTTATAATGCGCTTATAAATGTGTGCATGACTCAAGAGTTTGCCTGCATTGTTATCAACAAATTTGTTTAAGATGATTTCATTTCAGAATGAAATATGAGCACATAAAAAAAAACACCAAACCCTAACAAAAAAACCCCAACAGACAACAACAACAAAACAACAAACAAGGAACACCAATATGTACAAAGCTGTTTAAAACTTTGCTATCCCACCAGAAGTCATTTTTTGGGGGGATGCTTATGCAAATGCAGCATATTTCTATGAAAAAAACCCAAAACACCAACACAACTAAGAGCCACCTTTTGCTTGATATAAAATATGAGTTCACATAAAAATTAAATAACCCCTGCTTTACAATGCTAACAATTATTTCTCCAAACAGATTAAGCATTTTGGTGGGAAATTCTGCTTGTAAAAGAATTCTGTTACTTTATATGCCTGAAATGCTGACTGTACAATCCATGCACAACATGAGGTGGTGATGCATCACAGTAGTTTAGATAATGAGTCTCATCAACAATTTAGGACTTCTTTTAGAAAGGTTCTAAGCAGCATCCTCCTTAATCCCCAACAGGACACACATAGCATCATGAGTGTTCTTCATACAAAAAGCCTACCTGTGTTATGGAATCAGCATTCTCATGAACCAGTGGTATCCCAAACTTCCCAGTATTCACATTAGCACCAGTTCATCTTCAAGAATTCTCTCCGTGCCAAAATTCTAACATCTGACACACTTACAGCATAAGATCTAAATAAACATGCACTCAAACTTATACACACACAGAACCCTCTCAATAATACCCTACAAGAGAAAGAACTTGGAGCAAGTTTAATGATCTATAATCAACTAACAGATTCTGGTTATTTCGAAACACAACAAAACTTTTTTCAGTCACTTCTCAAAAACATGTAGAAATACACATACAAACCCAGATAACTTTACCCTTCATAAGTAATCAATTTTTCAAATATAGTAAATTGTATCTATTTACTGTATTCCTTGTGTTAATAATTAAAAATTACTCAATTCAAGAGCTGCCAGCAAGGGATACTCCCTAGTATCAGTCAAGTAATATCCTGCCAGTGGCCACCATACAGCTTCTGCAGATCACATCTACCTTGCAAACTCTTCTGTTGCATTAGTTGGGTACCTAAGGACATGCCCATGAAACACACAACGTGAGCCTGATTTCTATTTGCAGTCATGCCACAGTGTTGAGGTTTAATGCCAACCTGTGGCGACCAGGGCAGAGTAAAGGGGGAGGACACCCTCCTTAGACCTGCTTGCCACTCTCTTCTTGATGCACCCCAGAATGCCTTTGGCCTTCTTGGCTACAAGGTACATTTGCTGGCTCATGGTGAGCCTGTTGTCCACCAGGACTCCCAGGTCTTTCTCCACAGGGCTGTGTTCCAGCAGGTCAGCCCTTAATCTGTACTGATGCCTGGGGTTATTCATCCCCAGGTGCAAGACCCTACACTTGCTCTTGCTGAATTTCATGAGGCTTCACACTGCCCAACTCTCTATGCTGTCCATGGCAGGCTGGATAGCAGCACAGCCTTCTGGTGTGTCAGCCACCCCTCCTCCCAGCTTTCAATCACCAGCAAACATGCTGAGGGTACACTCTGTCCCTTCAGCCAGGTCATTGATTAACCTATTACACAGGACTTGGAACTCAGTCCTGACCCCCTGGGGAACAAAAACACATACTAGGTTCCCTCCCTCTTAGCCTCTTCCAAAACTGCAAAGAAAGGGAAACAAAGTATTGCACTACATCCTTACAATCCAAGACCTCTTCCAGATTAGGTAGGCCCATGAGGGGAATGGATACCATCACTAAATACCTCAAAATCTAAAATGCTTATTTTAGCTGATGCCAACATACATAATATGCTTGCTTCAAAATAAAATCTGTGGATTACAGGAACGTAGAGGTGGATGATTAAGAGGCTTAGTTAGGAAACAACAACAAAAAAAAGACAGTGAACAAATTAGACAGGAAATAAAACTGACCTGTAATCAATCTCCTTCAACCCCAGTTCTGAACTGTTTAAAGGGAAGCAAATTATATTAATTTTTTCTTGAGACTATCCACTCCAAAAAACTTGTCAGTCAATGAACCACTATTATGGCCACAGAATGGTGCCCAAATAGTAGCTGAGTATTTTTGGCAGCACTCAGGACAAAGGCTGAATTTCCCTCATTCTTATAAAACAAGTGCTAGCAAACTGAAAAAGGCTTTCAATTCTAGGGATCAGAGAGGTATTGGAAAACTAAGCAATGATGAAACCTAGGTACATTCTAGAACAAAACCACGATACGATGTAATGAAATCCTTTTTCCTCCGAGGATCCTTTGAGCAAGCCAAAAAAATTTTAAAATCCTCTGGTTTTGGGGAGATGGACAAAGAATAGAAGTCATGAAGAATACACACATCTGCTGCTCACATTGGGCCATGCACACGAGGGAAGGGAGGAAGAGGCATGCATAATTGTCTAAAAAACTGGTATAACGGTTTCTAGAATGTCAGACTAAAAAGGCATATCTCAAAACTAGATTTGGAAGAGCAGAAAGGCAACATCTTAATCAGAAAAAGCTTCCATGGGATGCGGAGAGAAACACGTGGGCAGCTCTCTCTCTTTGGCAGATGTTCTCAAACGGCAAGATACAAATGAAGTGTTCCATGCAAAACTGCTGAAGAGAAGTTTCTGGTAGCAACCATGTGGCAAGAACAAATTCATTTGTTATTTATTACAGATTATTTCTGTTCTGCTTCAAAATTGCTTTTTTTTTTTTCTGATAAAAAGCCCTCAGCTCCAGCATGCTTATTTATGTGGAACACACATACCCTTGAAATAATCACTAAGTACCAGGAGCTTACAGGCAAACACAGTGAGCCACTACCTACACTTGTATCTGACACAAGAGAGCAGCTTATATACGTATTTTTTCCTCAGTTACAGTTTAGAGATAGTTTACCTTTGGTGGGCAGCAGATCTGCCACTTTAGGACATTTTCTGAAGCAAACAGGAGAAGATTTCAAGTGCAATTTTAATACAGACAAACTAAACTCGGCACACACTGTGAGATTCTTATATACCAAAAATGTTCTCAGGATTCACCATCACTAATCAATTAGTAGACATTATTCTAAAAGGCAGGTTTTCAAATTAAAAGAATTATCTCAAGAGAGGCTTGAATTGTCTGTATTTCAGACCTAAGAAGGAGATAAAGCATCATACATTTAGGCTAGGTTTTACAAACTTACATTTCTAAAATTAACTATTTTCTTGAGACATATTTCTTGAAATCAAGATGCAAAATCATTAAGCATTCCTGAAGGGAAGATGAGAAACCTCGAAAACCTATTTTAAGTTCTGGATAAGCAGCTTGTTTTATACATGTTTTCTGTTACAGTAGTTCTACCTGTTGTACATAGCTCTGATTAACTGGAAGCAGCCTACAGCTGTCATGATTGCACTTCCTCCATACCACCGTGGATGAGACCAGTGGAGAAAAAGCTTCCATTACACAGTAAGACAGGCAACAGCTACTGCAGCCCTTGTACCAAGTCCATTGGTACCTTGTACCAATGAAACATCAATTCTTAGCATCACTCAAGGAGCATTTTGACACAATGTGGGACTGACAGTATATTTCCAGGAACCATTTAAGGCAGCCAGGAATTGCTATAATAATCTCAGGCATAATCCTCAAATACACACAGAGAAAAATAACACTATGTTTAGACATTTTAGAACAGAAAGAACTTCCTACATGGAGCTTCTCTCTTCCCGTCAGATAATGCAGCTTCTAACAGCTTAGCCAAAATACAGAAGGGAACAGACACCACTTTTTTAAACACAAAGAGACTCTTTGTGAAGTGCTGCTCATGTCTGCATTAATAATCAAGACTCAGTTCACAGATTAAGGGATTCAGGGTGGTCAGGCACATGCCAGACTGATGTGAAACTTCGTACTATGTATGTATCTATCAGAACTTGAATCATTTTCTCTCAGGATATGTGCAGGAAAAAAGTCTTCTAAAATTTGATGAAGTAGTAGAGAGCATTAAGAGTTTCTGGGGAGTTCTTGGTTTGACAGTTTGAAGTTATGGCTTTCAAAGACAAAGAACAAAATCAAGAGTAATATAACTTTAGCAAAAATGTCAGCTCAGAGTTCCTAATTCCTGCCTCTTGCTCTCACTTTAACTGTCCCTTTGATTTCCACAGCAATTTTATGAACAATCAATAAGCCAAACACAGTCACTAAGCAATCAAAAATAATTTTAAAAAAGACCTGAAAAAGTAAGCAAATCCAACTTACACTGCAGCTGCACAAACTGCTGTGCTGACACAGACAGGGCATGGTGGCCTTGGTATGGGAGCAAACATCCAATACTGGGGAGGGAGAACAGCAATTGCTACAAAAGGAAACAAATTTCTTATGTCATAGTTTAGTGTTTAATCTTTGCAGACAATGCTGATTTCTCTTCCGAGACAACTCCTTATCAAACTGCAAGCAGGAAATAATATATTTTAATGAAATAATACAGGATACAGTCAATAGTCCATAATCCTTGTCATTTTAAAGAAGAAAGAATATGGAATTCTAAAGCTGACTTCACCCACAGCGGGATGAGATGTAGGGTTTATTATTAAAATATGACTCAATGACCCAGGGGAGAGTCTGCATAAGATGTCATGTATGCTTGGAAATTTAGAGCAGAAATATTAATCTCTACACTAACACTCACTGAGCCTGGCCCACATCCCTGTTGTGCAATATCGAGTAGCACTGCCATTAAAAAATTAGTCATGTCCCTGGAACAGTTTGCAGGTTGTGAAGCCTAATTTACTGTCTGTAATTAGAGATTTGCCAGTGTTAGTCCAGATGTAGCACCAGGCACTGGGAAATGATCCTGGAATAGAAAGCTTTGCTTGTAAAAATCTCCAGAACAAAAGGATGCACTTAAAATATTACATAAGAGAAAGCTGCACCTATAAAAACTGCAGTTACGTTAAGAAAAAGTCAATCTAAGCAAGCTGGAGCATGTAGCAAAGGTTGTTCTGGACTCTCAACAGCTGCCTTAAAAGTCTGGCACCACGAGCTGCTCCAGTCTCTGCTCCTTGACTTGGAAAAATTTCCAAAGCAATGCTCCACAGATCAGAAGTCCATTTCTGTCCTTGCCAACAATTTCAACAAAACAAAGGCAAAATATCTTGGCTGGTTACATTTTTTTAACATTAGAAACTGAGAAATAGACCTAAGGGAGTTTGTCTTCTGTTCAAGGCAAGTCTGGTAATTGCAATGTACATCAAGAGCAGTCCAAGAGACAGATGCAGAACACAGACTCTATCAGTGGGAAACTTAGTTGCCTGACCACCAAACAGGGCAGGTTTTTTAGAGTATTTTTGACAAGTGTCATTAAATAGCTACTCAGTATAACAAACTAATTTTATAGCTGATTTAAGAACTTCATTACAACAAACTAGCTCCCTGAAAATATTTTTTTCTTTTGCGAGGCAAAATAGAAACTAAGGCTCTCTAAAAGCCTGTCCTGGAGGTCTACATATATGACTGTATTTCATACATACATGACTTACCAACTCAACAAGTAGGTACTTTATTTTTCTCACAGAAAAAAGGTGTTTACTAGTGGAATTTAAGCAGTAAACTAAAGAAGGCAAAATTCAGCATGAATTCTATGTTAAGAAAAAGGTACTACTACCACTACTGATGACTGAAAAGTTATGTTTAAATAACCCCTCTGCTGGAAAGAAGATCAAAGGAGTAGCATTGTTTTTGAAAGACAATGAATTTTTAGCACTTTCTTCCATAGAATATATATACTCCTTAGCTATCTAAAAAATACCAATTCCTCTGAGACTTACTTGTCCAGTGCTGGCAGACAGAACAAAATAAATAGAAGAACTTCACTTTCGTCCACAGACAGTGTCGATTGCTCTCACATCCAAAGTACACTTGTTCTATGGGTGCTTCAGGCAAGGACATGTAGTAAGCAATATTCAGTACAGGAACACAAAGTCCACTTTGGAAAACAAAGATCTAGCTGCCTACTGTTATGTCACAGAAGGACAACTCAACAGTAAGTATTCCAAGAACAGGCAACAAGGGAATGAAAAGACTTGTGCTTCGCTGAATACCAACAAGAGTAGATTCTACAGGTATTGTTACTGCAAGAGGCAGCTCAGGAAAACAAAAGTCTTCTGGTGGATAGCTAAAGAGAACAGAGAACCGAGTGACAGATGACACAGAAAAGAGTGAAATGCCTTTGTCATCCTGTTCCACTCAGGGAAAGCCCAGATGCCTGAAGGTCCCAACAACAGTGGAAAAGAGTGGGGAAACCAACCATATGGGAGCAACAGCTTAGGGTTGCTTAGTGAAGCTGTATTCAAACCTTTGAGGCTGGATGGCATTCACCTACAGGAGCAGAAAGGTTGGCCAAAGAGATTGCTATTAGCTATCAATAATTCTCATAACTGAGGGTGAGAGGGGTCCTAGACACAATGAAAAAGTTCATCTCTAGGAAAGGCAAAGAGAAGAGATCCAAGGATCAACAGGTCAGACAACCTAAACTGGAAAGTGCCAGAGAAAACTGTGGAGCTTATCCTAGAATCATAGAACCATAGAATCACAGAATTGTCTGGGCTGGAAGGGACCTCAGAGATCATCAAGGCCAACCCTTGACCCACTACCACTGAGGTTACCAGACCATGGCACTGAGTGCCACATCCAGTCTCTTTTTAAATATCTCCAGGGATGGAGAATCCACTACTTCCCTGGGCAGCCCATTCCAATGCCTGATCACCCTCTCGGTGAAGAAATTCTAGTGAAGAAATTCTAGTGAAGAAATTCTCGGTGAAAGTGAAGAAATTCTAGTGAAATTCTCAGTGAAGAAACCCTCCTAAAGTCCATTTCCAAGCATACGATGGACAACAAAGTAACTAGAAACAGCCAACATGGTTTAACTAAGGATGAACTGCACTTGACCAACCTGACTGTCTACTTTAATAACAACCACTCGGGGTAGCTAAGGGGAAAGCTATGGATCTAATGTAACAAAATCTTATTAAGATTTTAGCTCCATCTTACAAAGCACAGTATGGAAGCTGAGAATCACAGACTGGAAGAATGAACTCTAATATACTGCACTCCAGAAAATGTGCTGAAAGCATTAAATTAACAGGAGTAGGTGAACTGGTGAATGTCAGAGATGAAACATGAAGACCTTGAGAAACTTGAGGACTGGGCAAAATTAGAAGGGTACTCAGCAGATCCAGGCAAGTTTCTGTTCCCTTTTACTCAGCACTCATGACCCCACACCTGAACACATGTTCTGTTTTGGATCCCTGAGCTTAAATGCTATTTGAAAGGGTCTAGCAGAAAGCATCAGTATGGCATGGCATGTGATAAGGATCTTCAATGTTTTCATCAGTATAAATCACATCTCGTACAGCCAATTCTTCCAGATACCTGATAGCTTTTTCAAGTGTGGCTGCTTTAATCTTTGGGCAGTCTATTTCATCTTTGTAGGGATGTCTCTTCCTTACAGCTGACAAAAGTCGTCTCCATAGGCTGGTGGGTCTACTGTTTTCCCCAAATGCCCGATCAATACCTGCATCTTTGGCCAGATGCAGGTATTGGCTAACTGCCTGGCTTCGTTCTGAGTTAATGTTATGGTAGCAGCCCCATCACTCCAGCATCGGAGTAACCAAGTGAGCAGTGGTTCACCTGAAAAACGGCTGAAGTCTTTTCTCAGAGTACGCAAGTCCCTCATGGAATAAGGCTGATCAAAGTCTAGGTCTGAGTCGTTGTCATCTGACTCGGCTCTAGATGCCCTAGGTGCTTTAGGAGGAGAGGCAGTATCCTCTATTTCCTCTATCACCTGGTCATCTTGTTCAGACTTTGAAGGGTTAAGGCTGATTTCTGATTTCCATTGTTTTCTTTTTCCCCTAGTCACAGGGTCAACAAGTAACTGTGTGGGCTGTGGGGGAGAGGCTGTGGTATCTGCAGCAGTAGCAGCAGCAGATCTCGCTTTCTGAGCAGCAGCAGTGTCTGTGGGGGCAGAGGCAGCAGCTGCAGCTGTAGCAGATAAGGTGGCAATGCTCGCCGGCCGTATCTGAGTTGTGCCCTTGTGTGAGGGGGGGGCGAGAAGTGGCTGTGGAGGCAGAAGGGGGGTTGCTCTCTGTACAAGGAGCAGCCCTCGCTCTCCGAACAGCAACTCTCGGCCTCCGAAAAGGCACGGTTATTCTCATGACTATGGTTTTTGTTTTACTTCTCACCAGTATATGAGAAAAGTTAACAACACCCACCAAAAGATTGAGAAATGAAATACTATTGCTACTAAAATCTGGTGGAGTCAGCCCAAAGGATGATGGAGTGGTAAAATTTCCCAAATACAAACTAAAACTGGAAGAGTAATTACCAACCAAGATTTTTATCTCTGTACGAAACACTACTGCACCATGCACCATAACATACATCAGTATTGAGGAGCATATTGGAACGATGGTTCTTAAGCATTTCTTATGAAAAATATACCACAAAGTAGCACAAATCCCAGCTGCAAAAACACATATCAAATACCATGNGTATGTGATATGTGTTTTTGCAGCTGGGATTTGTGCTACTTTGTGGTATATTTTTCGTAAGAAATGCTTAAGAACCATAGTTCCAATATGCTCCTCAATACTGATGTATATCACGGTGCATGGTGCAGTAGTGTTTCGTACAGAGATAAAAAACTTGGTTGGTAATTACTCTTCCAATTTTAGTTTGTATTTGGAAAATTTTACCACTCCATCATCTTTTGGGCTGACTCCACCAGATTTTAGTAACAATAGTATTTCATTTCTCAATCTTCTGGTGGGTGTTGTTAACTTTTCTCATATACTGGTGAAAAGTAAAACAAAAACCATAGTCATGAGAATGACTGTGCCTTCTCGGAGGCCGAGAGTTGCTGTTCGGAGAGTGAGGTCTGCTCCTTGTACAGAGAGCAACCCCCCTTCTGCCTCCACAGCCGCTTCTCGCCCCCCCTCACACAAGGGCACAACTCAGACACGGCCGGCGAGCATTGCCAGCTTATCTGCTACAGCTGCAGCTGCTGCCTCTGCCCCCACAGACACTGCTGATGCTCAGAAAGCAAGCCCTGCTGCTGCTACTGCTGCAGACACCACAGCCTCTCCCCCACAGTTACTTGTTGACCCTGTAACTAGGGGAAAAAGAAAACAATTGAAATCAGAAATCAGCCTTAACCCTTCAAAGTCTGAAGAGGATGACCAGGTGATAGAGGAAATAGAGGATACTGACTCTCCTCCTAAAGCACCTAGGGCATCTAGAGCAGAGTCAGCTGATGACGACTCAGACCTAGACTTTGATCAGCCCTATTCCATGAGGGACTTGCGTACTCTGAGAAAAGACTTTAGCCGTTTTTCAGGTGAACCACTGCTCACTTGGTTACTCCGATGCTGGAGTGATGGGGCTGCTACCATAACATTAACTCAGAACGAAGCCAGACAGTTAGGACCCCTGTCCAAAGATGCAGGTATTGATCGGGCATTTGGGGAAAACAGTAGGCCCACTAGCCTATGGAGACGACTTTTGTCAGCTGTAAGGAAGAGACATCCCTACAAAGATGAAATAGACTGCCCAAAGATTAAAGCAGCCACACTTGAAAAAGCTATCAGGTATCTGGAAGAATTGGCTGTACGAGATGTGATTTATACTGATGAAAACATTGAAGATCCTTATCACATGCCATGCCATAAACCTATGTTGCGAAGGTTTGTTTATGCTGCACCACCACCTTTTAACCATACACTATCAGTAATGCTATTTGTTCCTGGAGAGACGAATGGAACTGTGGGTGAGATGATTAAAACAGCACGAGAATATGAGGAAGCTGTTGTGGCCCCTCGTCGGGCCTGGGTCTCATCTGTAAAGGGAACAAATGGGATCTGTAAAGCTGAGAAATTGCATTCACCCCTTCCTCCTCAGAGAGGAGAAGCACCTCGCATTACAGCCATTAAAAGGAGACGCCCTCCTATGAGACAGAATCGAGGGAAACAAAATTCAGTAAGAGGAATCCTATGGGCAATCCTGTGTGAGTATGGAGAGGACATGAAAAAGTGGGATCAGAAACCTACTGCTGTCCTACTGGACCAAGTAGTTAAATTGATAAGAGACAGGACAAATACAAAAGGAGGTCCTTTTAAAAAGAAGTCTGCTCAGATCTCCATTGTACAGTTACCTGATCCAAATATGCTGGTAACTCAAGATCCCTGTACATCAGGTGTGAGTACTGGAGATGCAAACCCCAGTAATGCACAACCTGACAATGTTGTAAGTGCTGAAGCTTAGAGGTGCCCTGCCTCCAGCCAGGTGGAGGAGAGGGACAACCGAATTTATTGGATTGTGTGGATTCGATGGCCTGGCACATTAGAGCCACAAAAGTATAAAGCCTTGGTGGACACTGGTGCACAGTGCACCCTAATGCCATCGAATCAAAAAGGAACAGAATCTGTCACTATTTCTGGAGTGACAGGGGGATCTAAAGAACTGAGTATTGTGAAGGCTGATGTAAGCCTCACTGGAATGAAGTGGCATAAACACCCTATAGTGACTGGTCCAGATGCTCCGTGCATCCTTGGCATAGACTACCTCAAGGGAGGTGACTTCAAGGACCCAAAAGGGTACCGGTGGTCCTTTGGTATTGCAGCCATAAAGACTGAAAATGAAGGATGGTTGCATGCTTTGGTTGGCCTTTCAGATAAATCCTTTGTGGTAGGACTGCTGAAAACTTTAAAACAGCTGGTGCCAATTGCTACTTCTATAGTGCATAGAAAACAGTATCGTGTCAACAGAGATGCTGTGATCCCCATTCACAAACTGATCAGACAACTAGAGAGTCAAGGAGTGATCAGCAAGACTCATTCACCCTTCAATAGTCCTGTATGGCCAGTGCGAAAGCCTAATGGAGAATGGAGACTGACAGTGGACTATCGTGCCTTAAATGAGGTTACACCACCACTAAGTGCTGCTGTGCCGGACATGTTAGAACTTCAGTATGAGCTGGAGTCAAAGGCAGCCAGATGGTATGCTACTATTGACATTGCTAATGCATTTTTTGCTATTCCTATAGCACCAGAATGCAGGCCACAGTTTGCCTTCACCTGGAGAGGTGTCCAGTACACTTGGAATCGACTGCCCCAGGGGTGGAAACACAGTCCTACCATCTGCCATGGACTGATCCATGATACCTTGGAAAAGGGTGGAGCTCCAGAACATCTACGGTACATCGATGACATCATTGTGTGGGGTGACACAGCAAAAGAAGTCTACGAGAAAGGTAAGAAGATAATTGAAATCCTTCTAGAAGCTGGTTTTGCTATTAAAAGAAGCAAGGTCAAGGGACCTGTGCAAGAGATACAGTTTCTAGGGGTTAAGTGGCAAGATGGACGGCGCCACATCCCAATGGATGTGATTAACAAAATAACAGCTATGGCCCCACCAACTACCAAAAAGGAAACTCAGTCCTTCTTAGGAACTGTTGGTTTCTGGAGGATGCATATTCCTGCTTATAATCAGATTGTGAAACCTCTCTACGAGGTTACCCGAAAAAAGAAAGACTTTAAATGTGGAGGATTGGTTACGTGACAAGGGCAATGTAGACATAATGCTGCTGGCCAAAGAGGAGCTGGGAAATCACCGAACTCAGTTACTCTAATTTACTGATGTAGCAAGAACACAGAGAAGTCTTTGTATGGCAAGGCCGCAGTACCCTTGGATGTAGCTTGCTTTAACAAAGGGAACCTGTAGTCATAGCTGAATATGCAAGATAAAGACATGAGAAATGACAAAGAAGTAACTAATAGAAATTAGCGTAAGCTGAGCTAACCTTAAAAGCGTTCTCCAGTAGTATAGTTAGGGTGCAGAATATGTATTAGGTTATTAAGAACTGTATAAATATAGTGCGCGATAATAAAAAGACGAAGAAGCTTGTTGCTAACTCATACTGAGTGTCCGGGTCTTCCGTCTGCTGCAACCTCAGATTGTGAAACCTCTCTACGAGGTTACCCGAAAGAAGAAAGACTTTAAATGGGGCTCAGAACAACAAGCTGCTTTTGAAAGTATTAAACAGGAGATTGTACAGGCAATGGCCCTTGGACCAATTCGAACAGGGCCAGACATTAAAAATGTTCTCTACACCGGAGACGGAATTGATGGTCCTACATGGAGCCTCTGGCAGAAAGCTCCAGGAGAAACTCGAGGTAGACCTCTAGGTTTTTGGGGACGAAACTACAAAGGCTCCGAAGCCAACTACACAGCTACTGAAAAAGAAATATTAGCCGCATACGAAGGAGTTAGAGCTGCTTCAGAAGTGATTGGTACGGAAGCACAGCTCCTCCTGGTACCACGATTACCTGTACTGAATTTTATGTACACAGGTAGAGAATCTTCCCATCATGCTACTGATGCTACATGGAGTAAATGGATTGTTTTGCTCTCACAGAGAGCTAGGATAGGAAGACTTGATCGTCCAGGAATTGTAGAAGTAGTAACAGACTGGCCACAAGGCAAACATTTTGGAATGCCACCACAAAAAGTGGTAAAAAGGGCTGAAGAAGCCCCACCATACGACCAACTACCTGAGAATGAGAAACAATATGCTCTTTTCACTGATGGATCCTGTCGTCTGGTAGGAGGCCATCGAAGGTGGAAAGCTGCTGTATGGAATCCTACAAGACTAGTTGCAAAAACAGATGAAGGAGATGGTGAATCAAGTCAATTTGCAGAGGTAAAAGCCATCCAATTAGCTTTGGACATTGCTGAACAAGAAAAGTGGCCGAGACTTTATCTCTATACTGACTCATGGATGGTAGCAAATGCCTTATGGGGCTGGCTAAAGCAGTGGAAGCAAAACAACTGGCAACGTAGAGATAAACCTATCTGGGCTGCTGAACTGTGGAAAGACATTGCTGCTAGGTTAGAGAAACTTGATGTAAAAGTGCGTCACGTAGATGCCCACGTACCTTCATATCGGGCTACTGAGGAACATCGAAACAACCAATGAGCAGATGAGGCTGCTCAAGTGTTCCAAATAGATCTGGACTGGGACCATAAAGGTGAACTGTTTTTAGCTAAATGGGCCCACAGTGCTTCAGGTCATCAAGGCAGAGATGGAACATATCGATGGGCTCGTGACCGAGGGGTGGATTTAACTTTGGACGCTATTGCGCAGGTTATCCACGACTCTGACATATGCGCCGCAATTAAGCAAGCTAAAAGGTTGAAACCTCTGTGGTATGAAGGGAGATGGTCAAAATATAGGTATGGGGAGGCCTGGCAAATTGATTACATCACATTGCCTCAAACCCGCCAGGGTAAGCGCTATGTGCTTACAATGGTGGAAGGAAGTACAGGATGGCTGGAAACATATCCTGTGCCTCATGCCACAGCCCTTATACACATTCTGGGCCTAGAGAAACAAGTCTTGTGGAGACATGGTACACCAGAAAGAATTGAGTCAGACAATGGAACTCATTTCAAAAACAGTCTTATAAATAACTGGGCCAAAGAACATGGTATTGAGTGGATATATCATATCCCCTATCATGCACCAGCCTCAGGCAAAATTGAAAGGTACAATGGACTATTAAAAACTACCTTAAAGGCAATGGGTGGTGGAACTTTTAAAAACTGGGATAAGCACTTGGCAAAAGCTACCTGGTTAGTTAACACCAGGGGTTCCATCAACCGAGCTGGTCCTGCTCAGTCAGATCTTCTACACACAGTAGATGGGGACAAAGTGCCTGTGGTGCATGAAAAGAACCTACTAGGGAAAACAGTTTGGGTTCATCCTGCCTCGGGCAAAGGCAAACCCATTCGTGGGGTTGCTTTCGCTCAAGGACCTGGACACACTTGGTGGGTGATGATGAAAGATGGAGAAGTACAATGTGTACCACAAGGGAATCTAACACTGGGTGAGAATACCTAATTTTTGCTTGTCTAGCTTATTCAGTAGTTCGTGGAATCTTTCAGAGTCATGAACTTGTATCCCACATTAACTACTGTTATGTGAATTATTGCATAAACTAACAGTGTTCTGTGAGTATTTTTCAGGATGAATTTGTGGTGATGAAACCAGAACTAGATTCATCGACTGGCATCCAGTAACTTCCTTGAAGTTAACACCTGCAACTTGTGGACCACAGACATGAACTGTGACAATTGCTCCTTGTTCTAAGAATCTGCAACAACAGATGAACATCTACATTCATAGACTGAATTACTTAGTGAATGTTAGTACAGGAAGATAGCAATAATTGTGTATAGATGTATTTAGGGATAAGAGATAGTAATGATTGGAGCATGACGCAAATGGTATGGAATAAGGGGTGGAATGTCCTGGTTTGAGCCAGGATAAGGTGATTTTCTGGTTTGTACTTTTGCTTTCAGCTAAGTTTCTTCTAAGTAGTTGCACTTGCTGAAATTAACAGAAGTTTCTCAGACAGTGTCTGCTTCTAGGACTGATAACACTTGATGTTTATAGTTACTGCCAGAGACTGGTATGCAGACTCAAGGACAGTTCTCAGCTCTGAGGAAAACATTTTACCCTGCAGAAGGAGTAAAGAGGTCCCACCTGAACCCCTCCTTTGGGAGGCCCGAGACAAGATAGATGCCAGAACTGACCAAACAGAGTATTCCATCCCATACACGTCATACTCAGTATAAATTTGAGGGATCACGAGGGTCGACACCTTTTCCTTTTCCCCTTTCTTTCCCTTCCCTCTTGTCCTGCCTTCCTTCACCGGTTCCCTGTGTGCTTCGGCATCCTGGGAGGATTCCGCCCGTTCGTCTGCCTGTGATCCTGATACGTGCCAGCCTGAATCTGTGTGTTCCTGCCTCCAGCTCCCGACTGCTCCTGACCTCAGGGTCCAGCCTGGACTTTCCCAGGGCTGCCCTGCAGCCTCGGTGGTGACGTGAGAGTTATTGGGGGAAAGGGGGGAGGAACGTGGGATCAATCTTTTCCTGTATATTTGTATATATTTAGTAATTTTTCCTATTTATCATTCCTGTTTCATTAAAGTTGTGTAGTTTAGTTTCCAACCCATAAGTCTCTTTTCCTTATTCTCTCTCCTTTCCTTATCAGGGAGGAGAGGGGGATTAATATAAAAATCTGTTTTTCGGTTTAATTGCCGGGCCAGTGTCAAACCGTGACAGGACCTCAGAGATCATCAAGGCCAACCCTTGATCCACTACCACTGAGGTTACCAGACCATGGCACTGAGTGCCACATCCAGTCTCTTTTTAAATATCTCCAGGGATGGAGAATCCAGTACTTCCCTGGGCAGCCCATTCCAATGCCTGATCACCCTCTTGGTGAAGAAATTCTAGTGAAGAAATTCTTGGTGAAAGTGAAGAAATTCTAGTGAAATTCTCAGTGAAGAAACCCTCCTAAAGTCCATTTCCAAGCATACGATGGACAACAAAGTAACTAGAAACAGCCAACATGGTTTAACTAAGGATGAACTGCACTTGACCAACCTGACTGTCTACTTTAATAACAACCACTCGGGGTAGCTAAGGGGAAAGCTATGGATCTAATGTAACAAAATCTTATTAAGATTTTAGCTCCATCTTACAAAGCACAGTATGGGAGCTGAGAATCACAGACTGGAAGAATGAACTCTAATATACTGCACTCCAGAAAATGTGCTGAAAGCATTAAATTAACAGGAGTAGGTGAACTGGTGAATGTCAGAGATGAAACATGAAGACCTTGAGAAACTTGAGGACTGGGCAAAATTAGAAGGGTACTCAGCAGATCCAGGCAAGTTTCTGTTCCCTTTTCACTCAGCACTCATGACCCCACACCTGAACACATGTTCTGTTTTGGATCCCTGAGCTTAAATGCTATTTGAAAGGGTCTAGCAGAAAGCATCAGTATGGCATGGGGTGCACAAAGAACACATATTGAGAGAGTTGAGTTTATTCAGTCTGGCAAAGAAGCAGCTGTTATCTAGCAGCAATTTGCAACTACCCAAAATGGAATTACAAATTTGATGGGGTAATGGCAATAAAAATGTGGCTTCTCTGTTCAGATCACACACAAGACCTCCAGAGGTTCCATTTAAAATTTTCTGATTTCATAGGACAGCTTGTTGTTCTACAAAATCTAAAGACAAAGATGACTCATTTTTTTCAGGCACTCAAGAATTTTATCTCTACAGATGTATAGTGGTGTATAAGTTACTTTAAAAATGCACCCATTTTTAAGGAACTTGGTGATCCTAGGTAAATATATTAACAAGATGTGAGCAAGAGATTGCAAAGAGAGTTTTTAAAAAATACAAGAAGCAATTTTACTCCTTTTCTCTTAAGAGTCATTACATGGTACGTGGTTAGACATCCAAGTCTGTGATCTGTAAGAAGCACGAGTATTTTGTGCTACAACATGAACAAACTCCACTGAGACCTTTCTGTAACCACTGACCTTAAAATGACTTTCAAACATGCAAAGCCATGTTGTAGAAAAAAAACAACTTAATTAACAACACAGAAAGGTAATTCAGCACCTTTAGACAGGCTTTTCCATAATTTATAGCAATCAACTGTTATTACTACGTTTTTATAAGAATCAAGAAGTTTCAAATAAATTCAGCACTATGGCAGCAAACATGTTCTTTGTGCTGAAAAGCTACTGAGAACAACATGCAGTTCTGCCTTCAGTAACTCTGAAAAGCTGAAGATATAGAGTAACAAAAATGTACAACTGTCATCTGTTCTTTCTTACAGACACTATTTCAACTGTCTTGTCATCTTCAGACTTTTGATAATATTTCATATTATATATGCAAAGCCATTGCAAAATGCCCTGCATATTTACAATGTTTTTTCCAAAAATTACCACTCCAAAAAATAAAAATATGCCAAAGGCACACAGCACTGTAAGAAAAAGTTTTGTTTTACACAGACACCTGTCTCAAAACTGACTTTTGATGTTGTATCTCAGACTAAGTGTAAAATTCTAAGCTGAAGATGAGCAGAACAAGCAGCTGCATTTTTTTAAACTCTAAAATAAGCCGCACAAAAAGCACCACAAGCAAATTATTGTCCAAACTGTCTTTCATGAAGTATAAACACATTTTTGAGGACAAACAAGCACAGGTATTTCTCTGACTGTACACAGTCTAGACTTGTTCTGTGTATTAAAGATCTCTATGGCAGCACTACTCTACTCTGGTAAGAAAAACCCTGCAAAATAAATCCAAACCTTAAACATCAACTACAAAGAAAAATAAACTCAATTTGCTCAGTTAGGTTCTTGCACAGAACTGCAAGCTGTAACTCTTCCTGAAAAAACATCAGCTCCCTTTCAAAAAACTAACCAGATCCTGCCAAATTTATGATGGCCATATATCTTACAGAGCAAGAACCAGACTGACTTCCTTATCTCAGAGAGGAAAACCAGACCTTGACAAGTAACCCGAATCAATGGGATTCTTCAAAGTAATGTTCAAGCAAAAAAATGCTGGAGTTTCTTTGATAAAATGTTTATTTTGAAAAAATTTATACCAAGTTTCCTGTTGAGCAATTGGTATCTACCCTCAGAAATTTCTTCCCATGCTTAGAGACCAAACTGTAGCAGAATGATGGTTATATACAGCATAGGAAGCTTACACTGCCAAAATCTGAAGGCCAAGATTGGAAGCAGGGGAATGGGCATCAAGAATAGTGCCAAGCCTCCTATCCATCCATTACTGAACTGGCAAGAATTTCTACTACTTGAGGAAAACAAAACTGAACTCTTCTACTTCCTTGCCAAAATTAGGGTGAAGTCTGTAGCAGAAGGCAAGAAGCCAGTGTTTACAGATGGCCACCGTGCTGTGCAACCCTGTTCTGGTTAAGATTTCTATTTTCCTACACAGTCCTATGAAGAAACAATGCTACAGATGGACTGCATAAGCCAAGGTCTACCCTAGAGCTCCACCATGCACAGCTAAAACAAACACAGTAATCTAACTTATTACTTATTTAGAGGCATTTCAGACCACACAAAACCTATAAGGTGTCTGAGATTGCTGAAAACACACTATGCACACACCAGACAACAACTCAGGTCTTTCACCACATCCAGCTTAGTCAACTGCCTTATCAGTATTTCACACCTAGACTATTTAAGGCACATATTCTGCCTTAATTTCTAAAGGCAAAAGAATCTGTGGGAGATGCAGGTGATACTTTTTGCATCCACCATCATCACACTCCACCCTCACAGTGACTGTATTTTTTTTCCACATCTTTACAAAATGAGTTTAATTTTCAAATCAAAGCATTCATTTTGTGGAACACAGTTCCAAGGTTCACTTTCTCTGGTTCTAAAAACACATGCATACTTTCAATTTGTAAAGGTTACTGAATATAAAAGCTGTCAATACCAACCATAAACAAGCAGCACATCACAGGACAGCAGAGTAGCACACTATTAGAAATCACCATACTAGGGAAATAAGACTGATGAATTTGCAAGTTCCTGATCTTAAAATAGTTCATTGCTGAAATATTTTCAGACCTGTAGGTAACGTTCAGTATCTTTGAAATCATCAACACAATCTCTGTATCACAGATTTGCAGCTGTTATCATCAGAAACTAAAGGTTATTTATCATTTCAGGTGCAAAGATGCTAGCTGTCAGCTCTGTAGCTCTGGTCTCCTGCAGATGGACTATGTGCATGCTCTGACCACTGACAACCATTCAGAGAAGCATGTGCTGTTACTCTGTGCTTTGCCATCTGTGTTCACTTGTTGCCTCACCACTTAAAGAGCAAAAACCTACAAAGACTTATATATTCAATTCCCTTGAAAGCACCAATCTGTTTAATTGAAATTAATGGGAAAATTCACAACACAATGTTAAATCTGTGCAAGTACTAAGTCTTCACAAAGCTCTTCCACTCCTAAATATAGAACATTTAGGCAGCATTTTTTCTGGTGTAGATATAGTTATAATAGTATTAAAGCATCTTTAAAACAAATTAGACACTCATAGTGCTTCCTGATTCTAAATATGACCTGCACTGCAATAGCAGTTGGTGGTTCCAAGTTAGCTTAGGACTTGTAATATATAAAAAAAAAGGACAAGCAATAGACAGCAACTTAAGGAAAAAAGGTTCTATTACATAAATGAGACTGAATAAAGAGTGTGATGTTTTGCATTCACATTAAGTCCAATTTGGAGACAGTAACAGTGGCTATTTGGAGATTCTTCTACAAGGAGCTTAGAAAACATCACAGTAACACTCACCAGTCAACTCCTCCCAAGTCCTTACATTCTATTTATGTTTTTGACTGGCACCAAGTATGCAGCCTATTCCTATACAGAGGCATGCCCAGTGATTCACACAGTCCTAGATATAGGATATAAAAAGATATAAAAAGTCCAACTGTTTTTATCCTCATATGTAAGAAAATTCCTTCCTGAACCCCCAATCTACCAGGAAAGCCACAGAGCGTTTGGAATCATTAAGAACAAGAGGAAAGTCTCAATGTTTTAGTGCAATGACTATCAAAAATATTTTACAGAGTAAGGCAAGATCCCAAGAAGAAACCAGTAGAACCCCAAAATATTTGCCATTTTCTGATTTCTTTTTTTTACCCTGGCAAATATAGGTGCTAAGTTTCTCTACATTAGGCAAAAATATACCAGGCACGTGCCACCTTGATTATCACAATGGCAAGCAAACTCTTTGACACTCAGGGTATAAAGTCACTTGATCACCACTCCATAGCATTACTATAGTGAAAAAAGTATAAATTTTATCGGAGTTTAGGTTGACTTTGAAGCCATTGTAACGATATGTGTAATTAAAACTACTACCTCATAATTTCATTTATGCCTCCTACTACTTGCAATATGAGAAGCAATAAGTAGTACAGAAGCTGTTTTGTATTCTCTTATGTTAACCATGACAGCTTGTAGAGCAGATCCCTGCATGATTCTGCTATTAAATGCCTTTACAGAGAAGACTGACAATTTATTCCTACACTTTCCTAATTATTAACTAACCATTAAAAAGCAGAAAGAAGCTTCTTATTGCAGGGCAGTTGACTTAAGAGTGTTTTGAATTATTTTGAATATGTAAATTTATTATATCACTTATATTGATGGCATCATGAGACATTTAAAAAACTCCACCAGACTGAATGGAGTAAAGTTCAGAAAAAGCTTTCAGCTCTTGCCCAGTACACCAGTAGGCATGCTGGAAACAAACTAGCCTCTGCTACAGCTGCTGCTGTGTGCTCAATGCACAAGTCAGATTCCTCGTCAGAAATTGCTAGAACAAGCATTCCCTTAAAAAAACAACCAAACCCATTTCCTTTTGGAGTTGTGTTAATTCAGAGTTAATAACTTCAGCTAAAGACCCACAATGTCAGATTCACAACATGTTTAGAAAACAAACCAAACAAAAACAAAAAACAAACAAAAATCCCCCAAACAAAACAACAACAAAAAAAATCCAACAATCAAAGCAAAAAACCACAAACCAAACCAATCCCCCCCCACTTTAGCATGGTGAACTCAGTCCTCCTCTCTGTACAGAGAACTAGTATAAAGAATACACTAACTTTTACGTGACAGTTTCATTTTCCTCAACTGCTCCTGTGATGCCCTGATCATTTACTGGCCCCAACAACACTCTGATAAGCTTTCTGCTCCCTGAAATACCTGACTGATGGCTATTACTAGGAGTTATGACTTTATCAAGTTGATTCTCACTGCTTTTGCACCTGCCTTATTTAGTTTTCCATTTAACTTGACAGTACCACTGATCAATTTTTGCCCTTTGCTTTATAACTTTTTATTACTAGTAACTTTCTTTCTCCTGCAGTTTCAACATGCCAGCTTTTATTTTTATTTTTATTTTTTATTTTTTTATTTTTTTGTCTTCTGATACTGTATCAAACCCCGGGGAAACAGAGGACTACTCTGGAGATCTTAGAAGTGGCTCCTAGGATAGCTACTGACTGGGGGAAACTCAGGACCACTTCATACCCCCACAGCTTTGTTTCCACAGAGTGGAGATAAAGGTACACAGACTCTTCTGATCTAGATAAGACTGAGCCTAATACATTATTCTACCCGAGGCAGCTGGAGGTCAGCCAACCGAAGCCTTTTCATTTGCAGCACACGTTCTAGTTCTGAATCTAATACAATGACTTTAAACAGAGTGTAAAGTATCACAAACCATTCAGCTGCTCTTCCTAGTTCCCCCTTAGGTAGTTGTCTCACTTTCACATATTCTTGCTGCTTTTTTTCCTCTTTTATGAAAGCTGAATGTGTATAAAAATTAAAAGTAGATTTTCCGTAGTCAGCAGATTTGCAGTAAAAAGTTGTTTCTCCTCCTACAGTTTTGTCAAACTACTTTTTCCTGGAAGTATTTGCTCTGTCATTTAGAATTTTGGCCCTTGCATTCTGCAAAAATTGAATCTTAACTCAGATTGCACAGGAGTAATCCATTTTCCTTTCACAATTACTTTTTCTTGGTTTTGCCCCAAGAGTAATTGCAGTGGGTGAGGAAGAGGATGTGAGCAAAATATTATTGCTGAGGTTGGGTGAGGGAGAGAAGAATGGCTGTGAGCATGGGAGTGACTGGGAGAGGGCAAAGGCATTACAATGAAGTAAGAAAGAAAACAAGATAAATGCCCAAGCTTTTTGTTACTTGAGTAAAGTGGAAAATGTTACCACTCTTGTTTAATGTTACGAAAATTCTATAAAACTTTAGAATACAGAGAGATTTCTTTAAAACACCTACAGAGAGCACGGCATTATGGAGAGCATTATAAGCAGCTCTGACACCTACCAGCTGCCATTCAGTCTTGACCCTGTTTTTGTCCATGGACATTCTACGGCAAATAAATTTTGAAAGTGTTAGTCACAAAAATATGATCTATATTTTTGTCATAGTAACAAGAACAGTCAATTAAGAAAGTCAGACAAACCTTGAAGCTTTATTTTGTCTAAAATTTTTTAAGTACAACATATTGAGAGGGGAAAAATGTCAATTCCATATTCAGGCAACTTGAAGAAAAACTCATGAATAACTAATTGCGCTAGGAGAGACAAGAGCTGGAACATACGGAGTATAATCTTACATTGCTCATTAACTTCCCTTAAAACAGTAAGAGTATGCAATCCCAGAGTGGGGTTTATAATCCTTCTCTGCAAAATCATAGATCAAACCTGACATTTAGTTTTGAAGAAAAAAAGTTTAACTGCTTACTTTCAGCTGTCTTTTGTTTGAGTACCAAATTGAATTTTTATTAGAAACTTTTTTTTTTTTTAAGTTAAATTTCACTACTTGTGCAGAGACCTGGTTGCCTCTTGCTTCATGGTACACTGTCTTCATTTACAAACCATTTTCACTTCTCATTCTATATTGCAAGCCAGTGAAATGCATTCAGTCTCAGTCACATATCTTTTGACAGAATAATGTCCTGCAACACAACATCTTATCCCAAAGATCTCACTGACAGAATGTGCCACAGAGATTAAGAGCTTAGCAAGCCTGAAAGGGGCAAGCCATTACTATCAATAAAGGGAGCAACACTGTATTAAATACTGCATGCACACACTTAAGCCCTGTACCAATTCACTGTACTTCAGAAAAATACCTTCCCTGAGGGTGAACTAGCAGCAACTTGGAGAGGTTTTCTGCTGCCCACCATCAACAAGTAAATTATAAGAAAACCTTACATAGCTTACACATGGCCTAACAAGAAGGAACACAGGGAAGACACACAAAAATACAATTGTTATTGTATTATCTGAATCATCAGTGTTTCTACATTCAATTCTGTTAATTCATTAAACAGAATTTCCATGAGTAGTGGAACTAATAAAGTGTCACTTTTAGGCACCTTTAGTGGAATTTGCTGCTGCTGCCTGATAAGAAATGAACTCACACAGAAGCCTTTCCCTCTTTGGGCACTTCTTATACCAAGCAAGATGTTTTATAGGCTCCTAAAATTCTCAGTACTGCTATCCCACTACAAAATTTTATTTGAAATAACCAAAAAGCTCAAAAATAAGGTGATGGATCCTCATGGCTTAAGACTCCTCCACAGGGAACACAAACTGGAAAGGGGAAGACATTCTGCTAAGAAGATGCATAGAAAGATTTTCTTTTTTAAATATATGCATTAATTTATTCACTTGAGGCCTCCTAATTGATTGAGGAGGCCTTTGAAACATTGCCTCTGAAACACTGGAAATTAAATTATGTCAACAAAAGCATCAAATTATATTGAGATATAAAAGCAACGTCTAAATCATAAAACCATAGAATGGCTTAGGTTGGAAGGGATCTTAGAAATCATTTACTCCAATCTCCCTGCCATGGGCAAGGACACCTCTCAAACTAGACAAGGGTGCTCAAAGCCTCATCCAACCTGGCCCTGAACACCTCCAGGGTGTGGCCCTCCTCTGGATTCCTTTCATCACAACAAAAACTTTAAATGCAATACCACACGTAACAGAAACAACCTGTTTGTATATGTTTATATACATGTTGTTGTACATATACATGTATATGTTGTTTGTATACATGTATAAGTTGAAGGGTTTCATAACAACTTCACAGGTTGAAAGAAAAAAAAAATTATATACTGGATAGATTTCTACCCTATAGAAAAAAATCTAAATACTATTTCAGGTTTCTTTACAAATATCACTTATGTGATATTATCTAATTAAAGATTATCAAGAAACATCAAATTAAGGGCAATAACAGAACTACTGGATTAGACCAAAAAAGAAAAAAATCCTAAAAATGTCTTTTTTGTGTTTCAGCAAGAAGTTAAACTGACATGCAAGAAAGAGAAAAATGAAACCAGAGTAACTCTCTAAAGCAAATTACACCATTTGTACTTCAGTCTAGGACAGTATGGTAATTACATTGTCCTACTGAACACCGAGAAAGACAGGAAGAATTAGTGTTCCTTGGCCCTGAATATTATTTTAATATTTCTAGCCTAAGTAGACAAACAGAAAATGTGCTGCATGTGCATTCAAACATACTAGGACCACCCAATGAGAAGATTACTTATATTATACAGTTCATAAATGGCAGGCTGCAAAGCAGAAAAATTATTTGTGAAAACTAAGCTACCAAGTTGAAATTCATGCTCAAATTCTTTTCAAATGAAAAGTGAGACTTGTCAAAAGGCAATGTTCTCTTTCACATTAAAAAAACCTGTAACTATGGCAGAACTGACTTATTACAGTTTGATATTGGTACAGAAATAAGACAGTAGCAGATACTCACGTTCTTCATGCAACTTAATAAGCCAGTATTTGTATTTTAACTCAAGTGAGTCCAAATCCAGAAGGTATCTACTGCAAAATGAAGCAAAACAGCAAAAACCAAAATATGGTGTTTTTTCTCATTACACAACTACATTTTTCAAACAAATATGTAACAGATTCAAAATACATGAGAAATTCTCATAAGATCAGTCAAACACCTTTGCAGCTTTTAACATGAGCAAAGGCAAGTTGGGGAGTTCATGACTGAAACAAAAGAAATTCCCTTGCATAGGCTCATTAAGGAGCTGAACCAACCTAAATAAATAAATAAATAAATACATTTAAATACTGCTAATTTAATTTAAAATTTCTTCATTTCACAAACTCTTGTGCTGTAACAGCTCCTGTTTAAATATGCACAATGTAAACACAGGACTTTGTCCCATTGTGGGCTAATGGCAAAATAATAAAAAGCAGAAAAGGAAGAGAGAGAAACAGAAAAAACTTCTCTTCAGAGAAATGTACATAACCCATGAAAAACCTGGGAGTGGGGACAGTCAAAAAGCAACTATTTGTCCCCATCTGTCACTTGAGAAGGCTGCACACAGCTATCAAACAGTAACCTCCTTTGGTACTCTATCTCCACTAAGTGCTCTGCAAGCACATCTGTATCAGCCAGGCAGTTGCAGTATATTATTTGCTTCTTATCAATCCACTTTCTCTTTCAAGATAACATCCTTCATTTATTACTTCACAATAGAGAAATGTGATTTTATTTATTTTGAACAAAATATTCATAAGAGCCCAAGCATACTATGGAAATTTCTAATAAACTACATTGTCATGACTGAATTCTCAGTATTCCAGGTCCTGAAAGATAGAAGTTAAGCAAAACTTCTCTTAAAAATAATTAACATAACTATAGAGATATGTTAACTCATACAGGCCTGGTTTTGATTTATACTTTTCTTCCAATAAATCAGCAAAGTAACCTATACTGACTGCAATCACAAGAGCTGATGAGCCTTTCTGAATTAGATCAGCAATTTCAAAATACATATTAGAATACTCTTCTGAGCAAAAATACACCTTTAGTTAAAAATTAAACAGTTCTGGAATATTGTACTGTGTTATTTCTAATGCAAATAGAACACATTTTAACTGAATGAAACTCGCATCCAGGGTTTTTAAGCTTACATCTTCTAAACCAACAGTTAACTTCAAAAAACATTTAGATAATTTTCTATACACGTTTTTTTTTTAAGTGACAGCAACATAAGCACTATAAAACAAATTCAGAAAAACAGAAGAGAATAAGAAACTCAGAAATAAAGTGGACAAAACACAATGTGGTTTGACTGAGATGCCACAGAATGAGGAAAACATTACTGCTCACTCAAGTTTCAGACAACCAACCAATTCAACAGACACAGGTTAATAAGTGAAACTCATAAGGATTCACTAGTTCAGGCAGGTCACATTTCACACTGAAGCCCATCACTCAATGCTCAAACTTTCCTGAAACTGAGCTTCAGAAATGTCTCTCCAATAACTAGCAGTAAGAAGACCAGCTATCCTGACTACTGCAATTTCCATTTCTAAATTAAACATCGATTAACTGCTTAACAGAATAAAACACAACAATGATCAGATTAAGAAAATCAAGTTATTTCACTTATTTCTTTAAAATATTATCTCAACTATGCTCTTATTTGCATTCAGCTCACCTTGAATTCTGTCAGTCATGAAGGAAATGTTTCTCTTCACTCTTTTTCTTTCATCCCTTGCAAAGTGAATAATCTGTCTACATCACATCTTTCCACACAAACCCAAGAATTACCCCATAGCCTACCTGTTCACAAAAAATAAAGGTGAGCAAAACACCATATGGCTTGGAGATCCATGAGAAACTGCATCTTCTGAGTAATCTTGAATTCCTTGTCTGGATTTGAATCAGTATGTTACCTCCACCAGAATTATTCATAACATGCCAAGCATGCTGCTAGGAAGGACTGTGACATTAAAAGATTCATTCTATGTAAAGCATAGCATTCCAGTACATGTAGAGGGATGACTATAATTTAATGACTTTCATGGACAGAATACTTTGCAAAACTGGCATATCAACTTCCAACCAAAGACCAGTTTTACCCACCCATTAATCAAACCCTAAAAATGTAACATTTTTCTATAAGTCAAATATCTTTAGGAAGTTTGTGTTGCTCAAAATCAGTTATTTTTAAACACGCCAAAGGCTGGAAGACTGATACTTTGGAAAAGTAGCCTTCTGAACTTATCACAGCAAATTATTTAATCATGTAACTCTAGCTACAGATACAGGCACTGCACTCATTCATTAGTGTCCTAATTTTTCTAACAGAAGACTGCAAACACCTACAGATTTCTTACCTACACTTTGTTAATGTAAAAACAAGAAAGCTAGGTGAAGTCAATCCCCTCTGTGCTACATTTCTCAAATTCTAATTTTTCCCACAAGCCATTCAAGAAATAATAAGGTGTTTATAACACACTGGAATTATTTATATTCAGAGAACGGGAAGCTTGTAGGAAAGCAGCACTAAAAGAAGGTAAAAATACTCTAGTCCACTTGAAAATGTTATGGTTGATGACCAAGTATTTAGCTCAGTACTAGGCTTTCCTTCTAGCATTAGTACTAATCTGTGGTATGGTAGTGTAGAGCTCTCCTGTTTTCTAAGTGCAATATAAAGCTGTAACAAAAGGTTTTCTACACTCAAATAATTTACAGTTGTACATAAGCTGTGCTTTATATCTTGAGTTAAAACACAGCTAAACTCAACTAATATGTTTACAAAGCCCTGTAGTCACCTTAGTAAGAATGAACATGAATTGCACAGAGTAGCCTCAAACACCTTCAGGACCCTTAGATTCTGGGAAAAACCAAAGTTGTCCAGAGCAGGTCAGTATTTGCAACATATTGAAGAGTTTTCATTTTAAGACTTGACCCTTGAAATCACCATGACTCAAATGAGCTAAATTCTCTTGACAAATTGAAACCACTGTCAGAATAGGAGCCTTAAGCAAAGAGATGAGATGCTCTGCTATTCAGATGATTTCATATTAAATTTCCCAAACAAATCCTGCAATTTCTAACAGCCATTTGTTAAACTTAAAACAGTCTTTCTAAGTTCTGCTTAACAAAGTGGGCCACTGTTTCTTTATGGAATGTTTAATATTTCTTCTGTTGTACTAATCTGGTATAGACAAAGACCAAAGAGATATTACGTTGTTTTCTTTTTTCTACTTTTTTTCTTATACCGATTAAATAATTAATTTTCCATTAGTTCTCTTCTGATATCCAGAACGTCATTACTTTGGGGACTTTCTTCACCCCAATCCAGTATTTTTGAGCATAAGATTAATTCTAAGAAAGTGCTTCTGTCATTTCTTAAAATAGATTCTGAGTGGGAACACATGCCATCATAGTGCTGTAACTCATCAGGAAATCACAATGCAGCACCATCTTATACTGAAGGCACCTGCTGGATAAGATATGGCCAAGGTCATGTCAGAACTTTTTAGGTTTTTCAGGACTGTATTCCTTATAAGATTAAAAGAAATTGAAAAAAATAAAAATGACTCTACACCAATTTTGCATAGAAGCATTAGTAACAAAAAAATGAAGATACAAAATGATACTTGCAAAAATTGCTAAGTGTAACTAATTTTTAAAATGTAGTAAACTATACCAAGGACTTATTATGAAGTAAATCAAAAAGCTGAGGTGAGAACAGACTTCATGTTTTGTTTGTTCTTTTTTTAATCATGTCGTGTAAATAAGGGTTTGAGGAAGAAGGCTAAGGACAGCTCTCAAATTTTTTTCCTGTTTCTTACAATCTTAAAGCCTACACAAATCATTTTCATTATCAGAAGACAAGGAACATCAGAGAAACCATGAAGGTGAAACCTTCCTAAGTAAAAAAAGCAGCTGTTCTTCTTTTCTTTAACAAAATATTTTTATTATTTAACTTCAACAACTGAAAAAGTAGATTTTCCAGCAACTTTATCCCTTCAGGTGTGCAAATAAAGCTTCCAAGCTGGGTGATCCCAGAATTTTCTGAACGCTGAGATATTTTCATTTAAATGGCAAAAAACCCACAGTCCTCCTGCTGTTCCAGCATGCAAATACTTCATAAACTTTGATATTTTCTCCTCATCTTCACGGCTTCTGAATCCATGGCTGCATGTAGTACGTGCATTTTTGAACACAAGTAAAATTCAGGCCTTCAGATCCTATACAGAGCAATTCAACAAACACCACAGGATTTCCCAAGACACATGCTAGAAGCTTTATACACAAGGCAGCAGAGATGTTCCACCTGAGGCAGCACACATGCACCCTGTGCAAGGAGGGTGGGAGATGCTGCAGAAGGGCACTGCAGGGTGCACCAGGGGCTACCTATAGCTCGGTACTGCCAAACCCAAACTTCCCGTGTAAAACCACTCTGGATTAAGCAAGTACCACAGCTGCAAGGAACTTGGGTTTAATTCCCTGTTAGTCTTTGAAGATTCAAACACACTCGTTTATTTCCTGGAAGAGTATTTTAATTAAGAAATTGAAAGACTGGATGGTGACAAGCTTCTTATTAGCTAAAACTAGGTAACTACCCAGCTAAGAATATAAAGGCTACAGCACCCAAACAATCAGCAAAAAATCTCCACACTAAAGCATTACAGCTGAGGCATTTAACTGGGAGACAAGACCAAGGTTCTAATCCCCACTCCACAGACTACTCCCATTTTGTTACTTGCCCTTCAACAGGAAAGAAAACACTATAGGTCAAAACAAAGATATGAATCCTGTTCCCTTCCCTCCCACTGCATGGTCCAAATGGTCAATCTATGGTGACATCTATGTCTCTTTTTGGATCTAGCCTCTAAAGTGTTACAGAGACATGTCTGATTGATATCTCACTTCAGAAATAAAAGACTTCTTTGAATTTGGGCACCTCTTCAGCCACTAAGTTTTCTTTTAAATTTAGAAGGGTATGGCTAGGGATGTAGCTCTTAATAGCACTGTTCCTCAGAGAGAATAAAGGCAATGCCAATTCCATTTTAAAGAACATTTAAAACAGCATTCAGTGGAGCAACCATAATATCCCCAAATGAGTATTTGCAGAATTGGATCAACAGAATATTCTTTGCTCTCTGGAGCACATAAACTCCAGCAAATCCCCTTCACGAGTCTAAAACAATGACTCAACACCTTCCTCTGTCCCTGACATCCAACAACACATTGTGTGTTAATGCTAACTTTCTTCTTGTGTCAATTATAGCTTTTTTTTTTCTTCTTCTTTTTCTTTTTTTTCTCAACTTTGCATCTTTTGGATCACATACTGTTTTTTTCCCCTCCATTCAAACTATATGCAAAAATCTTCAATCCACCCTTAAAATACACAAGAAAGGAAAGGTAATGTTCACATCAGTTGACCGATATGATAAATTAACTGTAAAGTATTTAATTCTTTTAGAAATTGTTAGGTGCTTTCAAACACCATATGCAGTTAGAACTACTAATGGTGCTTTGCACCTTCAACTTTTCACCTCAGATTTTTATTCCCTGGAACAAGGAGATACGCAGTCAAAAGTAAAACCTCAGGTGCAAGAGGAAGGCAAAATATTTCACTCCATGTATGCCATTTCTAGTGGATTAGCAGTGCCTGAGAAAATTAAACTGTTTGCCAAACTTAATTATTAAAGAAATATAGATTTAATACTCTTAGAATACTATTTTTACTGCAAGTCTGTCCTTTAGGTTAGTGACTGCACTTAGCCCTTGTCCAGAAAGGTAAAGTTTTGGCAACAGTGATCACAACAGACTATGAGGAAAATCAAAACTCTCTTGGCTCTGCTGGAGCATCTTGTAACTATTAAATTTTGTTTTTAAAAAATACTTGCAGGCCCGTGATGCAGGAATTATTATTATATATACATATTTTATTAAATATGTTCACATACATTATATTATAGAAATATTATATATTATATAAATAAATGACATCTCATTTAACACTCAAATTGACTGTGATCTCAAGGCCTAAAAGACAGGCTGGAGTAGCTGAGGCTAATTACAAGAGCCCAAGCTAACAGAAGAATCCAAGTTTATTCAAAAAGCTCCTGTGTATCAGTTTAGTTTTCTGTTCTTGTCTGCAGAGACTTTAAAAATGTGTGGTTTGTTTTTTTTTTTAGCATTTAGCCTACCTGGCATATGGATTTCAAGACTTCTTGTTTTACCTGAGAATTTGCGAACAACTTACTTACACAAGAAAAAAGTGAATAATGTACAAATAAAAAAATAAAGTACATTTGCAGAAAGAACTTCATACAGATTCACACAGCAAGCAATGCTATCAGTCACAATCCAATAACTGAAATTACATCCAATAAGGAATAAATCACTGAGTCACAAATCATGCATTACTGTGAGCTTTAAACATCTTAAAGCCACGTCCTTACTCAAATGATCTCATCTGGGCACCAAATAAAAGAAGTTTCTTCAATTACATTCACATAACATGGTTAAAAACCCAGTTTGTATTTTAAGATGCATCCTCAGTGAACAGTAATTGACATCAGATAGCTGTGTAACAGCCCAGAGGAACATTACAGATGTTATTACACTGACTTAAACAGAAGTAACACTGTTAAAATGAATACTTTTTTTTTCCTATGAAGGAAATTCCTTGAAAGTAAGGAAATTAAATTTCCATTTCTGATTCCATCGAAGGGACAAGTAAAGGAGATTAATCTCCAAAGGCTTCTTCCTAAACAACTATATAAATCTATCACATGTGAGGAGTAGAAATGCTATTCATCACCTGTAGGAAAACAACTGGCCAATAACCATACAATACAGGTTTGTAAGTCTTCACTCATCCTACAGGCTGTGCTCCAGAATCTGTGGTAAAGTCATACAGTGGGACATTGGTTCTTTGCACTGATCTATAAAATGCCCACATCCCCCAAAAAAAGGGAGCAGAAAGACAAGTGGAAAAAAAATATAAAATTTCTTATAGGCAGTTTTTGTCTGGCAAGAGGCCCCATACAAAGGCAAACTGCACTATAAGGTAGATTACAAAAAAAATAAAATGCAGCAGATCTCAGAGCTCAGCTTAAGAAAATCTACTTTCTAAAGGAAATTACTGTCTCGGTATGGTGAGAGTAGTGGATATTTTCTACCTTGACCTCAGTACAGCACACACAGCTCAGCTCTGCTTCACTTACTGAACTGTCTTTATCTCAACCCATGAGTTTTTCCACTTTTGGTTTTATAATTCTCCCTCTCATCCCACTTGGGAGCAGTGAGCAAGCATCTGGGTGGGGGCATGGTCAGCCCACCACAACCATCTCCAGTGATTTCTTACAGGGACTTCCTTTGTACAGCATTAAAGCAGTAGGTACTCCAGATATATCCTCCTGGACAACAGACTAGTAGAAAGTTTACTGGCTGTAAAATAAAAGAAACAGAGGAAAAAATGTAGTCTTAAAACACTCAACATTAACACCATGGTAAAAAAATGGTAACATTTAGAAGCAGTTATATATGGATAAAACATTCTTCTCAGAGCTAAGGAAGGTGGACTGGGGAAAATAAAGGTATTTCACTGGGCTGCCCAAGAAATCATTCAGGAATGCAAGGCAAGTGGAAAGAAAAAAAAAAAAAAGAAAAAAAAAAACCACCCACAATGGTAATTATGAACATTGAGCTGGTAACCTGATAATGAAATCCTAAGATTCCAACTCAAAGTTCCAAACACAAAAGTTCTGAGAAAACAAGAACTTGATACTTAGTAGAAAAAGAAAACTCTCAATCTAATCAATTCTTTGCATTCAAAAGGTTGACTTTTTTCACCTAACACCAAAAATAATCTGAGTAAGATATATAACATATTTATTAACAAACTTTGTATGAAGGCACCTACACCCAAAGAAAAAAAATTTGAAGTAAACAACACTGCTAAGAAAGATTTCAGCAGAACTTGCCACATTACAGGCAACAAAAGATATTACTGCCAGTCCCAGAGGAAGTATCCCTTTGTGCAAGTCTTGTTCTTTGTGAATTGACAAGAACAGAAATAACAGTAATTGAAGACTATTTTCAAAACACAAATAGCAGAAAAGCACTGAAAAGCCATTTCCAGTATTTAACCAACACAACTTAAAGCAAATGCAAAGAAGAAAGGCCAGACATGGAACATGACTGCAAAGGAATCTGCTGACCTTACTTCTTTATCTTCCATCATTTTCAAAGAAATAAATTGTAGGGGGGGTTAATGCTTTTTTCTCTTGCAAGAGGTAAGAAAGTAACACCAAAAAGTAACACCCTCAAGCACTTTGCTTAATAGTGAACAGGTGAAGGGAAAGAAAAACAGATGAAAACTGATAAGAACTTTTTTCAAAACTTTTCTTTTTTGTATCAGTTGTTAAAGGAGCAATAGTTAAATTCTGAAACCTCACCAACTACTCAGCAGTGCTATACAGGTTAATAGAAGTAATCAAAACAAACAGAATTTAATGTTCTCCTGAAATCAGTAATTAGAAGAGGAGAGAGAGATTGACAGATCAAGCAGACATCACCAGAAGTAGCACAGTCACTTCCAAAACATTCAGTATCTAGGAAAGGCAGAAATATCCACCAATTAACAACATACATGTTACATGCTGCACATGCTCACATGTTCAAGTGAATGGAAGGCAACTCAGTTTTGGAGCACTTTATGTAGCCTCAGGTCAGCAACTCTCAGACTGCAGGGAGTGGTGCACAAGGCTACCAGATGTGATCAGACCCATTCAATACAGTGCAACTTCTGATTTTTCCAGCTCAAGTTTGATAGAAATGCACTGCAGTAACTGTACAAGTCTTGAGGGCCTGAAAACAGTGTATTCCCCAAAACAGTGTATGCCATGACCAGTTTTTATCATGCATTAGTATCAGAAGAAAAAAAATTGCACATTCTTTCTGCTGGGAACAACTTGTTCTCACCTCTGCTCTGTGGGCACAAGCATTTACCCATAGTAAATCAAGTGAAATTAATTTTAAAACAACTTGGCAAATACTATCATCTGAACCAGTTTATGTTTTGTTCACTATAATCTATCTGAACAATTTTGCTGGGATAAATGAGAGCTCATGAACAGGATTACTTCTCTAGGTGGGATTAAATTTCACCATTAATAAAGTGGAGTAAAAGATTAATTTGTCAAAGAATTGCTAGAATATTCAATACTTGTCAACTCTGAATAAAGCTCAGTGAGGGATTTTTAAGAAGAGACTATTGGAATTACAAACATTTGGTATATTTGTATAACCTCAGTCTTTAACTTCTTTGCTAGAAGCAATACTTTACAATATGGTTTTGATTTATATAATGTTGTTATCAGTATCCTTTATACTTGCTTTTTCTCCCACTTCCCATAAAATTTCATTTTTATTATTAATCTTTTTCATCTGCTAGGAGTGTTTTTTAATGTTAGGATTGCTTCTTCAGACTGCAGTATTTTCTGTTATTTCACAATCACATTTCCATTGAAGTGCTGCTTATATTGGTGCTGCTTATGTTGCAACTAGCAAAACCCACTTTAGCTACCTTTATCTACAAACACTGCATTTAGATGCTAAAACCATGGTCAATACATAAGTAGTGACACAATGGAGACCATGGAAACTTACAAGATTAATGGATGGACCAGATGTATTCTGATTTGCAGTGAAATAAGGCCTTAAATAAAAGCACATGGTCCACTGACCACAATTAGATAACTAAACTAGCTATCCTTCTTCCTTATCCCAATCCCTCTACCTTTTTTAAGAAAATCTGAAGAATCCCCCAGCCTGACTTAGCCACCTAACTGATGAGCAGCTGTGACTGGTTCTCCAGCTATCTCCATCACATGGATAAGAGTGCATGCAAGAGAAAGGAAACTATTCTCTTCAGGTCAGCAAGAAGAAGGTATGCAGGACAAAACCAAACTTTTGTCCTGAGAAGCAAGAGAGACAGAAGCAAGAGAGTCAACGTATATCACTGGCCATTTGGTACGTCAGGGTAGCATCCTCAAAGTCACAATATTAGCTAATTTGACTGGTAAAGATATCCACAGAAAAATCTACACAAATCAAAAGTAGGATGACAGATTGAATGGTGACAAAGAAGTCCCTCAAACAGATATCAAATTAGATTTGAGAGAAATAGGTCATTTGTCATATATAAAAATTTTATTGTATAATATATCAAATAGTAATTAAAGTTTTTATGTATATATATAACCTATATGTAGATAGTCTTCAAATTAGTTCTGTCAGACATAATATAGGCAATATAATAAGTTACAAAAACTAAATGTTAGACGTTTCAACTATTAAAAATAAACACATTAATAAAAAGAGACCCTACTTGCCTGTAAATGTGCAATGTGGTGTTTACCTCTTCTCACATTTAACACTGTAGAAGACTAATGTCCAGCTTTTCTAGTTATCCAACATACACAGTTTACCAAATATTCAGGTCTTCATGCAGCACAAATGCCTCGCATAGCCTTGATACTCACCTAGCTGCTACTCACATGAATCAAAGAAGTTCACATGATGTGAACTTCATGTGAAAATATAAAATATATCTTGACTTCCCTTCTCTTAAAAATAATTTCCTATAATAGGCAAATCCTTCCTTCTCTTCACTATATTTTTTTTCCTGCTTGTCATTCAGTAGAGGCAATGTCTTTGCCTGTCAATCAGGACAAGCTAGCAAATAGCACTGAGAGAATATCTGGCCTGAAAAAGCAACACTTGTAGGAAAGGATACAGTACTTAGATAAAGGAGTGTCAAGACTATCTTCTGAATAACTGTAACTGGACTACACAAAACCATCATGAGTACATCTGCCTGAGAGAGCACCTAATTAACTAAACAAAGAATTTCTCTGCCCGTCTTGTCTGTTCTTTCCTGCAAAGACTGCTAAATAGAATGTCAGCATCTAGGGGGTTAAGTTTAAATTTATGCTTGGAAGTCATTATAATTTATACTTGGCTATTGCCTAAAATTGCTCCAGGCTGATATTTTCACAATATCTTAAAGACAGAGGAAGCTCTTGAATGTGCCCTAATTGTTAAGATACTTTCTAGATGTTATTAAGATCTCAACCACTGATTTTATAGTGTTCTTTGTCTACACATCTTTCATATGCACAGCTGAACTTACTTTCTAGAGGCTGAAGTACAGGTAGAACATTTTCAGCAGGTGCTTGTTTGGTGCAGAAAAAGGACACTAGGAATAATGTGAATAAAATGACTTGCTAAAATAACTGGGGAGGGCACCAGAAGCTGCTACTATTCTGGTAGGAAATACTGAAAATTATTACTATTTCACATCTAAAACCTCCCTTATGACTTGATGAGTCCTCACAGCTTCTTATACATAACAATAACAAAATATAAGACAAGCTATCAGGGAATTAAAAGATTTTTCTAATATTAAGGATAATCCATGATGTCCCAGTTTAATGCTATACAGAAATTTGCCTCAGATGCCTTTTCCAGAAAGATGGTCTGCTCATCAAAGCACTCAGAAAAAGTCTACTTGAACCCTTTCCTGACAAACAATGGTGAAATGACAACTAGTATTTTCACTAATTCTCTTTGATAACTGCCAAGCCCAAGAGTAAAGTCATGCACTGAAACCATTATGCATAAACTAGAGCTATACTCCTTGAGTAGAGAAATAGGAACAGGCAGGTGAGCATCCCTGAAGCTTAATCACAGGAAATTTTCAGCAGTTGCTTTTAACATGAACTTTAAGAGCTTCCATTTTGATCTTCAATGCTTAGAAAAAAGTCAGTGCCTCACTCAAACAACAAAGTCCTGCACACTGGAGACACTAGTGATATTTTTAATTCTTACCCTGATGGAATCTAACTGGCAAGGTCAGACCTTAAGGTTTTACAGCTTACTTCCCTACTGCAGAACAGAGCATGTTCCTGAAAAAGATGTCACAATACCATTAGATTCTGGATCAGTTGAAAAGCATCCAACTTGAATGGTATACATCTTACTAACACGACCATATCAGCCTTCTTAAAGCTCTGTGCCTTGCCTTATGTCAAAAGAATTTCACCATACAGAGCTACCCTGTAGATTTCTCTCCAAAATCTCAACATTCTCTTAAGTTTCCTGGTTTATTTTACGTACCTTCTACTGGCTTCTTCTTTTCTTTATTTTGCTAAATAAATGACAGAACAAATGCCTGCACGTACCGAATGGTTTGGAATCCCTTGCAATAGCAGGCTGAGAGAAAGGAAATCCCAACACACACACACACACACACACACACACACTCAAAGTTTTCAATTGGTTTGTTTAAAGAGATCACTAAAAAGCTTCACATCAAGTATGTTTTACAATAACTACTTTCAGTTACACTTAGCCACAGCTGATAGCTGGGGAGTCATACCTCAATGATCTACCCGTTTGCCAAATTTCTGACTAGTGTCACATTCACTGTCTCTTCAAGAATTACTGGATGAAGGCTTTGAAGACTTCATCTCAGGCCTTGCTACCAATCCCTCCCTAAATGGCCTATTCCAGGGCATTACAAGATGCTTGCTAAGAGAAAAGGGGGTGCTCTCTTTTTTAATAGCAATCTCTGCCTATTCCATCACCTGAGATTCTAGGAACCTTCCCCTTCTGAGTCAGATCTGCAGGACTCTTTACTACAATTCACTTTAATTCATGAAAAGTGCATATTGTTCTTCACCCATACAGCTTCCAATACAATGACTCTGAGTAAAAGCCCCCTTTAAGATTTTGGTATTAATTTAAAACTCCCAAAACACCCACACTCAAAAAACCCACGAAACACCAGCAAAAAACCAAACCAAACCAAAAATCCCACAACAAAACCACTGTACACTTAGATTTCTACTTCCTATTTTTAGGTCTCAAAGGTCATATGTGACACAGAGGAAAACCAAAACAACACAAAGATTTTTCCAAATAAAAAAATATTCTGCACAGGTGAGTTCCCTACAATGTTAGTACAATGAAGAAAACCAAGAATTTCATAACCACAGAGTAGTACTCAGAAGCCCAAAATATATTACATTTCAAAGCCCATATTCATTCTGCTTCTTCACTCTACAACACAAGTGATATAATTTAATTAAAAAATGAAAAAGTATTTCTGAGAAACATGTATTTCTACGATTGTGGTCCTAAATAAGTATGCAGTACTTAATACATTACTATATTGGTCTACTAATGCAACCTGTAGATTGAATACATAATGAGGTGCCACATGGCTGCCCAGGGAAGTGGTGAAGTCCCCATCCCTGGGGGGTATTCCAAGAGAACAAACGTGATGCTTAGGAGACATGGTTCAGAGGTGGACTCAGCAGTGCTAGGTTAATGGTTGGACTTGATGATCTTACAGGTCTTTTCCAACCAAAATGATTCTATAATTAAGTATAAGATCAGTAAAGATTACTGTTCAAGGTAACTCACTTGCATATGGAGCTGGATTAACACTGAGTCAGTTCTTTCAGGTCTTGGTATACATCAAAAAACACTTTACTGCTCACAAATAGATTTAGTAATACATAACTATTTACTAAATCATTGAAGGCAGCCAGTGAAGTTTTGCTATTTATCTCACAGAACGAGGAACAGGCAATGCATTTTATTCCTTACAAAATGCCATTAATATCATTCACTCACCTTGTAATAGTAGGATAGAGCCCTGTTTTGCAGGATTTTTCAAAAGGTGCACAGATTATTCTTAAGGGTTTATGCTAATTTTTTCCACTTCACAAGGAAGTTAGGCATTAAAAAAAAGCCAGCAACCTAAAAGGGTATAGTCCTTCTTTATTAATTAAAAAGATCTCACATAAAAAGGCTGCTACCTGCTCATTTCCCATATGGTTGTTTATTACCCTCCTGTTCTCCAAGAACAGCTCTTTCAGGCATTCTGCTAAACTTTCAAGGATTCTGTAATACATAAGACAACTTGCATTGAAATGGGTCTTATATTAAAAGTAAAGGGTTGCATACAACATTTACACATCAAGGTGGAAGGTAAATTATTTCTTTTAGTTAACCCACAATTCAAGATGTTATGCATACTCCAACAAGAGCTAAAACTTGTTCTCATTTTTAGCTGTCGTGTCCTCCCATTGCGTAACAATCTCACGAACTGCAGAAAACAAAACCTATACTTACTTATCTTAAAAAGAAAAAAACTAAGCCCTGTCAGCAAAACTGCTTCAACCATCAAGTAAGAAAAAAACTATTCCCTACATATTCAAAACAAAATTTTTTGCATGATCAACAGAAAAAGCAAAGTGAAAAATTTAACTTTCACTTCACAAACACACCACACCACATATTTACTTGCTTTTAAACTGTTATAAATGTCAAGATAAGAGATTTTCAGAAAAGCTACAGGTGAAATACAAGGGCATGTGGCAATAGGCCAAAGGGTAATGCCCTTAAACTGGAAGTGAGTAGATTTAGGCCACGTATTAGGAAGAAATTCTTTACTCTGAGGGTGGTGAGACATTGTCACAGGTTTCCCAGGAAAGTTGTGGCTGCCCCATCCCTGGAAGTGCTCAAGGCCAGGTTGGGTGGGGCTTGGAACAACCTGGTCTAGTGGGAGGTGTCCCTGCCTACTGTAGTGGGTTTGGACCTGGATGTTCCTTTCAACCCAAACCATTCTGTTGTTCTATGAAATCCTAGTATAAAATAAAAGTACTTCTAAACAAAGATGTTCTATTCTCTTACTTGAAAGAAGTAAAGAATCAAGCAAACAGACCAAATGGCAAAATCAACATTAAAGGTGAGAAATGATGCTGGTGTATCAGGCTTTTGTATGCCAGACTCTCCAAAGCATGGAGCAATAATTGTAAATTCACTGCCCAGTTAACAAAGCCAGCAAGCCAACTAAAGTTTATCACAGAAATAAGTTACTTCTCATGAAATCCACGACCACTAACATTAAATAAGTAGCACAGAAAGTGTTCCCACAGTACTAGAAGAGGGGACAAATATACACCTAGAAAAGTAAACAAAAGAATAATGTAATGGATAAGCCCAGTACCACCAGGAACTATAGACATGGTGAATGGGTGAAGAGGGAAGTGATATGGAAATCCAAATCAAGAAACAGAGTAGACAAGAGTTCTCTACCCCTGCTCTATGAGAACACATAAACCTCCAATTTAATGGTCGTTTCTTACATAAATAGGTATTAATTAAAAAGTATGTGATGGGAAATCATTGCTTGCTTTACACACTTTTAACTTCAGTGTTTCATTCCTTGCAGTTCAAAAGAAACAGTATTAGAGCAAGAGTCTGCTTTACCAGTGAGTTTCCTGTTCCACATTGCACATTAAAAAACAGGAGAAAAATCCAATTCTTTAACCATAAAAGGTAAAGGTTCCTATTCAGCACTGTTAAACTATAACAAGGAAACGGGACAATTGTGCAGATCACACGTAGTACACATAAAAACTTATCATCATAGCCATATTAAAAAAAAAAAAAAAAGAGAGAGAGAAACACTTTTATGTAGAATTACAGCTACAACTGGCAAAGAGGGAGGAAATCTCCTGAAGGCAGATAGATCACAAGCAATGAAAGCAATCCTTACCCACCCACACATTTTCCATATCCAAAATGTGAACAGCCTCACCACCAAGAAAAGATCTTGCAAGCTTGCTGGTAATGAAGTCTTACAGGAAAGTTGTGAGAAGGTACATGAGAATGTAGGAGAGCAGCATATGAAATTTTAGTTGGTAAGCCCACAGCATACGTATTTCCAAAACTGTCTGACCAACAAATAGTGGCACCCAAAGTATTTGTTCCCCAGGATTCTCAAAGATAATTTTTACATAATTTTTAGAGTGGTGAGCTTCGGATCTGCCCAGCTGATCTCCTTGTCTGGATGATGTTCTCAAGCAGACAACACCCATACTATCAGAAAAGAACACTTGCTTCAAAGTGGTAAATTCAGACACAATGTGTACAGGCTGTGTTATTTCAAACTGAATGCTCTCAGACACTTGAAGATGCTGGTGTAATCTTTCACACTACAGTGTTAGAAGGCTAAACAACCTCTGAGATTACACATCCAGAAACCTTTGTCTGCTTTAATGCATAGGCTCATGGCAAAAACTATTATTCACTTTTTTTTTAACCTTTACTTAGAGGAAGAAAGGAAAAACCAAGTACCTGAAGAAGAAATCATTAGTGAGGGGTTGCATTTTGCCAAAACCCCTTACTCCCTTTAATTGTGAAAATGTTTCATAAAGGTGAAAACCAGTATCACCACTTTTTAAGCAATACTAAGCACAGTAAAACTATCCTGAAAAAGAAGGGTAGTCTTAGATGACTCTTTTTTTAAAACAAGCAAGAAACAGAGAGTGAAACAAAGACAGAATTTGTTATTTGTATCTGGTGATGACTCTCACAGCCCTATCTCAAGAGCAGATAAAACACTGAATTAGCCAGCTCCAATTCTGACAAATTTTTATCAGGAATATTCTGAAGAAAACATGTAACAAAACATCAAATTTAGACCAGCTACACTAGATGCTTATTGGACAGAAAATAAGGAGAGGTAAGTAAGAAAATGTGGATGGAGAGGAAAAAGGACAAAATATAAGAGCAACCAGGGGCTCTTTTTTCCATCCAGCTAGTGGAAATGCCAGCATTGCTTAGATCTCTCTGGACAGTTCTAGTCAAGGGTCTGCTTAGTCTCAAATTAACAAGAAAGGTCACAGATTATGTAACTTCTACCAGTATCACCACCAGTGAAGGATGACCTAATATTGCTTCAACTCTGGACACTGAACTCATTTTCTTCTCTTTCCTAGCCAGCTTCAGCATTAAAAAGCTCTGAACTTATTAATCCAGGCCCAATGTCCTGACATAAATGGTAGCTGATTCACAACCATTCTGTTAGAGATAACCCCAAACATGAAAGGCTTGCAAGAAGTAACCAGTATAATTCCATGTCAGGGTTTGTATTTTACAAGGATCATTGGTGCACAACACAGAGCACGGATATAATCCTCCCGTTACTATACATGCAGACATTCTTCTTCTTCTTAACTTGTTTATCTAGCCCACGTTTCTGTTTTCTCTTTGTGTTTTTCTTCTTTAAAAAAAGATGAGGAGTACCTAAGTGCCAAAGCTTTGGGCATTGTTAACCCAACTCTGCTACCTCCTCCATCATAAAAATCTCCCAATCTGACAGCTGGCATCAAGGACATTTTAAAATAACATGTATTTTACCCTAACACTGATGCTATATTATTAGTTCATGTGCCTGCACTGTGTATCAATGATAGAAGAGGGAAAAACTAGGTCTGAAACTTGAGTGAGCAGAATCTTTATTCTGAACACTTCATTAAACACCAGGGCTGAGTATGACACTTCCACAGTTACTTTTTTGCATGTTGCAGAATAGCTTGAAATAAGACAGAAGACTAGAATTCCATTTTCTATCCACAAACTAGTGAGACTTTGTATTCCCATAAGACATAACCTTCTAGTTGACAAGTTTCACAGTTTTGTAGTCCCGTCATTGTTTACATTTCCTCGTGTTTCAGTAAATCAGCTTAGCTCTACAGCTTTCCCTACAGAGGCTCAAAATTAAACATCAATGACAACTGCAAGTCAGCAGATGTCGTATACACTAAAGTATTTTTCCAGATTTCAGGAAGGCAGTTCTCTCACGTTGAGAAAACGTCCTAATTACCAACTCCATTCTTCTCACTGACTTTTAACTACAGGACCTTGACAGTTGGGATGTAAGAAGTCAGCAAGTAAATTTTTTTTAAAAAAACAAGGTGCAATTCAGTGCAATTTTGCATTTCAAATCAATAAGTTACTTTGGCTAAACAATAATAAAAGTCTTTTCCTAATCTGTTGCACCTGTCTTAATTTGTCAGAAGAAATGATAGATGTGTTTCGAGACAGGAAATCAGCAATACACACACAGTCACAAAGATCTACCAAATAAACCTGCACACAGTTAACCAAAACACAACTGAATGTAATGAAACTAAGCTACATCACAAATATTCACTGTTAATATACTCTGGAGACATATGCATCAATCCTGACAACAGACAAGGCCAAAAACATACCCCAATAATGTTATGTCCTCATTCAGAAACAAAGGTACAACTTGATTTAAAATTCATTCCAATTAGTTACTCCTAAGTAATTTAAATTCCACCCAAATACCACAACAAGGTGCAATAATGCTACTTTCTACACTGACTATACCAGGTCTAATAGAAACATAAATCTATATGCCTGTGTTGATAAGCCCACAAGTATATACTGCTAACAAAACATATGGCTATGATCTTAATTAGAAAAGCTAAAGAAGTCATGTTATGTTAATTATCTAATTTCTGATTATTGAGTTATTTAAATGATTAAACAAAAAAAGTGTTCATATCTAACCCTTCCATGCCTTCCTATACCAGTCAAGAAGCAATTATTAGTTCATTTCTATGAGAAAAAAATCTGAATATATATATTTTTTTAAATTTCCTGTCTTTCTACAGCTGAAAAAGCAGAAACAACCAAGGGGACTAAAACCTCTGAAATACAAATATTTTCTTTCAGGGGTTATGCCAGAGAGAGAAATAAGTAAGTTTAGCAAAATATCATATATTAAAGTAACATATTTTATATAAAAGTTCTATTCATACAATGTTATACAAACATAAAGAAAAAGGGGCCTAGGAATATTGTTAGAAAACTAGGTATCCCCTTTCAAAATGGCAGAATAATCATTTGCAAAATTTTTTAGCCTGCAATTCAAAACGATGGCATTAACATGAAAAGGGCTAGAACTGTTCTGTTCTCTTATGCCTTTTGTTTTTCCCGTGGAAACAAAAACAAAACAATCAAACAAAAAAAAAAATCAAAATCAGGACACATGGTCTCCTCAACAGAATTGCTAATTACGATACAAAGTTTAAAAAAAAAAAAAAAAAAAAAAAAGTCTAACAGTGTTCAAACCGGATTTACAGTACCAATAAAAACCTATGTATCCTGAAAAGTTATCTGCTATTGTGGGACTTAATCTTTATTTAAATTATTGTATCACCGTAGGTATCTGGTACTGCATTCTGGGAACATTCAGAGGTGAAAATTATCACAATTCATTGATCAGCAGAAAACAATCCAAGTTACACAGCATGATGTTGTACAAAATATGCAAAGAGCATCCTATGGACACTTCCTTCTCACTGTAACTTTTACATTAATCTGCCCTTGCATGCAGCTCCTATAGCTTTGAAGAATAAGCCATTAACTCCCCCAATCTGACTTTTGCATTTAGTCAAACCTGCTCTGTCCTCATGAAGAATATGACTGCCTGAAACTGGAAAGCAACGCAGAGGATTTCCCCTTCTAATACACAGCGCTTTTCCAGAGGTTTACCGTCAAAACAACCTTGCAGCCGAAGGCTTCTCAGGAAGGGGGGGACTCCCGACCCCGAGGCATCCCCCACCCGGGGAACAACGCCCGCCGCCCCGCTCCCCCCCGCACCGCCGGGCTCGGGCTTCCCCCGCACGGCGGGCACGGCACTCGCCAANGGCCGGGGCTGTCCCCACCCGCCGGGGTGACCTGCCCCGCTTGCTCCGCTTGCTGCGCTTGCTCCGCTTGCTCCGCTGCCCGGCTCGGGCAGTGCAGCCGCTGAGCCTCGGCCCCTCTCCGCCTGCTTCACCCCGGCGTGACGCGGCAACACCCGCGCTGCCGCGGAGCCTCCTCGGCATCCCCGGGCGCTTCTGTGGTTTTCAGCCGGGGGACGCAGTGCTGCGCCAGGGCTAAAGCCATCGCTGTGCCGGTGGCCCCGGCAGGCTCTGCAGGGCGGGAGGAGGGCAGCTCTGCCCGGCTCGGGTGCCCGCGGCGCTGCCAGAGGGGGTCGGAGCGGCTCCCGCCCGGCGGCTGCAGCGCTGGGGGCGGCCAAGCTGCTCTTGGTCCCCAGGATCCGAAGTCGTTTTCGTCGTCTGATTACACTGGAGTAACAGATCCATTCTTCAGATCTCTGATAATGGGAAGCGATGGATAGGAAGAGTGGTAGTCACCCTTCCTTTTTACTAGCGTGAAACAGAGACCCAAGTTGGTTGTCCCACCAACATCTGAGTCCCCAGCAAGGTGCTTTTGCAGTCTCAGGCCTCTTCACTTCTCTCCCCTTTGAGCCCTTCCCCTTCTCTAAGAGATAAAGACCTTAGATAAAACAATTTAGGTTCATAACAAGTATTTTTACTTTGTCTCCCCTGAGCTGTGTGAAGTCAGAAACCAGAAGCAAAAATTCAAACTCATTTTGAATGACCATGTAGGCAAATATTTTCCACATTTAATAGCAGTATCACCAACTCGAAGTTCAAACTTTAGCTGGGGTGTGGTGGTGCCCTTTCTATAGTTTCAGATATTGCCATTGAGGTTTCAATACTATCTTGCTAACAGCAGACTTTGGATTGTTCTGCTTTTGACTGTATACTGAGAAGAAAATATTGAAGGCATTTGTCATTTGCATATACATCAATGAACCATTTCAGGAGTGTCCTCTGTAGCGTATCATTTTCTTAGCTGGACTACTAGAGCAAAAACTAAGGCCTGAAGAAATAGCCTGCATCTCAGGGAAAGTCATGCTAGTAGCACTTCAGCAGAGTGGTGCACCAGCACCTGGTATCAGTATTTCTGTGTTGGCACAGCAGCTGTGGTGTGTGCAGCCACAGAGACTGAGAATTCAGACTCCAGAGATCTCTCGTTATGCAATGGTATAATACAACATATGTGGGTGGGTGTAAGCCTGAACCCAAAACAGCATGGTTGCTGAAGATACACTGCATCACTGGTGCTCATACTGCTGTTCCCTCACGGGTTCAGTCACTATGTGTTGAATATTCTGCTGCAGACAAGGAAATAATTGTTTTTTTCCTCAAATGTGTTTTAAATGATCTGAAGTAAAAGCAAGCAGTCTGACATTTTGTAGCTTCCTAAAGAGGATTCTCACAACCTACACTAAAACCAGTGCTCTTTATTCAGAGTATCTCAGAGTCTCCCTGTGTAGCCTGTTGATTGTTGTTGCTGTGGATGGTAACAAGGCAGGGCAGAATTCAGATTTCACTGGCAACATTAGCTTTAGAACTTCCTGGCTTGTAAGTGCCTACTAGTGGGATTTGTGTGGGACTTTTTGTATAGATATGTAGTAGAGGATTGTATTAATGTAAGGAAATAGTTCAAGTTTACAAATTTCTAAAAGATTGAGTCAAGAAGAAGCTGAAATCAAGAGAAGGGGATTTAGTATCATGGTATGAAAGTCCTTATAAAATAAGTTGTTAATATAATGGTAAATCCATAATAGCTCAAGAGCAGGTTGTGAACAGGGTGGTGTCAAGTTTTCAACAGAGTAAGGAAAAAATTGTGAAGGAAGAAGCCTTTTACTGCAGGGAGATATTCTGGGAAATGTCATGGCAGTCCATACCAGAGTTCATGTTGAGTGAGCAGAGAAAAACAAGCTTCCTTATTAAAGTCAATATACAATTGTTAGTCACATTTTGTCCTGGTCATGTCAGTGCTGAAGTATAACTCCACTAGGTAACCTCACAGGGGATGTTTTGCATTACATTATCTCCCAGCTGTTAATTACCAATATCTGTCCATTAACAAAGCACTGCCCTTTCATTAAGCTGGTTCTTCCAGCCATGTTTGTTCCATGTAGTCTTAGTCCACTGGCCAACATAGTATATTTCCTAATTTTATCATGAGCACCACAGAATGAAATATCTTAATTACTCATTTGGGTGAAACAGTTTGAGGGTACAGGAAGCACTTGCTTAGTTAACCATAGAAATCTTGATGAAAAAAAGGAAGAGCCTTCAGTATGGTTACAGGAATATATTAGTTAGTTCTACTGATGACAGTTTGGCCAAGGATGACTTTTTAAAAATCACTCAAAGTTATTAGAGATAGAAAATATTTAGAATAAGTGTTCAATGAAATGTCTATAATTTTGTTCTAATTTTGTTTCAGTGGCTCCTTAAGTGTTATGTCTTAGATTTGCTATTAATTTTTTTTTATTTGGTTGGCTAGCTGGATCATCAGTGGGACACATTCTTCAACTGTGTGCCATTGGTACAGATCCAGCTGAAGTCATGAAGTAGCTGGCTTAATGAATCATTAATGGAATTCAGAGCATTTAATTTTGATGCCACTGGTGCAAATCCAAGTAAGGTCAAGAGACTAGCTGGCTCAGTGGTTCAGTAATAGGAAACAGACTTCTACCTCCAGGTTATTAATGCAAGTCTATAAAGGGTCAGGAAACTGTAAGTTTTGAGACATTAAAATACAAAGCTTTTCTAATGCACCCATTGGTTTAAAGTTAGGCTGTTATACATGATTGCTTTCTGATACGTTTCAACAGTCTGTATTGGTCTATAAATTATGAAAAAGGATAGTATAAACATTTTCTGTGTAGCCACTGGTAAAGCACAATATGCATCACTATAAAAGAAGGTTCAAGAGGTGATTTCTCCAAACAATCCCTTCCCTTAGGCTAAGGAAAAGATGGAATGAGAACCACACTTCAGCTATGTAACACTAATAAACCACCTGAATGACCTAGTGGCCCATACCATAATCCACCCTCGCCAGCAGCCTCCTACAAAACTTTTCTAGTTTATACCCCTAATCAGAAGTAGGGTCCAGATTCAGTGACTGTCCTAATTATTAGTTGGAGGCAAAAGGTGTTTTGCTTAGCATAAAACTGCATTACTCCTCTCTCTGCACCAGCATTTGTACAGTCAGATTCATCCATTAAGCAAATTGCCTATGGCTGTGAGATAACAAAATGAAAGAAGCTCTTAACTCTTTCACTTGGTAACACACTATATCACCACTTAGCTCATCCTGATTGCAATATGGGCATTTGCAGCAATGACAGGCATGTGGAAAACTCAAAAGGAAAGGTGGCCCTGACAGACATCCATGCATACAGCCCCTTTCCCTCACTGCCTCATCCTACTCAGCTACCTACTGGGTGTGACTTTTGAAATGGCACCATATGCTCAGGATACAACCTCAGATATATTCTCAGAAACAACAACATCTGGAAGAGTGAAGTTTACTGGGCTTATATGGTATGCCTTTGATGTCTCTGTGATAGTGACAACCATGTGGGTTGACTCCAATCCAGTTCCTTTACAGCCCTTTTTTTTAGCTCTCATATTCTGGTCAGACAAAAGCAGAAGCTTTTCCTTCACCATCACCCTACCCAAGAAAAAGCTTAGAGTAAAACTGCATCTTCTAATTATTTAATGAACAAAGCAGGTCTATCTTGTCTGAGATTTCAGATTTTGCTGTTTTGCTGCTCAGTTGAAGAAATGTTTCTGTCTCAATGAGCCTTTGGAAATGAATGTTCTGTAGGTCTCTGTCCAGGGCACTGTTGGAGCAGTACTTTTTGTTGCATTATACAGACAAACATAGTTCTGTCCAGACTTTCTCAGACAGAATTCAAAAATTGCCAGGCAGTTAAGTTCCAAATTGAAGTCTACCCTCAGCTTGGTACCAAGGGTTTGAATCCATCACTAGAGAATAATGGAGGTCCTGCAGATCCTGTGCAAAGGATTATCTTTTCCTTCTTGATCATCATGTTTTTGTCCCTCATCCACTGAGCTGGTTCTACTACAAGTTTTATTTCTCTGCACCACCCTAAAGAAGGTACACCAGATGTTTTGCTGTAGTTCTTAGAATCTGCCAAAGTAGGCTTTTCTCAAAGAACAGTGCACTAAAAGGGGCTTCCATTCTTTTCAGAATAATCTAGAAATTGTGCTAGCCAAGGGTAGTCTATAGGGACTTTTGCAGGGATGAGAAGCTTGATGCTCAGTACCAATTCTTCGGGGTCACTTCAGCTCTTACTGACAGTCCTCCAGCCCACAGCCCATCCAAGGTCTTTGAGACAGGTATGCAATACGTCTGACTACAGATTCAGTTCAGTTGATTCACTACTAGTATGTGTGCCTGACAAAAATAAATGAATCTTAGCATGACTCCACATGAGTGGTGTTGACACGTTCAATTGTCTGTGCTTTGCTTGCTGCAAAACAGTAGCTATTTTAGAAAAGCATTTGATGAGTTTAGCATACACAAAGAGTAGACAGATTTAAAAGACATTTTACTGGAACATTCTATTTTTGATATTTCACTTTGACAAAATTACCTCATTAAGGACTTGGATATGAAAAGCAGGAAAATGCTTTTGGATCTCATGTAAACTAAATTCAGAATTCTGATGAGATGAATCAGTCCTTTCCATCCATTATTTTCCTTTATCTGTATTTCCCCCTTGTTTCCGTGTAAGAGATGAAATAAAACTTCAAGAAATCTTGGTCTTGAATAATAAGCAAGACAAACTGTATGAAATAAGGTAGAAAGAGGGAAGACAAGGTAAGTATTTTGAACCCACAATTAATTTATATCTCAGAAAAAATGAGCCACAAATGATCATCACATATTGTGGCCAAAGTGATCAAATGACAATTTTCTTCTGCAGGAAATTTTGTTGTGTTGTTTGCTTTGACTTAATGGAAGCACTGAAATTACTGGAATAGATCCTCTGAGGGAGAGGAGGATATTCTGTGGAGAAGTGCAGCAGCAAGGTCCTTCCAGCTTGACTGAAGGCAAATTCTCCAACATTTTTTGAACGATATAGTTTGAGCTCTGAACTACATGCTAGTGGGTTTCAAAGGGTTTCTCAGCTTTCAAACATAGAATCATAGAATCACAGAATCACAGAATGGTTTGGGTTGGAAGGGACCTTTAAGATCATCCAGTTCCAACACCCTGCCATGGACAGGGACACCTCCCACCAGACCAGGGTGCTCAAGCCCCATCCAACCTGGTCCTGAACACCTCCAGGGATGGGGCAGCCACAACTTCTCTGGGCAACCTGTGCCAGTGTCTCAGCACCCTCACAGTGAAAAATTTCTTCCTAATGTCTAACCTAAATCTCCCCTCTTTTGAGTTTTAAAATGATTGCCCCTTGTCCCCTTGATACACACCAGTGCAGAGTCCCACCCCAGCTTTCTTGTAGCCCCCTTCAGGTATTGGAAAGCCACTATATGGTCACCTCAGAGCCTCTTCTTGTCCAGGCTGAACAACCCCAACTTCCTCAGCCTGGCTTCACAGGGGAGGTGCTCCAGCCCTCTGAGCATTCAGGCAAAAAACGAGTAGGCATGCCTTCCCCAGAATTTCTTCTTGTTGTTGTTGTGATCCATAGACTGTGCCTATAAAACTAGTAATGTGCTATCTCTGATGCTTAGTGATGGTGTGAGACAACTTGGTCTCTGTTCATTTGCAAAGAGTTTGCTTGGTTTTCTGCTCCTCAAGAACAAAACCAGTACTTTATTTGTTGTTTCTGCTTATACATCTTTGCATTGTTGACCAGAAAGAGGCTTGTCACCTGTGCACACATAAAATTACCAGATGATACAAGAGACATGTCATGTTTATGAGCCATTATATCCAGCCATATTAAATGCAAGAAGTTTTTTGTGAACAGTCTCTGTTTATTACTGGAGATTTATACTTTTTGTTTGTTTGTTTAGACAAGGCTAGTAATTGTTGAGTACACTTTGTAGCAGCCTGCTTAGTCTTGCTTCAGAATTCTTTGTTACCTCTGCTTCATCTGAGATACTTCTCTAACTCCCAATACGGTCTGGCTGTTGATATCAAGAATCTACCTCTTCCACAGTTAATCAAAGCTCAAGCAGAAAAACATATTAAAAAGGAAGGTTTTCACTGACAGACCTTTCTTTATATCTTTTCATTTTGATGACACTTTTTAGTCCTGTGTAAGTTCCATCTGTCCTTTCGCATCGCTTATTTAAAATGCTGTGATAGTTATTGACTTCATATCCAAGCAGATGATAATCAATGTGTTTCTCCTGACAAGCTCTGAAAGATCAGTCACTATTGCTGTGGTTTTAGAGAGAGAAGGGTAACAGAGCTGCTGGCACATAACAACAAACCTGGTGATGGATGCTGTGGTATGATGGTTTCTTAAGGACCTGTCACAGTCTCCCGGTGGCTGCTGAAGCAGCGTTTGGGCACACACTTGGGTCTCACCTCAGCAGAAGGACAAACCTGGAGAAGGCATCCAGCTGGGACCTGAAAGTTTGAAAGTACTTCAGCTGTCCAGTCAAATACTGGCTTGAAACCTGGATTTACATCCATACCTCTGAGTCAGCAAGCTGTCAGATGTTCTGGACAGGATAAGGCTTTCAAGTCTCTCCTCTTTACAGGGTTTGTACTTTGAGTAAATAAATAATTATTCTTAAGCCTGAGGGTGAATACCCAAGCATGACTGACTATCTGTGATATTAAAGAACTCACTCAAGAAAAAGGGGACCTGGGTTCTAATCACAATTTTAATCAACATCTAATCTAAAACTGGAACAGAGACTGGAACTGAAGTGTTTCTATGTCATCCATGACATAAATTATTTTTCTTTTTCTCTCCTTCACTTAACTGAAATTCTTCTTTTGTATTTTGCTCCACCTGTCAATACTGAAGCTTTAAGTCCAACCTACATAAATAAATGTACATTAAATCTTATTGTCATTAACGAAGACAGTCAAATAAATAAAGCTAAACCTTCTCATAGAACTAATCCCATCAGAAAAAAGAAATTGATTTTCTGTTTTCTAGCCAAACAGAAAATGTTTTAATAGTTTGTTGGACCAATGCAGAAGTTTCTGTGTGAAATAAAAAAAATACTAAAAAGTTATTTGGTACTGAACCTTCAGTTCAACCCAAAATAAAATATTTCTCTCTTTGGTTTTACTTTATATCTAATCTGACTCTCATTAAGCCACATAGGCTATTTCCAAAAAGGAAAACCCATGCTGAAAAGAAAAATTAAAATGTCTTTTGAAAATGTTAGCTTTTCAGATCTTAGTGCTGCTGTACCAAAGAGAGTGTATTTAAAGTTGCAGGTGCATCACTGCATCATCCTGCTTCATGCTTCTCACCCCCACACCCTCTTTCCACACCTGATCCTTACTCCCCTCTGGCTCTGCAGTCATCAGACTTCTCCCTCAGCCAATGCATTTCACTCCGATGGCAGAAATCTGTGCAGGATTTTAATGTGGTCTGGCAGGAAACTCACTCACAGATGGGTATGAGGACTGCCAGAGACAGCACAGCAATTAGTGTGAATGGGAGGCAGGAGTCAGTAGAAACTTGGAAAGGTGGGAAAGGACTTTCCTCTTTGGTCTGTTTTATTGGCTTGTCACACCTCACGGAATGGCATCCCCAAAGAGAGCAATTCAGGAAAAAAAGGTGGTATTTCTGAAAACACCAAGAATTTGAACAGTTAAATTCTAGTTACTTTGCACCAATTTTATTAGAAAAACAGATATTTTACCACTTCATACAAATCTCATCTCATATTTAATTGCAATATTTCTACATTTTTGTCTGCTTTTCTGTGGTGGTACTCATCAAATTTGAAACCCAGGGATACTTGAAATGACATTTTCCAGCAAGTAATTTACTCTCCAAGAAGTTTCATCCATAAAAAGGAATTACAATACATTAGTTAACAGTGTGTATATTTATATTTATTGTATAATTCTGATATATCTATTTTGCTTGTATGTTTTGAAATTCATAGAAATAATTAGGTCTGTTTCCCACCTTTTGAAGATTAGGAAGCTGAATCCAAACCACACGTGTCCAACAGTCTTCAGTCCCTGTCCAATAGCTGCTAAGGCAAGCTGAGTCTTGCAAGCCACTTATAGAAATTCAGAACTGCATATGTGATAGCCCTTGAATATAATTATAGGTTCACATGGCCTAAGGGTCTGGAACAAACACCTTGTACATATACATTTTTGTAATGCCTCCCTACACAGTACCTTCAGGCATCTGTGTTTTGCTATTCTCTTGGGGCCTACTGGTTCTACTTGGGGTCTTTAGTGTAGCTAAATTTGTGAGCCTGAATATTGCTCCACACTCAGGCATGGGCTCACCACTATACTGTCTATGTGGCTGTTCATCTAGATGGTAGCATATTGGTTTAATGTATATACAGTAGCTGCTGCTCATTTAATGGAATTATGTGACTGAGAAAACTAATTTTATTCCATCAGGTTTCCAGTAACTCTGTTTAGAATAGGTGGCATTAAGATATTGCTGAAGTAACTTTAGATCAGTGTTTAAAATTTATAACTTAGCAGCACAAATACACTTTTACCAAACTTGTAACTAGTAAAAAACCTTTGTATGATTTACCTCCTTTTTCTAGAATATTGGCTACATGCTAACCAGTTACATATTGGCAAAGACAAACTGCTATTGGATAACACCATTTCTCTTGTATTCTACTGTTAACTGCTGTTAGCTGTTAGGTCGATTTCTTCTTATTCAAACAATTTTTTCAATGTATATCTCATAAGTAGGCAATACACTACGAGCACCTTTCTGAGCAGTCTGCTACATTGTCTCTCTGAAATCCAAGAAATTGTAGTGTCATTGTCAATTTCCATTTTGGCTAAAGTAATTTATTGGGACATTTACATATTATCAAATAAAGTATTTTCTTATTTCTTAACAGTAGAAAGCTCAGCCTTGTCTTACAGCTTTGGTGCTGCAGTTTCAAAATGCTCACTCTGTGGCAGTGTAGTCTGCTCCTGGCAGGTGGTTTCCTCTCAGATTACAGTATTAGCATCCCAACACTCATCAATCTATCAGATTAGTCTTTTAGAGCAAGAAATGTCCTTCACTTTATTCTCATCTTTGACGTGGACCTTCTTATTCCCTAAAATGGCTTTGCAAGTATTCTGCTGAATAGTCTCAACATTATTTCTAAACTGCCACAGAATTTGAGTTGTCATCACAAAAAAAAAAACCCACAAAACCAAAACCCCAAAACAAACAAAGAACTTTTAGCCTCCCTTTCACAGGTCATTTCATTTCTTAAGTTCATGATTTATGACACAGTTTTGGAGGTCCTAAATTCAGATACCACAGACAAACCTGTCATAATGTTTTACTGTCTGACAGGTACTTAGAAAGCCCTTTTTTGTATAGCTGACCTTTTGAAGTTTGTCACAGCTGGCAAGTAAACTTCTTGGGGCAACATGATTTCTTTTTACTTTCTTTGGTGTTCTTAGTCTATACTCAGATTTCAAGTGTCATTAATTTTAAGGGTGATGAGCAGTAATCCAGATGTTTTATACCAACTGTAAGGAAAAAAGTCATTTTTTGTATATTACAACAGATTCATGAAATATGAAATATGTTGTGAGCTCAAATCTCATTTTCATTTAGAACAGTGTCTGTCTGTATAGGTAGATGTCTTAAAGCATTGGTGTGCATGTGATGTGCTTGGGCATGTATTACAAAATTGTTTTTAATTTCTGTTATTACTTACTGTGCAAATAGTGAACCTGAGGAGTGAGGAGCTTCTTGTCAACAGTTCAGGAACTTCTACCAATTTTGGTGCAAGCTGATCACTATAAAACACAAAACACTTTATGAGATGCTGAGCATCCACCTTTCAAATGTATAAATTCCTTTTTTGGCTTTGAGGGTCCTGGTATCAGCAGATGCATTTGGAAACTCTGACCTGTTCAGGATCATATAATATTTTAGAGTAGGAAGCAGTATAAACATTCTGATCTTCTGATTTCCATTACTTGATTCAGACATTTACACAATACTGTCTGTTTTAATTGAAGAGACATTCCCTAGATATATTTAGTACAGAATTTTCCAGCTCTTTATCTGAGATGCATTAATTTCTCTCTGTAGATCAGTTAAGCAGTGGGGTTTTGGGGGCACCAGTGAGAAAACTTTCTGCAGATACTTTGGAATATTGTCCCTTCAGCCCATTCTTTCCACCAGCAAGTAAAACCAGTTGACCTATAACTTTGAATTCAGTATCTATATAAAGCCATCTAGTACATATTTATACTAAGGGAGGTAGTCATTCAAGTAGAAAAAAAATTGTATTTCCTCACTGTATCATCAGTTTTACAAATAAGAAGCCTGTAGAGATGCTCACATAAGCTTCTCACGTAAGAGACCCTCTCTAATATGCACTGTTCACTGATACAAAGTGTGATTAATATTAGAATTCACGTCAAGTTTTATAAGTTGTTTTATCTGACACAACAGGTTCTGGTGAGAGCAAATGCTGTATGAAAACTTGAGTTTCAGACATCACTAAGCTCTGGAAATATTGATAGTTTTTTGCCATCAACTTGTGTTACTTTCACACAGTGCTGTTCCTGATTGTGGAAAGGATTTTTGTAATGGGATGAAATTTGCAACAGTTTGGAAATACTTTCATGCCTTTCATTGCTCAGGGCTTTTAGGGAAGCTCTAAGTCTTGGTAGAGTCTGTCAGGGATCCTATTGCACAGTGCAGAATAGAGTGTGCTTGCCTTAGGGCATGTGGTGGTACTGCAGCCAAGCTGCCTGATTGCACCAGTAACTCACTTGTAGTAAAGAGTATTTAAAATAACGTTTTCTTTTTCATGTCTAATAAATTTCACTGCCATCCAACTGAGCATATGGATAGAGTGTATGTTCTTGCTTCTTCTACCTCTCACATCTGTGTTTCCCCATTCCAACTCTTGATTTGGTTCTAGCAGCCACAATATCTAAGTCACTGAACTGCACCAATGGAGCAATCATATATTTCTTTTGGTAGTTCAATATCGTGTTGCATCAGTGACTCAATCTAATTCATGACAGGAGAGGAGAGGAGAGGAGAGGAGAGGAGAGGAGAGGAGGAAGAACAGGCTTGTCCCCTTCATTGGCAGCATAAATGAAACTTTGCCTCAAAGTAAACTTTGTGACAATCGTTATATTTAAACTTAGAACTGCAGTGGTATCATTACTACTGAAATGAAACTGTACTCTCACTCTATCCTCCCAAACATGCAGTTCCTGTGACCCTTCTTGGTTCCATCTCTTTCTCTTCTAAGAACCCACTTTTCATTTTTTGTAGGACTTCTAATTTACTTCTGGTTTGACTTGCAAGTTGTAACTCTCTTTTTACTCCACAGACCCTATAAATGGTGGATCTTCACTTGTCCTCTTTACTCTCCCTTAATTCAAATACTAAAATGAGATTCTTTACACCTTTGAGCAGAAAGGTCACCATCTGCCTTCCTAAATCAGTGAGGCTCACTTCAGTGAACTGGAAATCTGAGCTCCACTCTTCTGACTCCTGGAACCACAGTATGGTTGAGTTTCAGAGGAATCTCTGGGTATCATTGGGTCCAACTTCCCTGCTCAAAACAAGGTCAGCTAGGGCAGGTTGCTCAGGGATGTATCCAGTCAGGTTGTTCATATCTCCAATGATGGAGACCTCATAGCCTCCCTGGGCAACCGCTTCCAGTTCTCAGTCAGCCTCACATTGAAATATGATTTTCTTGTGTTTAATCATCCTGCACTTCCATTGCTTCTTGTCCTTTCACTAGGTACCACTGAGAAGAGTGTGGCTCCATCTTTGCCATCTCTGCCATATGAGAGATGCTCCTGTCTCTGAATGACCTCCATGGTCCTGTGCTGGACTCTCCAGTATGTCCATGTCTCTGCTGTACAGAATGGGGCAGAGTATTGCATGATCCAAACTAATTATACTAATGACACCTTTCATTTGCTTCCAGAAGGTTATGGATCATAGAGAACTAGAAGTGTGGAAACAGACTGTATGTTTTGTGTGTCCTGAAGAAAGAGACAGGGAGCTGGGGAAAGGAAAGGGGAGTTACAATATGATTGCTCTGTGGTAACAGAACCTGTGGTCTGCATGAAGGTAGAAACCAAAGAACCAGAAAGGAAGCAGAAAAAAGAAGAAGATTAGAATTTAGAAAAGATCTGAAATTGTGAAAGAAGCTGCAATGGCTGAAGACACAGGAATCTTACACGAACAGCAATTCTGACTTCGACCTTGTGGGCTGTAAATAATATATATTGCTTCTGTGAGTGGAAGTACATTATGTCCTATTGATGGCATAAGGGATCTGCTTCTACAGTTACTGCAGTAATATATGAGAAACAATTAATAAGTTATCTCTTCTCCTTGTTATCCTCTTCCTCTTTTTCACATCTTCTATTTTACAGATGTGCACATCCATTTGAGACACTGGAGGAAAAAGAAATACACAAGAATTCACCCCTCACTGATTTCTTCATGAGTTTTGATGGACTTTTCTTTAAGAAAAATCCTTGTTAGATCATTTTAGATGAAAGTGTATGGATGCTTCATAGTAGTGATTAAACAACACCTGTCAGCTAAGAAAACCTCTTTAACTGAGGAAGTATAGGTCATTTTGACTGTAATTTACAGACAGAAACAGATTATGCTATCCATTTAGTACTTTCTTTTGGAAAAGAATCTGTAACAAATCTCTGGTGTGGAAGACTGCTACACCAAGAAGAGAAGTCAGAGGGTGTTTGACACTGGAAACTAATTTTTTTCTAAGGTGTAAAATCAAAATTGTGGCAGGGTGAGGAAGTTTCTACCTTAGCAAGGCACCTGGATCCTGGATCAGAGAGAAGTGATTATAAATATGGATGGTTTTTGATTAAAGCAATACTCTGAAACAACTAGCAGTGCTCAAAGTGGAGACTATTTAGAAAGTCAGAAGAGCCTTGTTCCCACACAGAGCATTGGCTTTGATCTTTAATGATGTCCCTGTTTCACAGTTCAGTATTCAATAGCCAGAAGATGATCACTCAGAGGGCCCTGAACAGCATGTTTCCTGTCAATGTGTTCCTCAGGCAGAGCTGCCCAGTGCAGAGATGCGGTTCCTACTCCCTCTAGTGAGCACTCAGGCACTGTCTGACGTCGGGTTTAAAAAGGGCTCAGTGATCTAAAAGAAGGTAAGGGGTAACAGGTTTTGTGATAGAAGGGAAATTTGTGTCTTGATTTACCAAGAATTCAGGCAAGCTGTCAAACAAACAACGCTTTTAGATTGTCAAGTGATTTGACTGCTGTGGTCCCTAAAGATTGACACCAGCCTAAAAGGTGAGGTGGTGTCCTGGCTAAAACCACATCTGAATAGTGATGTGTTCCTAAGGTGCCAGAACTTGGGAATCACAATTCGGATGCAGGTGCCTCAAATCGCTGTACAGAATGTAGATGAGAGACCAAAGATGCAGTGGCTGGAGTGAGGAGCTGCCTGAAGGTGGCCAGTGGTGATGTAGAATTTTAGGAAGGTTGGAAAAGACAACCAGCATTAGCTCTTCATGTCTTTCACTTCCCTGTGCCTGTGCTGGCATCACTTGCACCACTGGATATGGAGAATTCTACATGCACATGAGTCAATCTGCTCTCCCAGCACTTTCTGTAGAGTGTATACCTGATCCAAGTGCTCTTTAGACTGACAAAGCACAGAGCCCACTCAATTCTAAAATGAGTAGGTGGTGAACAGAAGCCTGGAGCATTCCCCTTTCCTTTGCCCCACCACCAGGCCAAGTGCTCCTTCATTCCTTTTCACTTCCCTCTTTCCAGCAGAACTGAAGGGACAGTCAGGATTGTTAGAGAGTTGTCTTGGAAGGTAGGTCTGGTGGTGTGAATACCTGCAGGTTAAAGGGTATAAAACTTGGGTGCTTCACTCCCTATAGTAAATATATAAAAAATAGGCACATCACTATTGCTTGGAATGAAGTGCTTTGAAGACAATGGGTGGGCCAGCTCTCTGGATGCACATGGAGAGTACTATAGGAGTACTGTAGGCTTACTGGGGATGTAAGTGATGTTCTGCCTGGCTTCTGGACTGCAGCAGGCTTAGATGAGAACTAGGTGATTAGTTATTTGAGCTGGAGCAGTTCTGGGCATGCTGCAAAGCAGAACTACAAGGAGTGTTGAGGTTAAAAAGGATGCACCCAGAGAGCTGGTAGAGCTGCAGATCATGGTTTTCAGCTTAGGCAACCAAGTCCATCTACCATAGATGCTCTGATTTCCCTTTGGATCAGTCTCTGAATTCTTCTTTACTACATTTGTATCTCCCCCAAAAATAAATTTTGACTTCCAGATGAGAAATGCTTGCCCTTATTTCATATGGGAGATGATAGCTGTGCTTCACGAAGAGGTGAACTGCATCTTGATTCTGCAACATTAACTGCAATCAGCAGTTGAATGCAATGCAGTCAGTCCACTGAACTGGAACCAATTAGATGTCACTGTGCAAAATTACTTGGAAGCTTTAGAACAGGAATTTTAAAAGAGCCTAGTAACTGGTTCATGCAAAACTGTGTGGGTTTTGGCTAAGTTTTTCTGCAATTGCCAGCCCACTTTGCTTGCAAATATCAGTGCAAGATTTTAATTGAATGAGTAGACTATTTTTCTGCAGAAGCCTGACTACTCTTATTCTTAAATGACTGGCATGTATCTCATGCCTGTGGGTAACTGCCCTCATATGAAAAATTACAGATCATGGCCTCTTCTACATACATCTCAGAATGCACTGGTTGAGGTTTCATGTTAATAATTTCTTCCCCAAATGAAGAAAATACATAGTCTTGAAAGTAACTTGTGATGAGGTTCAGGATGATAGGCTTGAAGAGTTTCTAGAAGTGACCAATAGTGGCTCTAAATACCCAGTCCATTCAGTTCTTTGGAGACTCTGATGGCTGTTAGTTCCATGACCAATGCCTTCCTTTTCCATTAAATATTAAAGAAGCCAAAAAAAATGGTGGCATGACAGCATGGACTACAAAACAGCCAAGAGATCACTAGGAAAAACATTTCCTTTCTTTACGTTCTGGTCATACAGTACATATCAACCGATGTTCATATGGAAGAATTATGTCAGAAAGAATTTATACCTCTGAACTGACAAAAATATTTTACATTTCAAAAAAATTAGTTTTAAATTACAATAATTTTTTTCATTTTCTTAACTTATTTCTTGTGTGCCTCTCTATAATTTTTTTTAAATCAACTCTTTTTTTTTTCTGATCCCCATCAAAACTCCCATCCCTGGCATCTGGCAGCCATTTTGGACACAGCAGTGACAGACAGTTCTTCTTTTGCCATTACCTGTGACCCTAAGGGTGATTACATTTTCTTTCTCTTCTAATTTTAAATTAACCCTTATCAGAGGGTTTCTAGAATTTATATATCTAATCCTTTGTTAGAAATATATTTCTGACTGCTTAATATGATAGAAGATTTTTAAACATATATTCTTTTATATTAATGATCTCCTATTAGTTTCCCACAAGGATTGCACAGTATCCAGATGATGTCATTGTTACAAGATACTCTGCTTAACTGTTTTCTCTCCAGCTACTGCCAGTGAAAGGGACCCCACTCTCCCTTACAGTAAATATTTTATTACCTGAGTCACCTACTGTGGTGAGACACAATACACTTTCCTAGCTCATTGTCAGTGACATGGCATGGTGGTCATCATGGTCTAACTGGCATAGAGAGAATATTTTTCTTAGATCATGTGAGCTGAGAAAAACAATTGCATGTGCAGGCAAATAGAATCACAGAGTCATTTAGGTTGGAAAAGACATTTGAGATCAAGTCCAACCATGAACCTGGCACTGCCAAGTCCACGACTAAACCACATCTCCACATCTTTCAAATACCTCCAGGGATGGTGACTCAGCCATGTCCCTTGATAGACTGTTCCACTGCCTGACAACCCTTTCAGTGAAGAAATTTTTCCTAATATCCAATCCAAACCTCCCCAGAGGCCTTTTCCTCTTGTTCTGTCTCTTGACAAGAGACCAAGCCCCACCTCACTGCAACCTATTTTCAGGTACTTCCAGTGAGTGATGAGGTTTCCTCTCAGCCTCCTTTTCTCCAGACTAAACCCCAGCTCCCTCAGCCCCCTCAAAAGATTTATGCTCCAGACCCTTCACCAGCTTTGTCGCCCTTCTTTGGACAGCAAAGTCCAGCACCTCAATGTCTTTCTTGTAGTGAACAGAAATACTTAAGCAGACAAAGAGGTTGTCCTGGTGTAAATGATCTGGTAAAGGGAGAGGTAGGGGAGATGCTGTCACAAGCTGCTAGTTTTGCCCAGATCTTTTTTGTGATTTGGCTAAGCACACAGCTGCATGAATGCTGCAAATGGGTGATGAGAAGAACTGACAGGGGAATTGTTTCTTTTTAGCAAGAGCAGACTTCTGCCAGGTTATATAGCTTGAGGAGTCCAGCCCAAGGTGAGCCTGAGTCAGGAATTAGTCTATTTGGTCCCTAAATGCTTCCACTGACACTGCCATAGAAATTGTCAATAAATGCTACAATTTTTGTAATCCTAGTAGTCTTTTTTACATTGCTACTATTTTTCTGGAAAATAGGTAGATGTTAACAAGTCATTGAGCAGAAGCCTCCAAAACGTGTCAGATAAAGTTATTGTGTTACTTTCTAAAAAAATGTCTTTTCTCAGATAAGTGAAGCCCAGTATATATTCTACATTTCCTTTTTTTCCCCAAATCCATGCACTATGTGGTTGGCAGGGGAAAGAACACTGTTAGAATATCCAAATTCTTTGCATGGTAGGTGTTACCTGGCCAGTGACTTGGTGTCACAGACACTATTTAGATGGTTTGACTTGAGCTGCTCCCACTCCAGCACAACACAGGCAGGAACTCTGGGCTGTACTGAAGGTCTGTTATACAGTTTCTTCCTTGGCACTCTCATTACCTGGTAGCTTCATCCCTTTTTTATTTAAATCCTGAAAAAAACCCAGAAGTCTTGTAAAAATTATGTCTAATCTGTCATTCATTTTCCTGTGTCTAAATTAAGAATGTGGACAGATATTCTTTAAAAAGATACCGTGTGGCTACAATTTCCAGGTGTCCTCAGAAGATGCAGTACTTAGCCATAATTCTAGGCCATAATTTCTGTGTTTATGAGATTCAAAATTCTCTCTGAGTTTTTACCAAATCTAAATTGTGTTTTGCTGCCATCAGATTCCACTGTGATAAAGGAAGATCTGATAAAGCACCAGGAAGTTTTCTCTTTGTGTATAAATATTTATGTATGTAAATGGGTGTATGGTTAATTATAACTGACAAGAAGAGACTGACACAAACTCAGATCTTCTGTCCCCACAGAGAGACACAACTTGCTTGTTGAAGTGTCGTGGCATATCTCATGGGCTGTGTACTGAATCACTGATTAAACGCTGCAGCATCTGGATAGCTAAAATGCCCGTGATTATTGAAGAGGGAGGAAGGAATGTGCTCTGAATAAGTGCACAAAGAGATCATCTGGTCTGTATTCTTTCTATGTCAGAAATTGTTCAAGAGCTGAATCGTTTGGTTTCCCTCTATACTTCACTAAAGGCTGGACAGAAACCTTCTTTACTAAAGACTGTGCAGGCTGTCTTGCTCACACGTGCACACAGAATAGTCACTCACCCAGGCAAGAGTTAGAAAAAAATTTAATAAGAAGATGGGACAGGCACAGGGCCATCCGACACCCCCTGCAGCTGACTCTTTCTAGATTGGCAGACTCCCTGAAGCTGCTTATCTATTTGGAGAAGGTTTACATATAGCTAAGATTTTTGAATTGCGTTTGAATATTTTTTGGTTTATGGGTTTTTTCATTCCTTCTCTTACTTTTGTTACTCTGCATTTTGTTTGCAGGTAAGCTATTGTCTCTTCTGGTACACTGAAAGAAGAATTCCATTTCACTTCTGCTTTTAACCTTTAACAGTCTCACAATGCTACCTGAAGCAAAAAGAAATGTTTAGGTTAAATGTACATTGTAGCTTGGAATCACAGATGTGTGTATTACTTAAAAAAATATTTCTGTTTAATAACAGAATACTGTATGACATTTTTGGGGACATGGAGGAGAGATATTTCCTTTTAATCCTTCAGCTTGCTTTTCCTGCAGGGCATCACACACTGCTTGTGCATCCTTTGGAACAGTAATGCTCTTAAGTGTGCCACATTTTGTTTTTCTTATTTTTGCTATTTCATGATTTCTAATGTGGCAGTATCATAATAACATGCCATCATCATTATACATGTCTCTTGCAAGTCCAACCCTTTGTTGGGCTAAGGCTGTTACTGATGTTGGCATTTTTGAACTAAGTGTGCCATGAGGTCAATTGCTTAGACTGGAGAAGGCTAAACAGTCTTTGAAACCCTGCTTCAAGGAAACATGGAGGAAAAAAGATTGTACCAAAACATACACTAGCATGAACTTCATTTTGTACTTGTCTTAAGGGTGATCTTCTGTGTACAAGCAGAGATGGCTACTGACCAAATTCATGGAACTTTCCCTGTAGATTTTTCTTCTTATTATTTCTACTCGTGGTGAGAGACAGACTCAGCAATGAGTTTTCTGAAACCGAATAGAACTAAAAGGTCTTAAGCTACGAAGTCAGATATTGCTCTTACACATCCAACATTTTGCTTATACTGGGTTAATGATCTACATGGTCTCAGGTAGAAGGAAACTGGTACCCAAATGCTTGCAAATACAGGAGTGCCTGATGGGAAAGAGAAAAGTATTACACTACAATCCTTGTTTATGCTTTTGTGGATGCCTTCTCTCACTTCTTTATGCTTTAAACCTTCTTTTCCTTTCTCAGCATTATAGTCATTAAATAAAAAGCTGTCTTTTACAGATTTTTTTCATGACACCTTTCCCTTTCTTTCTTTTCTTGCTCTGTGGCATACTGGCAGGTATATTCCCTTAATGCAAAGATAATGTTAATACATTCTTTCTTACTCAGTGGGAGGCCTATGTTTACACCTTCTGACTTTGCTGAAACCCTAATAGACCTAGAGAGGCAGAGTAACTCTGGTATTATACTCCTACAAATTTGGCCCTTCATAAAGCCAGACAGGTACTTCATGCTAAAAATTATTGGCAGGGATAATGGAATCACAGGTGGCTTTGTGATGCCCACTCCAAAACTTTTCCTCTTGTAACCTATACTTAGCACTGCACACTTCATGTAATCTGGAATGTCAGTCTGTCGTTTTTGTGTCCTTCCTGAAAGTCTTTGATATTCAGGATTCAGAAGTTACTAATACAATCTTGCCCCTTGAACAACTCTTGTATCATAGAATCATAGAATTGGCCAGGTTGGAAGGGACCTCAGAGATCATCAAGTCCAACCCTTGACCCACCGCTGCGGTTACCAGCCCATGGCACTGAATGCCACATCCAGTCTCTTTTTAAATGTCTCCAGGGACGGAGAATCCACTACTTCCCTGGGCAGCCCATTCCAATGCCTGATCACCCTCTCTGTAAAGAAATTCTTTCTAATATCTAACCTAAACCTCCCCTGGCACAACTTAACACTGTGTCCTCTTGTCTTGTTGAAAGTCATCTGGGAAAAGAGACCAACCCCCACCTGGCTCCAGCCTCCTTTCAGGGAGTTGTAGAGAGTGATGAGGTCTCCCCTGAGCCTCCTCCAGGCTGAACAGCCCCAGCTCTCTCAGCCTCTCTTCATAGGGTCTGTGCTCGAAGGTATGGTGTGGTATGGAAGGTATGGCTGTAGGTATGGTGATTTTCAAGTTAGTCTCCCATTTGCATTAATGGGGAAGTTGCTGACAGGATTTTACTGCCTTGTACTCTGGTTGACCTGTTATAGTCTGATCCTCCTCATTTCATTTTAACTTCTGTCCTGGTTTCACTGGGACAGAATGAGAGGCCAGCCATGGAGAGGAGGCCATTAGAAGCCCCAGGTCAGCCCCAAGATGACCTCTTGAGGACCAGGCTGAGAGTAGCCTTATATACTTTAGGTTGGTGTTTGTGTTAGTTGTGTTATTTCATTAAATCTGTTTATATTTCTGCCCATGGGGCTGCTCTCCTCTCCTTGGCTGGGGAGGGGTCATTGGGAAAGAGAGCAAACAGCTTCAGGTTATCCCTGGATACAGGCTAAATGAAGACACCCTCGTATGTCAAGTCGGTTGACAGCAAAACCTTTTTCTTTTCTTCCCAGTCTTTGCCTTCTTGTTCTTCTGCATGTAACCTGTCTGCTTCCATTATATAGCTGTCTTCTAGAGCTTAGCCTCTTCTGCTGTCTTCAGTGTACAGCTATTTCATATGACCTGGATTCCATTGCAACTTGGATGTTATACTGTTGTGCTATGGGGTTTTAAGTAGCTAACTGAGTCACACTGTCTTGTGTGTTTCTTTGTTGTATAGTTTATTTAAAATGGAATCCACGAGAGGAGATGCACTCAGGGCACTTCATGTTTATTTTTCTGTTGACTCTGAAACCTCCATCTGCAATCTACTTAGTTGTTCTTTTTGTATACAGCACACATGCAGAAACTTAGACATTGAGTATAGCCAAAAGGCCTTACGAATGTTATGCATATTGGAAAGATGAATTAAAATATTTTTACGGATATGCAGAAATATTTTTTTAGTTGTTACTTGAGCTTCACATTCCCCTCCAGCCCCTCCTTGTCAGTGAGAACAAGATCCAGCACAGCACCTCCCCTCGTTGGCTTCCCTCTCAGTTGGAGAAGGAAGTTATCAACACATTCCCGCAACCTTACGGCCTTCTGTGCTGCCACTCCAACAGCTACCAGGGAGGCTGAAATCTCCAGTGAGGATCAGGGCTTGTGAATATGAGGCTACTCCTACCTGTCTATAAAAGGCCTCATCTGCTTGGTCTTGATGATCAGGTGGCCTGTAGCAGACTCCCTTTCCTCCCTTAAACCCTGACTCATAAGCTCTCCATTGGCTCTTCATCCAACCCCAGGCAGAGCACCGTGCTCTCCATCTGGTCATTGATGTAGAGGGTGACAATGGCTCCTTGTCTACCCTGCCTGTGCTTGTAAGGAGCCTGTATCCTTCCATGCCAACACTCCAGTTATAGGAGCCATCACACTATGTCTCCATTATGGCAATAAGATAATATTCCTGCAGACTCTAACTCCTCTTATGTATTCCCCATGCTGCGTGTGATTGCACAGGGACATTTAAGTGGGCCCCCAGTGAAGGTGACTTACTGGCTTTACTTAGAAGCTAAAGCTTTGCCATCCCAAGTCTTGGATAATGAAGAGTAGTTAGGATAGTGGTTAGGATAACTACAGAAGAGTAGTTAGGACTAAAATTTAATATCAGAATATGGGCTACAATCGGAATAATTATCCTACAGAGAGTGAGGATAAATGGAACAGAGGAGCACTGGCAAGCAAGTATGGAGAAACCAGAACTTGAGGAGCAGAAAAGGCAAGAGAGGAGAACTGAAGCACAGCAGCAGAAATGTGCCAGGGAGAGTGTTGGGCAGCACAGCTTGAGGGGCCTCAGGGCCCAGGACCAGAAGACCAGAGGTTCCTGCAATTAACAGAAAGTATAATTTTGTAATGCCTGCAGATGAGAAGTAATGGATGCTACAGCTTACAATGAAACTACCAAATTTAAGATTTTTTATCTATCCTTTGTGACAAAAGAGGAGGTGATCTCAGTCTCAAAACTGCTGAACTTGTTGTTGCTGCTCTTGTCTGGTAGAATAGTAGGATAGAGCAGCTTGGGAGATCTTACATATTTTTTTACAGAGTTGCATAAAAATAGAAGAAATTCTAACTTTAGCTTTCACTGTCCCTATCTGGACAGTTTGGTCAAAGGCCTATGGCAGAGCTGTGTAATATCCTCTGAACTAAAATAGCTGTCAGGCAGAATGCTTGAGGGATTCCTCACCCATACAGAAGAAATACCTGGTACCTGGTTTACATCTACTCCAGTATCTACCAGTAGTAAAATCATCCATCAGTTTTATTTTAAGTATAAGATAAGTAGTCACTAAATTCAATCTGGTTTTAACTGTAAAGCAAGTGGCAAGATATCTTGACAGATAAGACACTGACTACATAAGACACCAGCTCCTCTTTGGCTTCAATCCAGAAGAAAACATATGGAAAATATTTTTAACTATTATTTTTAAAACACACAATTTTAATCACAAACTGGAATTTTTTTTTCACACTAAGAAATTTATAGATGTCAGCTGATAGACAGATGCTCATAAAATTATTTTCCCTTGTCTGTTAGCATGAGAATAAAAGGTGCTAAATATCCTTGGTAGATTTATCACCCTGCTCTTTTTAGTGAGGATGTATTTATAAAATGTATTGAAAATGATATAGGAGTAATAGAGTTTGTTTAAGTTCACTGGCATTTCACCACAGTCTTTTATTTTATGTTCTGAATATAGTAAGACTATTACCAAATGAATAACTTCACAAGACCAAAAGGCTTCTGTAATTTGCTTATGAGTGAAATCTGTTCCTGGTTATGTAGCTACCCATCTATTTCATACTGGCCAACTATTTGATTTCACAAAGTAAAGGATCTTGTCTCAGCTATTTTGTGAAAACTATTTCAGCTATGGTAATAGTTAGAGTCTTCTCAAAACAGAAGGGAACAGCTTCTTCCTCACTGGCTATGCAGTTCTTCTCCCACTAACATTGCATTTAGGATAGTAGCATCCTGGGATATTAATGGGTGATAGTCAGATACATAAAATAAGATAAACTGGTCTCTTATAGTGGCTTTTAGATCACCCAGTCTCTCAGTTTCAACCAATTACATCAGATGCTGATTCTTGTACTTAATCCCATGACACTTCCTGCAAGAACTGGATCACAGTAAAAAAAGCCAGCTCTATATAGATAGTTTACTCAGCACATTCTTTTCTTTCTTCTCACAAAATGCTGAGGAGTTTCACACATTAAATGACTGTGTGTATTTGTGAATTTATTTGGAAAATGTTTTCAGCGCATGAATATTTTGTGAACAGTTTGTTGTGAATATTTATTATCAAACCTACATTATTTCAGTCTTGGTTAGTCATTCGAGAGACAGTTGCTGTACTGGCTTACTTTTGCATCTTACCAATACATTTCACATCTAAAGTATTGTGTGAATAATCAGACTCAACATATATTTTGCTACTACTTAAGCTTTTGCTTGAATTCACAATTGCAAGTGAAAAATAAACCTTGATTGTTTCTGAGCTCAGGTGAATATTAGTAGCATTTTTTCCATTGCTCAGGCAGCTCAAGTAATTGCATTCTCCTGACCCAGATTCTCCCTGCAGACTCAGGTCAATACTGCCTTCTTCACTTGGTCTTTCACACTGTTGTGTTAAGGCCCTATAGGCTGTAAAGAAGTGGTCACAGCCCACTCCAGAAATTGCTTCATTGCAGTGAAATGCATTTATTTAATCATATGGGATCCTTTCGTGTAGGGCTCTGAGATGTAAGGCTTTTCACATGTTTTATGATTTAAAAATACCATCAACCACTATTAAGCCTAAGAAGTCATTGCTTGAAGTCAGGCATTTACGTAAGTATTTATATAGTTACATAGAATAGTTCTATTTCTCAAACCTTCAGGTCGTCTTCTGGTTTCTGTAAAGTCAGTGGCAGGCAAATACTTAACACTTAGGAAAATAAATAGGGCTTCAAATTGCTGTATTTAGGCATTCATGCTTGATAATTTTGGCTCTAGCTGTCAGTGCCTGTGTATTTGCCTAATTGTAAACACTACATTTCTTTCGTTGCAAGATGCTGTGTGGGTTACATAATTGCTTAGAAAGCACTTGGAGAGAATCAATGAAAAACAACTACAGGAGTGCAAGGCATCTTAATGTAGTTGCTCTGAATATTGATCACGGACAGAGGCTGTCTTACAATAATGCTTTTTTGTGGACAATGTATTGAATAAAATTTAATTGAATTTACTTTGAACTTTAATTGAATTGCTAGTATCTGAAAAAAAGGTTGTTTGTAGGGACTGTAGATGGGAAATACAGGATGGTGGTAACTGGTTATCTGGGAAGGGTTTCCACTGAGGAGATGGTGGAACAACAAACTTTACAGAGACCAACATCTTTCCCCCTGAGTGGCTGAAGTCTTTTCTGCCATCCAGCACTGTTAGTTTATCACTGTCCAGTTAAGAGACTTGTTTCTTATGGTGGTAGTCAGAAATTAGCACAGTCTTGATATTGTACTCCAGGAGTTAGAGGAACAGGCAGAGGAAGGAATTTATCAGCAAAGGGAAGGGAGTAGAGTATTGAAATAGGGGAAGAATCTAATGTATTTTCAGTGGAAGGCTTCCATGAAAGAATAAGTGGGAGGGAGAAAGACAGCTTGGGATTTGAAGTTTGAAGTATCTCAGGATACAGAAGGCTGCTCAGGCACTTAGAGCAAATCTTCTCCCCTGTATAGTGTAATCTGGAGTTATTGGTTACTTTGCATCTGAAATTCTGGCAGAAAAATTGTAAGAGAATAAGTATTATCATCACTGTTATAGAATCACTAAACATTTTGTGTTCATTAATAAAGTCCCTTTGTCTTCTGGTATTCTCAGCTGACATATTCTCTGCCTTTTATTGTCCTATAGGAGGATTATGCTATTATTTATGAATCAGTCTGCATATTGTACCTTGACAGGAGATGAGGGAATCTTGCCCAGATTATATTTTTTTCACACACACATACAAATGTGTGATTTCACTCCTTTTGGTTGTCTTACTATTTATTTCACAACTGCAGCAATAATTTTTCTCTCCGACATACTTTTTCTCTGTAACTATTGTGTATTTTCCTCCTGGACATCTCTGCCTCCACCAGATCTTTGCTGGTGACACTGTCCTGCACTAATCCAGAGACAGAGCCAAGCTCACTGCCACAATGTCTGAAGAAGAACAGTCCTGGGAGGAGAAGCAGCTAACTCCAGTTCAGCATGGGCAAAAATGAATTGTTACTAACCACTATCTGCTTTTTTTTTTTTTTTCTATAAAATGTTTTTCCTCCCTCCTAGCCAAGGAACTGCCTCTGGTAATCCAGAAATTGATCACTTCAGGCCACATTAGAAAAGCCTACCCTCTGAGGATTTTTGTCACTATAGACAACTTGGCAGCAAAAATCATGGGAAAAAAGGGCTACAAAAAGAAATGCAATCCATCATCACTCCTGTGACCAAACATCTTCTCCCCTGCCAGAACATTCACATTGAATTAATCACTATTAACCACAAATCTGCAATCTACTCCAAGGCTGATTAGTGTTTAGGACAGGGACTAGAGAAGACATCAAAACAAGTTATGTTCTCATGACAAAACTTTTCTGTGTGAGGACACCCATGCCCCTTTCAAGAAATCACTCAGGTGGCTCATTTTAGTTGGTAGACAGAGAGTAATATAGTGGAAATTTCTACTAAAGTTTTTGCGGGCTAAGCCTTTCACTGTTAGTCATTCTGTGACCCTGCAGTCTTTTAGACAGTTTCTTCATGACCTAGAGTATGAATCTGAGTGCAATGTTGGGAGGAAGTTCAAGGAACATCCCCATGACATCCCCAGCTGACATCCAGAAGCTGACTCTCCAGATACTAAACATTAATATGCAGTGTTCAGCACATGTATAGCTAATTTACATAAAACTGGTATACCTCTTCTTGTGGGTACTTTCTGCAACATCACTCCCATGTCATTACTTGCAGTGCTGCCTGAAATCTGGTTTTGAATGCCAGAATCCTAGACAACATGCTGCTTTTAAGGACAAATGCAAATATGTGTAGATCTCAGTGTTTGGTTACTTTACTTATACACATTTATGTTTCAAAGTTGTTTTCCTTCATACAATTTAATTCCCTTATTATGAATATCAGCTTTCCCCAGCCTTTTTGTTTCTCCATACACAGAAACTCAGACTAGAAGGACTGCAGCAGCCTCCTAGTTCATTTTGTCCTGGGGCAATCCCCTCCAAATGCTCGATATTGCTGGGCAGTTGGGATCATAATTGGAGAGGACAACCCTCACATTTATCGAGTGGATGAGGAGACACACCAGACATTCCCATCAGCCTGTTTGGGAGAGACAAACCCAGATCAGAAGGAAAAAAGCTGGCATCTGAATTAGCATGTCTTGTCAAGTTACCCAACTGGAACTGACCCATGTCAGATGGTGCATAGACACAGAAGCCACCCAACAAATTAAATTTTGCAAAAATAAACCAAGAAAAAATTAAAGGGGAACAGTTAACCTCCTGACCATACTGTTCCTTGACTGTGGTTGAGTTTATTTTGGACTAAGCTCTGCATCATTTTTCAATGACATTTCCATTGACTGAGCAGATGTGTAGTTTATTAAGTTAAGAAAAGTAATTGGGATTAAGATTAAAATCAATAGTATAAGAGCTGCACGTAGTGGAAGCGTTACAGACAGGTAATAAGAAACAGAGCCTAAGAAGCAAGTGGAAACAAGATACACGTGATGCTTACTTTCTGTTTCTATACTGTATAGCTTTCCCTTTATTTTTGTTTACAGAATAGCAGTCCATCTGGCAGAGAGATGTATATTCTCTTTTTTGTGACTGATGTATTATGAAAAAAAGTCCTGAGCCAACATCAATATTTTACAAAGTTGAACTAAGACAGGCTTGCCCCCACAGCTTACAGCATAGACTCTTGTTGTTTTTACCAGAATACATGTAAGTTATTTTAGAATGTTTTATGGCCAGTGATTCTATTTAAATAACAGCCTGTGCATTATTTATTGATGCTTGGCCTGAGCTGTACAGGGCTCATGGGAACTGTGTGTGCTCATTGAAGGGGAGAGCAGACTGGCAGCCATTGGCAATGAAACAGAAGCAAGGAATCCTTTCCAGGTTCTTAACTCTGCAGATCAGATCCCATCCAGTCAGGTGCTCCATCTTAACTATGGCCCCTCAAACCCCAGCAGCACGTGTTCAGCAAAGGACAAAAAAGACCCCCTGGAGGCTGTGCCCACTCTGCAGCCAAGTGCTCTGGAGATGTAGAGAAGGTGACTGCATTTAGGTGTGGCCTGGGGCATGCAGGGGGACCACATGCAGGTGTTCCTCAGCAGCCAGCTAAAGCTGCTGCTTGTGTGAATCAGCTGGGGAGTCAGCAAAGCCTTTGCCAGGAGCCCAGCAGGCACAGCTGGGGCCCAGGTACCATGGTTACAGCACAGTAAAAGGGACACCAGCTGGGTTTTTCCTAAGTCATAGCTTTTTGTTGGGCATTTTAGGTCACGGGAAATGGAGCACTGTTGTTTCAGAGAGCGATTTCACATTTGACTTGGCAAATTCTTCAAAAATTTGAGGAAGAAGTAGTAAATGAAAAATGTCATAGTGCTATTAGGACTGTCTGAAGTGTTAATTCTGCAATGGCTTTCGATGGTGTCATGCAAGATTAGAAGGGTTTGTTGTTTTGAAATTTGGAAATTGCTGGAAAAGCAGTGTGGGAGAATCAGCAGGGGTGCTCTGAAGGCATCTGCATCCAGGGTGGATGAGAGAAACTTACAGCTAAGACCAGATTTAGTTGAGAAAGTTTGTTTTTGGGAAAGGACCATCATTCCCTGAGACAGACAGTCATGATGCTGGTTTATATTAATGGACAGCTGGTCATGGCACAGGGCCAGCAATGCTCACCATGTTGTTGTGCCTGGGTTTGACAGATGAAGGACAAGTGAAGGCAGCTTGCCTTGGCACATGGAATCTAAGGAGGGAAGAAAGGCTGAATTTGCAGGACACAGCATCTTCTGCAGCTGTGGTGTGATGAACAGGAGGTGCACAACTCACTGAGGAACAGCCTCCTGGAGCCAGCTGAAGGGGAGGCCTCCAGTAGGATAAGTAGATAAGTCTGAAGTAGGATAAGTACCATAAGTGAGAAAGACACAGTGATGTGAATTAGTGGATTCATCAAGATGTCTGTGAGAGTGGAAAACACTGGTTCAGTCTCATGCACAGTTCTCCCCAAGCATCCCCTGATGACTGAGGTATTCATGTTCTGAATAACTCCTGAAGGAATAATGTGAACAATTCCATACCATATAAATTTTCTTGTTTCACATGTGCACACGCCACAGACATACTGGCATACTGCCTCCCTTCTATTTATTTTTCCAAAATTTGAAGGAAATTAATATCTTTAAGACCTCTGTCACTTTGTCTACCTAAAAAAGATCACCTGTTTCAAAGTTTTGGTGAGGGACAAAACCATCAACATTGGTACATAAGGAATTACTTAATTGCTTAGAAAAACAACATACAAATGGGGCTTGCACCTTTTCTGCATGTAAGAGAAACCTACCAAATCACAAACCAGAAAAGCACCATCCATCTCCTTAACTGCACAGTTCAGTCCTCCCACTTGATGGTGTGTCAGCAATTCCTTTGCAATATTACTAAGAACCTTTATCTTCCTGGGTCCAGCAACACTGAAATAATTTCCCTGCTGCACTCTCTAATCTTGTGATTATTGGAGGCTTGCTGCACCTCAGCTGCTGAGAGATGGAAGTGATATTGTTAACCTCTCTTCACCTCATCAGGGAAAAACAGAAGAGCACAAAAAGAAAGCCACTCCCACTGCAAACATCTGCTGTCCTAGCAGAGCCCTCACCTATTTTGTGCTCATGGTTTTGATTCTAACAGAAACTGGGAAACAAAAAATGTAGAATTAATTTCTGCCGTGACTCACAAGGGTAATAAGCAAAGTCAGAGCTGTTCCACCTGCCCAGCTGAGGGAGCTGAGTCTGGATGCCACGGCTATAAACAGCAGAACAATTCCCCTGGCTCTTGGTCCCTTTTTTTCCTCTTTGCTGTTACTAGGGATGTGGGAAGAGAGCAGGTGATGGTGACTGGTTGTGGCAGCCTGCTCCCAGCTACTATTTTGCCAGGATGCCCTGATGCTTCCACAGCACATGGGACTTGCTGCTCTTGCCTGGCGCAGTACATGGGCAGGTGTTGACTTCTCCCTCACAGATTAAAGAGTAACTGATAACTGGACACATAGGATTCATCAAACTTCCTCTCACACCTCTTCCCTGGGCTGAGTAGGGATTTGCTGAGTGCACGCATAGTGCATAGTAATGGTCACACATACAAAAAGCAGTAGTACCCGTATGGGAGTTTCAGGAATAATAGAGGGGGGCAATAATCATGAGGTCCAGGGCTCATCCTGCTGGTTAAACAGAGGCAACATAGGTTAACAGAAAGCTGATTGGCTTTCTTTTCCTGTGGATGTAGGAAGATGGAACTGGCTTGCTTATGAGTTGTGTCATTAGCAAGTATACTGTGTTAGCAGCCATGTACTGGGAAACTTCCCAAGCTCATTAAACCAGGCCTAGGACTTGCATAAACGTTTGGATTTACTGGAAAGCACATGTGGTTTTGTTGACTTGAAAGTGGTAAATTAATTCAGAGCTGGAACTCTTTTCAGCTGCAGACATTGTCATTTGCATTTGCATTTGAAAATAATGTTGTAAATAACACTGTTCCAATGTTCTTTAAGAGCAAATGTGTGATATTATTTCAACTGAAAATTTGGGAAGCCTGCCTAACATGAAGCAGCATACCATTTCAGCCTGAATTAGATTGTTCTTTAAAGCTCCAAAGAAATCTCTTTCCAAAGAGATTTATTTTCTTTTGAACAGCTGGTACTAACTACATGGATGGCAAAAATATGATTTCTTTATTTTTAGAAGAAAGTTATTACTAAATAGTCTGAAGGTTTGAGAAAATAGCACTGGGGCCCCAAAAGTTTGAATTCTCTAACCGAAGTGATGTTATTTCTCTCAATTCTGGTACAAAGCTTTAATGGCATTGTTAAGATTTAAACAAAATGCTTAATATTTTGTGGTTCTTCTGCCTGCTGACTTGTAATAATGATGTTTTATTTGGCTTAGATATATTAAAGAACACAATGAAAACCTTGTGGAAATTCTGCAGAGTGACAGGGAGAGCTGCCTAAGCCTCAACTTGAAAAAGGTGTGCAAAGTGGATGAGCTGAACAGAGAGCTCTCACTTGTTGATTCATATGAGAAAGTAGAAAATACCAGTTGCAGGTAGTGGGGGATGTGCAGTGGAAAGTGGGAGGTAGAAGTCTGAGAAAATGAACACTGGTGTGGGAATACTGTCAATAGATACTCAAGCTGTCCATTGCCCCTGGACTAAAAGTTTGGTTGCCAGCTGTCCATGGACAGTTTACCTGAGCTGAGGTTAAACTGTGGATTTGAAGGCATCACAGCTGACTCCAGGCCAAGCCAGCCCAAGTGGGCTGCCTCCCACCAGCACCAGCTCAATATACACAGCTGTGGCCCACACTCCAGACTTTGATGACACCATTTAGTAACTCTGTGGCAGAGATTAAACCCATTTTTCAAACATATCATGTGACTGCCTGACTGTCGGGCTGTTATTTCTTTAACTGATTTCCATCACCCTTTGATTTCTCTTTCTGTAAGAAGGAAGCTATGCTGTCTTCCAGGCAGTGCTCCCTCATTTCCAGAGCAGAAGGGCCTGTGAAGGGAAAACTAGGCAGAAATTAATTTTACACAATTTATTTTGCATGTTGTGTATTTGCATGTTTTATGTATAGGTGAAATGAACCTTATCAAGGATTTAATCTAATTGCCCATGGCCCAGTTCTTGGAAAAAGCTGAACTAACTGGCTGAAGCCTGGATTCAGGCTCTGTGTTTACAACACTTGCAGTTTAAGGCTGGCCTCAGTTGTATCTGGAGAACAGCATGTGTTCCAGACACTGTCAAAGGCAGCAAACTGCTGAAAAAATCCTGCCAAAGCACCAGCTGAAGCAATGAGAGCTTTCAGCTTCTTACAACTCCATTTAACTGCATGCTCAGGAGCAACCCATTAAGTAGCAAGCAACCGTGCGAGGGGATGCCAAGGATTAAAGGAATCCTGTCGTGAGATAGCAGTGACATTCGCCTGGTGCCTTCCAAGTGACAGGGCTTGCCAAGCCCGGGGGAAGTTGGTGACAGCACCTCAGTAGCAGCAGCAATTTAACCAGCAGATTGGCAGGAACAGGACCTGCTTTCAATAGAGGATTGTTCCAGCCATGCTCGTGGCAAGTCCAATTCGTGGATCCTCTCAGGGGAAAGAATATCACAGGAATCAATTTTACACACATTTGTGTCTGTGTATACACACTCAGATGGTTCTGACTGATATGTTTGTCAGCTCCTGTAGTGGCAAGCACCAGTGGCAAGGGTTGTTGTGCTGCTGATGGGCTCAGAAGTGAATGCAGGCAGCAGATCTCTCCCACTTCATAAGTTCCTCACGACTGCTGTGACCTGAGGGAAACACGGAGCTCTTACGAATTTTCCACCTGCAGAAGGTCAGAAAACATCCAGTGCTCTGGATACCAGCAGACTTGTCAGGACATCAGCAGCCCTCTGGCTGGCTTCCCCGAGCTCTCTGAATCCCAGGACTTCCAGGCTTCATCTCTGTGGCTATGCTGGAGCATACCAAGTTCTGCTGTGGCTATTGGCCATTCTCAGAATACAGCAAGCATGGTTGTCACCTCTAATTCAGGATAAACGAGCCAGTGAAATGGGACTTCACTACAATGACAAAAACCTTGCAAGAGGGGGGTTTTTTGTGTTTTGTTTTTTTTTTTAATTTTTTTTAAGTACTATGGAGGAAAGCCTTGTGAATTTATGACCAATGTGCCTTACTGCAGTTCGGTGCAGCTAGCCTCAGGAAAACAAAGCTTTTTTATGATCTTATTGAGATGTACTGTTCCAGGGAAGCAACAGGGAAAGGCCCTGAATCTGGGCAACTGCTCATATCAAGGGATGACACTGGTTCATAAATCTCTATTCAAATCTCTAATTCTAATTACTTTCCAACATTCACAGTACTCCCAGTTTTCTGCTTCTGTCATTGTCCTTAGGTGCTCTCAGTTATTTTGGGGGATTTCAAATGCCCAGTCCCAAGGTCCCATCATTGTGAAAAAGGCCCTTGTTAACTAGGGGTTCTTTCTTTGAGCAGTAATTTAGCTCCAATCAAGAACACTTGCAAAGAATTGTAGGATGGAAAACAAAACTGAACTGCACAGTTGCTTCAGAAAGGGTAACAAAATCTTTCAAGATGACAGTACCACATAGATGGTGAAGATAGCTACTCAAGAGAAGGTGTACATAGTGGGACTACAAACATTAGACTTCTCTCATGTTCCTTGCCTGGTGGCTATTTTTCTCTAACTTCCCCATCCTGTTTCTTACTTAAATCTTTGCCTTGGATTCTCCAGGTAAATGTGTGCTCAACAATGTCATGGGATGGTGTCAGCTAGAGGAGTCATGAGAGAAGCAGCTGGGGGAAACAATTCCCAGCTTCCACAGCTCCTTCTGTTCTGAGATGTCTAGAGGCTTTGTTTTACTTTTTCAGCTGATTGAAACAGATGTCTTGAGCTTTTGTTAGATTTTTCTGTATACATAAAACAGAGGTAAGAAGAAAGAACACAGTTTTCATGCAAGAGGAAGAAATAATTTTTTCTCCCTGTGTAGCAGCACTAGCATAGATAAGTACTTAGGTATTAGAGAAGCCCTTGAGTATTGCTTTGGTCACTTAGATGAGAACAACTTATCCCCTCATAATGACAAAAATCAATGTATAGCATTGGTCAGGTGAGCACTATCTTCTGGAGGAAGGAGATCTGCACGAGAGCAAAAACTAATATAGCTTCTATACTAAGAATCCCTAATAATTCCCTTTTGTTTTACATAACAGATACAACACTTAGTGATTTGTTTCTCCATTTGCCATAAATTTAATTTGATTGAGAATGGTTCTTTGTCGTTTGTCCTGAGCTAGCACTGAATTTGTATAGTTACTCACAAGGGCATTCCCCCTGACAAATGGGAGCTGTACCTCAGCTCTATCTCAGCTGCACTTCAGGAGTAGCTTTTACTCCCATTCAGGAGTTAACCCCATCTGTCTTCATGCAGCACTTCAGTGGGAGCTGAGAGCACAGGGTGGCTGCAGGATCAAGACAAAATACCTTATATGTCCAGTCTCTTTTCAGACACTTCTGAGTGCAATTGCAGCACATCGATCTGCGCTTGCAAATCTGTGGGCAGGTTTCTGAACACGTGCAGTGGCAAGCACCTACATTTATTTCAATAATGCTTTGCTTCCCTGTAACTAATGAAGACACACTGGTCCAGCCTTGCTTTGGACTCAGGTAACTTTTTTTTATGAAGCCACAGGAACACTGTTGGACTTATTTCAGTAACTTAAGAACTCAATTTCCAGCACGAACTTGTATCTCCAGTAAACAAGTAAGAATCATGAGGTTTGTTATGGTTCATTCAGCAGGTTCAAGATTGCAATGCCCAGTGATTATATCACACAGATAAAGAGCTGGAACTTACTCCTTAATATGAGCCTCTAAAGCTTTGTAGCTTCAAATGTTCTTGTATCTAAGGTTGGCCACAGTCACAAGCTGCTGTTTTTTATAAAATTAGGCTGTTTCAAGAGGCAAAACAGTTATGAAATAAAACAACTTGGAAGGTGAGAATTGCTTTCTAAGCCTGTCTTCATTTAATGTGAAGAAAAATCTTTTTCTGCCTATCCTAAATAATTATCTCTGATGTAAAAGTGAGCTTGTACTGAATGTACAGTATATAGAGAATCCTGTCAAAAATATCAAGAAGAGACAGAAAGTGACCTAAAACTGAACTCTTCAATTGAAAAGCAAAACAATCTGTTAGATGCCAAGGAGAAGTCTATATGGAGCCAGTACTTCATTTGTCTTCTGTGCTTGTTGGTCAGAATAGGAAAAATGGGATCTCAGCAACCAGCACTTTTACAGCCTAAGAACAGACATAGAGCAAGAAATGGTTCTTAATTGCCACACGAGTGGAGGCTCTCCATCATTTATTTTGTCTTCAGACCCCATAATGGGGTCATGTCCGAAACTCATACTCAAGTGTTTGACCTCCTTATTTTTCATTTCTACTATGAATGCCTAGAAAAACTCTGAGAAGTAAGTTTGCCCAAGTTCTGTAATCCTGGGGTATGAAGGACTTCAAGACTCCTTGCCTACCTTCTTTAGCCCTGTACCACATCTTGTGCTCCTGAATTGTGTTGCTGAGTCTGTGCAGGGCCTGGTGGCCCTTGTACCTTTCCAGAATATGTAGTTGTTCATCTCATTCTAGTAGCTTACAGGTTTATACCCCACTCCACAGGTGATTTACATGCAGCTCCAACACCAAATACTCAATACCCTCCTTTTGTCCCAAGTTATCAAGTTCCCTCTGTCTCAACATGTGCCTTAGCACAGTTGCAATTCTCATGCCAACATTTCCCATTGCTTTTAGTACAGACATTATGGGTTGCACAGAGCTCAATGCACCACCAGTATGAACCCTTCTGTCAAGCTGGACTTAGGGTAGCTCACGTAGCCTACGAGTGTCCACCAATGGGCCACTATGTCTTAGCATGATCTATTCCAGTTAACTTTCCTCCCTCTCTCAACACAAATTTTTCTTCATTATCTGATATTTTCTCTTTAAGATATACACATTCAAGTCCATGAGCACATGAAGACTCGCACTGAACTACAGAGCAGCAAGGTTACATCTTAATGAGCAATCACACCTCCCATTGTGGAGAAAGAGTTGAGATAAATTTGATGGGTGACCAGGCTACAAGCTTTCAATTTGGGCTAGTAGCAGTCTAGTTTGTAGTATTTTGTACTGTAGAAATAAGTTTACAGGAAGGGCACACCTTGAAAAAGGGGAAATATAATGAAATTGCCATGTGTTATTCTAAGTACAGACCCAAACAGGTCCCTCTGAAACATGTTTAGCTTTAGTTTGGACATGTTTGGGCCTTTGGTGCCTGAGAAAGGGTGGTACACAGCAAAACCATTGTGATTATGGAACCTGACATGCCTCATGGGCAGGTTTCTGGAGAGTATTTTGTTTCTGATAAGCTCAGCAATGAAGCATGGAAGTTGAGACTCTGCAGATGGCAGCAGTACTTCAAACTTCAGTGCCAGAGTCCTGGATGTCAGACTATTGACTGTCAGACTCTCTTAGAGTGTTACGTGTTGCTACTCATCATCACATTGCTGATGGGTTTTTCAGTTGGAAAGGGAAAATTTTCATATTTGCCAAGCAGCAGAAAGATGTTCCTGAGAACCTCTTGGTTCTCAGCATAATCAGCTCTTACCCGGCTTTATCTTGAGTACTGCAGTTGTTACTTTCAAAACAATTTACATTTCTCAGGCTTGCAACAGCATTTGACTTTGTTGGCTTGGAGAAGCACAGCACAATAACACTTCAATAGCAAGGTCAGCTGAAGTAAAATGTTAAGGATTGCTTTAAAAAAATCCTTTCATTGTGGCAGATAGCTGGAGCTAAAGAGAGGCAGAATGATCAAACTGAATGAAACACTCCTTTATTCACAGCATACAAAAAAGACTTGAAGTGTAGAAAGTACATGGCTGTTGCATGTGGATGTTTATGAGATCTGAGAGCCATCTGGAATGTTCTGTGCTCTGCACAATTTGGCTCTGCACAGGTCCTAAAGGGTCTGAACTTAGATGTAAACAAAACCTCCCAGGAGTAATGTTAACGTCAGCAATTTTCAGCCTAAACCTCCAACTAGTAATGGACTGGGGGCTGAGTAATGGAAGAGGTTTGTGTAGAACCATAATCTTCTCCCCTGCCAGCAGAAGCAAAGGGAGAACCAGTAGAGCATATTGAGATATCCCTTTTGGAAAGGTCTGAATCAGGTATCCAGTCTTATATCTGTTGAGTTGTTCAGAGAGAAGGTCAAGAACTGTATGGTCCCTATGAGGCTGGCAAGCTCTGCTGAACACCTGAGCCTGAGACTAAATCTGACTCCCAACTTTGCTACTTCCCAGTGACATGGAGAGACTTCGTCTGAACCACATGGTCCTCAGCCACAGGAGTCTGTCAGAAAGCAACCCAACACTCTGACTGCCTTTAAGCAGAAAGATGTCAGCAAGGAGAGACAATGCCAATTTCTGCAGTGGTTCTGGAGAAAGACCAAGAACTCCTGTATGAATTACCTGTAAGGCATGATGTGAAAAACAGTTCCAGTGACCTGAAGTTAGTGGTAGTCCTCCATGTACACGAGCTTTCCAAGCCCCAGCAGCCTGTGACGCACATCTTGGAAACAGCCACGGGCAGCTTTCACAGCTGTCTGCTGCTGTTAGAGCAGAAGAGAATGTTTTAGTTGGAAGGGACCTACAGTGACATTAGTTCTCATTCAGCTACAGATAAAGGAGACCCTGTAGAGCAGTACAAAACAAAAGAAATTAGGTTTTCAACTCTGCATCCCTGACAAGATATCTCTACATATCTGGCTGATTATGAAGTGGTTTCCTTTCCTTTTTCTAGCTCTGTTAACCTGAGATGACATCTTCAGTTTGTGAGATTACATGGATGCTTCCTTGCCCTAATGCCCCTCCTATTTTTTTCCTTCTGTCTCCCTAGTAATAATTCATCTGTAGTTTTTAAATCCTATCTTTACCTCTTCATCATCTCTGCAGTTCCTAACACTGAATTTTACTAAGCTACAAACAATCCAGAAGTAAAATATATAATAAGCAACTAACCTCATACAAGTATACCTGTTTAGGCCACCTTGCAGGGCTTTTTCATGGTAATTCCTTGACCTTTAAGGCAAGCATTAGGATCTAATTACATCTACTATTTTATAGCTATTCAAGATTTTGGCTGTAAGCTCTGGTTTTCCTTCTGTACTTCTGCTACCATCAGCAGTGAGAGTTTTCACCAGCATTGCTTTGTGTACCTACTTATATTGTGATGTATCTAGGGCAAGGCTAGTGCCTTTTTCTTTTTAGCACAAAATCTTTGCACCACAAGCACAACGGCACAGGTGATCCTTGGTGGATAGCTGTCTATTTCAACATCATTACTGGGCTTCATGCCATTTCCCAACTGAAATCAAAGAGACAACACAAATTAAATAAATAGGAAATCATTTACTAGCAGGCTCAGTAAAAAATTAACTGTGAAGTTCGAGCTTTTGATTGATGTGAGCATTTCTTTGGGGCAATTTCATTGGATAGGAGAGATCTGTTGGATTTTTCAGAAGATTTGTGTCTGAGGCTGTAAATTTTTGCCTGCTAAGTTCTGTTCAATAAACAAGGAAGTATCTGCTAGCTTAGTTTGGACTCAGCGTTTTTGTGTTTCATCCCCTGCTCTGTACTATTTATAGCATTGCTGGGTGATCTTAAAGATTATGTATGCTTCAACACTAAGGGAAAGTTTCCCTGTAAAGCCTCGGGATTCATTGAGATGAAAGGTGCTACACAAGTTGCTACCAGTTTTGTTGTTTAATATACTGTGAATGGTTACCTCTCAACATAATGTAAAATTTGCCTTAGCTGGGAACTCTGTTTACTGAACACTTCTTTCACCCACAGTGTAAAACCAATGATGGCATTTGCTGTTTTCATAACAACCCAGGAGAACACTGACTCTGACAGGCTGCTAACCCCTGATGGCTAAATAGCTAAGGAGAAGTAATGTGAGAAACAATTCTGCTGAAAATAACTCCAGCCATCATCACTGTAGCACATGGACTCACTCCTGCCACAGGTCTGTTTCCCCTGCAGCAAAATCCCTCAGGTTCCCTTCCCATAGTGGTAGGTTGTTTTTTTTTTTTTTTTTTTTTTTCCCCAACTGTGTAAACTGCAGGACAAAGAGGAAGAGAGGACTTGTCAAAACCGATGTGCCATCCTGCTTCTGACATACTAAGCAGAGGGAATATAATAGAGCAAACTGAAGCTTTGGTGCCTAGGTGTTCTGGGAATTGGATTCAGAACACTCTTTCCAGTTTAATTCCATTCTAGAAGTCAGTGAGAGAGAGTGAGAAGTGCACTGTAACCACCTATGGTGATGGAAAGGCAGACAAAAAAATGTGCAAAGGCAAGAACAACAATAATGCTGGAAAGCTACATGGGACTAGACACACTGCCCAACAGAAGACCTCATCATCATCCATGTGAAACAGCTACGTACTGTCTGCACTAGTCTGTCTGCAAGTATTAAACCACAAAATACAGGACCTCCTGCAAGGTAAAACTGTGCTGAAGATCAAGAAGCATAATGACAGCTGCTAGGGCTGAAAAGTTGTCCCAGTGAATGTAAAATCCTTTCCAGTCAACAGGGGTGGAAAGGACAGAGAGGGATCTTGCCTAGGCTGAGTGGCTCTACAGTGGGTATTACGGTGTAGAAGTGAGTAGACTTGGGTATCAAGAGTAATAAGAAATTACTGAGGCATCAAAACAAGAGTCATAAGAGGAATCTAAAATAGCTTCCACTGCCTCAAACAAACATTTTCTCTTAATTCTGAGAGGATGAAAAAAATTGGCAAGAATGCCCAGTAGCAATGCAAGTTCCAAAGTTATCCCTGTGAAACCACCTGTCAGGATGGGCAAGCGTGATTAAACACAGAAAAATCAAAGACAGGGTTTTCAAAAAACCTCAGCAGTCAAATTTTGCAGACTGGTGTATATGTGGTTATTTACAAATACATACGTAGATAGTCCTCACTGGTACTACAGGATAGCTTGGAGTAGCCCTAAAAGTCACTTCACAAGGATAAAGACAAGAAATAAAGCAAAACAGGGCTACTTTTCAGGGCATACATCTGAAATGCACATGATATTTTCAGAGTTTTTAAAAGAGCCTCCTTATGCTCAAATTACTGTTGCTTTTCTGGATGGATGGCATGAATTAATGTGTTTTTCCAGTGATATTTTGAAAACTAATCATGAGTGGGAAGCAGCAATACAAGTGGATTGGATGGAGTTTCTTTTAAAATTACTATTAAGGGTTTATTTTGCTTGGTGCAGAGACTGTATGAAGAACTATATTTTGGCTGATGAGCTGGTCCAGGAACTGAACTTACAGCCAAAGGATAACCTGCTTGAGGAGTAAGAAAGAAAAATCCCTTGATTAAGTTGTTTACAGTGCACATATCCAAGCCAAGAAACACAGATGATCCTGATACAGGCCATCTGGTATGCTAAAAGAAGTGCAAACATCATTAAAGAAAACTGAGCATCTGGGGGACAGTTAAACCTTCTGAAGGGGCAGCTGGCTTCCCACCAAGTACAGAGTTAAAAATTCCATTGCTGGACTGTTGGCCTAAACCTCAGTTAAATTTTCCCAAAGTTTATGCGCTTAAGGCTGCAGAACAAACCCACGTTCATGAAAACAGAAGCAGCTTCAAATTTTAATGCAAGTGCTTTCCAGGTGTGATAATGATCAAAGCTGAAAAATCTGATGGAAACCCAGCTTGTGGTTTTGAAGCTGTTATCTGTCAAATCTGAGGCAGTGGGGTTTGTCTGAACCACACAGTCAAATGCTGCTACTCTCATCCAGTACTAAGTACTCATATTTTCCATACCTTGACATCAGCACTGCTAGGATTCCTGAATACTTCATACTTAAAGAAAAAATACACATGTTGTGCCATCTTCTATGGAGAGGAAGAAATAAGGGCAGATAGAAAAGTGACAGGTTGGAAAATAATTTGAGTGACAGCAAAAGTTATTATTGAGGAAAAGCCTTCATCATATCAAAGTGATAGCAAATGTCTAACTGGCCTGAAAGTTGTTAAGGGAAACCTGGTGGTGGTCATGGTGAGGCTGCAGTGTGTCTGACAGAAATATCCTGTCGCTGGGGATTTCTAAGGGAGAAGCTACTCTAACACCATGAGAAGCTATTATAACACCATGAGAGGCAAGGGGCTTGATTCACTTCTGTCTTGCACAAAGTAGAATCGGCTAAACTTGTGCAGACATGTACAAGGGGTCTTAAATACTGAACTGGTGTGTCTTACAGCAACATGCCCCTCAGTAAGAGAAACTGAGAAGGTGGCCTGGTGCAGCACAGGCACAAGCTGAAGAGCCACTGGGAATGGAGAAGAGGGCAGAATCAGGAAAATTGCTGAAAGTTGGGTGGGGAGGTGGTGCTGAGAAAGCTCTGGCCAGGGCCAGACAGCACAGGAGACAGGAGCTGTAGGAGTCTGAGCTCCTGGGAGCTCTGCTGCCCCCAGCACTCACTGCCCAGCCAGTCCACAGTCTGGTGCTGTCCGAAGGCTCCCTGGGGAATGCAGTAACACTTATTGCAGCTGTGGGCTCCTTCTGCTCTTTGCTTTTCCCAGTTTCTCATGTAATCTTCTCTTGCTTTCTCAGTCCTATTCTGTTTCCTTGCAGAGTCCAGAGAATTTCCCTTGGCTGCATACTTTCATTCACTCTTATCTCTAGCAGACAGCCCTTGACCTGAACTTTTAGATCATAGAATAATTTCAGCTGAAAGGGATTTCCAGAGGTCATGATAAGGTTCAACCTCTTTTTCAAATCAGAGCTGTCCTTGGTGAAGTTTCTCAAGGACTTCTCCAGTTCCCAGCCGTGGATATTGGATCACATGCCCAAAGAGACTGTGCAATATTTGATCATCCTTATTGCAAAGAATATCAGGATTTCCCTTGCAAGCGTGGCCCTTGCCTCTCAGCCTTCCATTGTGCTTTTCCACAGAAAGTGGAATGCATGCAAGTAGAGGGTGGTTTGGTGGGTTAAGTGTAATGATCTGTTTTATAAAGCCTCACATTGCTTTTGACAGCTCTTAAGTATACAGTATGGGAAGCAGAGAAAATAGGTGACATTCATGTACATGACATACGTTGTCATTTATGCCAGTTTAGCACAGCGGGTGTAAAACTTGCAGAGGATTTACGTGTGAGGCCAAGCTCTAACTAATCTCCTTCTAGAACCCTGGGAAGGAATTTCAGGGTAGTAGTAACTAAGGTACCACATTCCCTTTGTACCAGAAAGCAGCCACTCAGAAAACATGGTTTTTTGGTCTCAAAGTGCATTCTCCAGAGAGTGTAGTGCCTTAGGCTGTGTCAGACCTTCTGTAAGTTGCAGAGGTGCAAACTCTCTCCTGACCTCCTTCCTTGTCCACTAATCAACTGCAAGAGAGGATGGCAGGGAGGATGGACATGTCTGACTTGAGCCTTTCTGAAGACTGACAGGGTGTGGTTGCTGCAGCTTTCTCTGTGGGGTGATTACGGATGCTCTTGGGAATAGCAAGTGCTGATTTTAGCTGACACAGTCGTCCTGGAGCTTTGTGTAGGGATTTTCTCACACAAAGCAGAACTTGGAATTTGATTTTGTGAAAGCACAGATAGTCCTGCCTGGTACGGAAAAGTGCTGGCATTTTGTCACCTCTGAAGCAGATAATTCTTAAGTGTTGCAGTCCACTGTAATGGATGCTATGGTGAATCCTTAAAGAAAGATGTCCCTTTCCTCATGCTGGTATTTTTAATCTTCTGACATGTTCTTAGAGCTCAGATCAGTAACTTACATGCCTGTTATGCACATCTCATCCTTCTCTTCCCTTTTCAGGGGTCAGCTGTCCTGGGGAACCCATACATTTTCCCCCATTTGTTGAAAAGGACCATCACAGTAGGTAGTCTCAAGAAAAATTAGATACATACGAGACAGTTTCAGTCAGTCAATGAAAAAAACCTCCAATAAAGCATATTCTTAGGACTTACTACTGAATGGCTCCTCAGACAAACTTAGCTTACACTAAGCTTCTCAATTAGCTTACAACTGAATGTGACCCTGAGACCCAGTATTGTTTCATGAATCTGCAACAGACATTCATCCTGCAATAAACTTCCTAGGTTTGCTGCAGCTTGTTTATATGTCATTAAATTATATTTAATTAGAAATATTTATTTCCATTCTGGTACCTTAGGCCTGGCTACACTCAGTGAAATGTAAATTCATAGAATGATAGATTGGTTTGGGTTGGAGCAATCTTTAAAGGTCATCTAATCCAACTTCCTTGCAGTGAGCAGGGACATCTTGAATTAGATCAGGTTTCTCAGTGCCCCATCCCATCTGACCTGGAATGTTTCCAGGGATGTTGCATCTACTACCTCTACAGGCAAGCTGTTCCAGTGTTTCACCACCCTCATAAAAGAATTTCTTCCTTATATGTAGCCTAAATCAATAACTCTATCACAACAGGCCCTACTGAAAAGCCTGTCCTCTTCTTTCTTATAGACCCCCTTTATGAGAAAATCATGAGAAGGTCTCACCAGAGCCTTCTTTTCTCCAGGATCAACAACCCAAACTCTTTCAGCCTTTCCTTACAGGAGAGGTGTTCCATCCCTTTGATAACTTTTGTGGCCGTCCTCTGGACCTGCTCTAACAGGTCCATGCATTTCCTGTGCTGAGGACTCCAGAGCTGGACACAGTACTCCAGGTGGTATCCCACCAGAGCAGGGGGGAGAGTCACCTCCCTCAGCCTGCTGGTCACACTTCTTTGGATGCAGCCCAGGATACAGTTGGCCTTATGGGCTGCGAGTGCACATTGCCAGCTCATGTCCAGCTTTTTATCCACCAGTACCCATAAATCTTGCTCTGTGTGGGGCCACTCTCAATCTCTTCATCTCCCTGCCGGTATTGATATTAGGGGTTGCCTGGACCCAGGTGCAGTACTTGTTGAACCTCATGAAGTTCACCTGGGTCCACTTCTTGAGCCTGTGCAGATCCCTCTGGATGGCACTACACCCCTGAGGTAGATCAACCTTGCAATGATAAATTAAAGCTTATATAATGATACACACACATGCCTGATGCACAAAAATGCCAACTGGTATTTGTTTCCCTCACCACACCAGTGGTGCAGTTATTTCAGTGCAGGCTAAGTTACTTGTATTTCCAGACCTTTGGTACCTGTTAAGAAGAAAGACAAACTCTACTGGCCCCTGGCACTACCCAGATGTACTAAACACATCCCTGGCCTTGAGCTATTTCTTCCCAAGTCACTCTTGCCACAGGAAAACCTCCTTCAGGTCCTTTCGTTGAAGGAAAACCACTTTCAGGAATAGGTCTCCATGTTTATAGCTATTCCCTATCTAATATGGGCTTCTTACACAATTGCATACCTGATGTGTTCTATTGCACTGTTAATGGCAAAGAAAATAATCTGTGTAGGACAAACCAAGTGGCTGTGAAGTTTAAAGATTATGTTTAAAACATAGCTTTTTTGGGGTGGTTTCTGGGCTTGGTTTGTTTGTTTTAATTCTAGTTTGAGCATTACTCTTCCCAGACTTTAACAGACAAGTTTAACACCGGCACAAAAACTGCTGATAAAATAGTCAGTTCTTCAGTCTAGCCTCAACCACAGGGCTCTGAACTTTGCTGCCACCGAGACCTTCTTCCCTCTAGTTACTGATTCCTGGGGTATCTCATTTACAGAAGCTTCCTAGGCCCCTTTTCAGATCCTGGTTGGGTCTACTGATTCAGCCCAGTCTTATTTTGGCTTATTCCTCTGAGGCTGAGCCACATGCTAATGGGTTTCGCATCTTACTGCAGCTCTGTTAGAGGCAGAAATGCAAATACAGAGGCAGTAAATATGCAGCAGCTCCTTGTTATTTCACCTTGTGTTCTCCTCAGTGGTGCACTGTCAGTGTTCATCCCTCTAACAAAATCTTCCTGAGCAAGTTAACTCCAAGCAACAAAAATGCTGCAGTGACCACCTACATCAAAAAGCATTTGCTGAAGTCTCCTCCCCGTGGTAAGGGCTTATCTATGAGTGTAAATTTGCTACACTTGGACATTCTGAAATGGCTCTTGGTGTGAATCTAGGCTTGTAATAGCTCTAGGCTTATACCAGAACAGTTATTCCCTATTGCCTGTCCTGATTATTTTAAGTGCAGACAAACTGTAGCAGTAGCTCAGCCAGAAGCAGCAGAGAACACGCTGGAGTAAACAGGGTGCTGACAGCTGCTGGTGTTTTACATAGGAGGTCACAAAGCCCTACTTTGAGCTGGATTGCTCTAAATGTTAGTTGCTGCCTGGAGCACTCTTTACAGTAGCTCTCCCTCCTCTGAGGTGAACTGCTGTTAGCAACAATGGAAAATTCTAGCTGAAAAAATTAAGTAGCATTAGACACAACTAAAGAAAAGCTGTTCAAGGAATTGCAGCAGCACTTTCACTTCTAGAGAAACACTTGGCAGTGACGTTTGTACAGATCAGGGAGAATTTCAATTCAGTTATGTAACCTCAACTATTGTTTCAAGGGAAAAGACAGTCTTCTAAGTGTATTTTATCTGCATGTACTTTCCTGATGTAAGTGGCATCTAGATCAGCTTGTTACTACTCTGTCCATTTTGCTCCATTTTTAGCTTGAAGTGTCTCTAAGCCCAGGTGTCTTCTCAGCAGAGCAGGGCTTTGCCTGTCCCCATAGCTGATGAGTGGAACCCTCATAGTCCTTGTCTTGACCCACGAGGTTCCAGGTGGATTTCTTCCTCACCATCTTGAAATGGGGGAAGGGGAGTGAGCAGCTGTGTGGTCCTTTCTTATCAGCTCAAACCATGACACCCTGCAACTGAACTGAACTCTTTGTCTTTGCATGCCAGGCTGAGTTTTGGCCCTCACACTGAATTGCATCTCTGATGTCCCTTAATGATGATCACAGCACTTGTTCTGCCCCCATGCTGAACCTTGCAGTGAAAAGATACTTTTCAAGTACTATTGCAAAAAATCAGTCTTAAAGAGGTGGAGCTTGAAAGTATTTAATTACACAGACTTCTCGATTTAGCTGAGCTTTAAATTAAGAAACATACCTTAGAGACAAGGGGCCTGAAGGAAGTAGTGTTTCTACAGGTCTGAAAAGGTCTGAAAAGTTCTACCTGGAAGCTGGGTGTAGGAAACAAAGGACTGTGAAGTTCATGAGACAATTTGGAGGATTTGTAAGTATGTGATGGACAATACCACACTGCATTTGTGTATAGGTTGTAATGTTACAACTGGCTTTCTTACTATGAGAGTTACCCAAGCCACAGATGCTTAAAGACTGCAGCAGTGGGTTAACAGAAGTCCAGAAGTCCATGTGTCTCAGTCTTCCCTGGCAAGTGCTCAAGCCATACCACACAAGTCACAGAAGGCAAAGGCACAGACTGGGAGAATGAAGAACCACCCACCGTGAAGAAGATAACGTTTGAGCCCATCTAAGGAACCCCAGGACAGTGAAATTCCCACTGACTGGAAAAGGAGAAATATAGCCCTCATTTTTAAAAAGGGAAATGAATCCTTTATTGTCTGCACAGAGCAGAGGAATTTCAAATTACTGTTTTACCTTCACTAAAAGCATTTACGTTACTGACCTTATACCATATTATTCAGACAATTTACCAAATGATTCTTTGTAAGACCTGGGTGCTGAGTAAGAAAGTCAGGAATCTGCTGGGTGATGGGTTTTAAAGATTCTAGCAGCTGATGCACCTTTGGTCCTTCAAACTCTGTGAAGGTCACTGTATTAACAAGTGTTTGAAGAAGAATAAAGTGTCATGCTGCTCTGGCAATTCTACCTCAGGTAATGGCAATCATGTGTCTCGTGCTGTTAAAAAATACATAGAAAGTCTTGTAAAGGCTGATAGGAAGTGCTGTGCTCTCACTGGCTTGTTCATATTGCAAGTTAGATGATTTAAGCTAGACTTGAACCACATTGTGCTTTCAAGGCATTATATTTAATAGTCTAGCTGGGGCATAATACTAACTATGAGAAAACTGAAACAGTCATGAAACATCATAAAGGATGCTGAAAGACTTCATGTAAGGCCTGACATGTCATCTCTGGCTTATCAGAAACCTTTTGAAATATTTGTGTATAAAGGCTCATGGATATTTCTCTGTCTTTGGAGGTAACAGGAGTATCTAAACCTCTTCAACATTTTACTTGCAGAGGTAACAAATTTGCAAGAAACTCTGTTGCACTGGCTAAGCTTATCAGTCTGTCAAGAGAGACTGGCAAACAAGGCAGACTTCAGTTTCGTGGGCCCAGCGAGAAATGCCTTACGCTGTGAAGTCACTGACCTGATTTTAGGTGTTGATGTTGCAAGTGAATTGGCTTTTGACAGCTTCCCTTCATCTGAGCAAGTGTTGGCTTGGTTACACGGAGGTGCAGGCTGCTTGCTAATTGTCTTCTCACAATCCTGTCTGGCAAACCCACACTGTCTTTGTGTCAGCGATGAAAGCATCAGCTGGAATAGCAGCTTCTTGGCTCAGTCTTTGAAGGGAGTTATATACAGGTGACAGAATTTCAAAATGCTGTTTTTCCAGCTTAGTAGGCAGGTGAAGATTCATGGTAAGGTTTTTCTAATAAAGGCAGTGTGATACAAGGAAGTATGAAGGACAGGTTTGCACAGACAGTAAGTTCCTCTCTGTTAGGAAATGTTTTTATAGTGGCAGCTCAAAGCAACCTTGCTGAAGAGAAGAAACCCCTCCTTTTAGGTGTGCAGCCATGCACATCATGAATTCATGATCTCAATTAGAGATGCCAAGTGTCTGAATGGCTCATAGACTGGATATTGCGTACTCTGGAGTTTTAAATAGCCCATAGACCACTTTCAGAATGTCATTTAAAAGAGAACTTTTCCTTTCAGTCACTGAAAAGATAATCTTTCAGATATATGCTCACTGTGAGGGGGAACAATGTTCAATTCCAAAAGCTGCAAACTGGATGAAATAGGGTCTGAAAAATGTGAATCTCCTGTCTTCAATTTGGATAATTGAGTAACAGGTGTATGGATCTATCTTCATTTACCTACATGTATGACTCTTCAATATAGATTTAAAGAAAAATAATATCCCCCCCAAAAAAACCAATATCAAACAAACCAGACTAGCCTCATGGTTTCAAAGTTCAGGTCTCAGATCTTAGGTGAATTAAAGCTGCATGTGCAAGTCTGATTTAGCACTGATACAGATGTGACAATCTACAGTTGCCTGACTTTGTGGGTTTTTCTCAGACCACTTGCCTCAGCTGACCCTAAAAGGAAAGTGTTTTTCCATTGAGTGATGCTGAGTAACATAATACTTAAATTAAAATACTGTTTTAAAATGTTAAAGGGCAAAATAGGGCAAAATAGGTCTATTTTTTCTTCTCCCTGATTTTGGATGCAAAAGGAGAAATAAAAATTTGCTACTGCAAATTGAATCATCCCTAACTAACACCAGGTAAAACAACCATTACCCTCTGGTTGAAGTACCTGTTCTGAGAGAAAAATTCAGAAAAGATACCTAACAAGAACCAGTTAACAAAGTGCCTCTGATGAACTTCAGTAACATTCTAAGAGCTATAAAGGCCAACTATCCCATGAGAAAGAAGGCAGAGGACAATCCTTTGGCCAAGCATAAATCTCATTTTAAATGAGATTATAAAAATGCTGACTAACTGACCCAGTTTCACTTCTGCTTATAATACCATATGCTGTTCCTTGCTTACAAAATTGTAACTTCTGTTGATGTCAGAAATAGCAGTAATTTTACCTCTAGATCAGGAAAAGGCACTTTCTCTACCACACTTGCAAGAGACCTCCACAGGATGATCATAATTAAAATAATAATAGGTCTTCCAACAATTTAATTCAAGCAACTTGCTGTTGCCAAAAAAAGAGAGGTAGGTAATAAGTATAGGGAAAACACTTCAGAGGTAGGTGAATTGTTTCACAATTTAATCAGTCAGGTCTGCATATCTGCATATAAAACACAGCTTCTAACCCCTCATCGGTGGGAACTGGGAGGAGGAGGTGAGAAGAGAGGGTTTTAAATCATCAGATGAAGCTGACACCTGAATTCACCTCTTCAACTCTGTTGTTGTGGCCTCTGGTTAACTAAAATCCTTCATAATACTTTGGGAAAACCAACACTGCATTAATTCATTTACCTTTTTCCATTTTGCATCCTCAAACTGTGGCGCTTTTTGTTTTTTTGTTTTTTTACTTTTAACAACTTCAAAGTTTCCAGTTTTGTGATAATTCATGTTTCCTCAGATTAGAAATTTATCCAATATACTTTTTCCTGTTTTTCTTACGCTTTTATCTTATTTATTCCACTGAATATGTTGTTGTTTTTTTTATCTTTCCTTCTCATCTGTTTTCCTCTCACCTTTTTCCTTTTCTAAGTGAAAACAGCCTCGACATACCTTAGCTTGATGATCATCTCTCATTTCCACCCTTCATTTTCTTCCCTTTGAGCTATCGATTGTTGGATAAATAGGAATCTGCCTGTAGAATTATGTCATTTAATTAACAAAGAAGGATTAAAAAAATCCCAGTGTGATTGAAAAAGAGAGGGAAAGACAGAAACTAAATAAAACCAGTCTTATATGAAGCAGTATAGCACTTGTGAGTTGTTATTATCACAGCTGGTGACATGCCCTCTCCTGGTCATACTGCTACAAGAGCAGTTCCTTACTTTAATAAGAGGCAGGCTTATGTTCAGCTAGGAATTCAGCATTTTGGTTTGGTAAGACTAGTTTAAAGCACATGTCAGCGTCCTGAAATCTGAGGTTGGTGGGCAGGGCTGTGCTACAAGAAGGGAAACATCAGCTAGGAAAAAGTGGAATCAAGAGTCAAACTGCCCCCACTGATTTGGGGCGTGGTTTTCATGGTGGTATCCTGGAAATGCAGATCAACATTCCCTTTCCAGAAATAAAAAGGACTTCAAGAGGTGTCTTGGGTATATTGCATACTTTCCAAAGACTCCTGATATAATATATTGAATCCTAAACCTGAATAATTTAGAAGATCTAAGACAAATGTCAGATGCCATTTCTGATCTGTAGTCAAAAATAGATCACAAATACAGATTTAATCTGCAGGTAAACATTGTTGATTAGTTCCACAACTGACTCTTTTGGAAAATAACAAGTTACACTGATTTTCAAGGATAAAGTACTCTGATTTAATTATGAATATGCGATTATGTTCTTTGTGTTTGAATGGATAGTACAATAATTTTAGAGGCTGAATCCAAAATTACACACATAAGATGAATCAGCCATCTTCATTTCTATTCAGTTTGAGCTGAGCATCCTATCTTTCAGCCATGGTAATTTCTGCCAAAATTGAAGCCCCTGATTGCTCCTGCCACAAGTGTGCCCATTGATGCACAGAGCAGCATTACATCTGCTGTTGCACCACTGGTGAAAAGGCATTTTAATACCTTGAAAACCTCATAACACCATTTGCATTCTCTGTATTTATCAATAGATACAGAAGTAACAGAAGAAAGTTTTATATGCAACTGAAACTCTCTGAAAGCAGTGCCTATGGTATACACAATTCCACAGAGCACCTTTGGTGCCCATTATTCAGGATCTCAGCCCTTGTGGCAGGTGCAGTCATATGGCATCGATGAAGAAAGTTGCATTGGTTAGAATTTAATGGCCTTTATACTAGAAAGGGTGCTCAAAGTTATTTAAATAACACAAAACACTTCATTTTTGTCCCTCCCTTGTGGATTCTTTCAGGAGATCCATGGATCAGAAAGGGTGCCCCAGTCTGGAATTTGCTACTGCAAATTGCATCATCCCTAACTAATAAAAGGTAAAACAACCATTACCCTTTGATTTAAACACCTGTTCTGAAAATTCAGAAGAGATACCTAACAAGAACTAGTTAACTAAGTACTAAATAATTCCACTGAAATCTTCATCTTAGTACCAGGGCAATATAGCAGCAAGAATCCCATTTAGTGTAAAATCCACAGCAGCACAATGCCATTTTCTGCCTAATATTACCCCTGCTGTATTTGTATGTTTAAACATTCCTGCTTGAGGTTTTACACTGGTGCCTATCAGATTTCTCTCAGTTTTTTTCCAGACCTTCTCTCCAATCAGCAAAAAGTTCTTAATTTCTGATTCTGTCATCCAGTGTGTGCTTTCCCAGCTGGGTTTAAACTGGTTGGTTGCATCAACCCATGTACCATCTCCACATAAATTTATATTAAATGATTCAAAACTATCACAGGCTGAAGAACTAGCCAATGCTTGTGGTGACAACTTCACTGTCTCAGTGAAGTAGGCTCCTTGAGTTAGAGTCTTTTTGTAAAAGGAGCCTTTTTGTAAAATTGTAGCATCATAGAATAGAGCAGTTTGGTTTGGTAGGGACCTTAAAGAAGATCATCCAGTTCCAACCCCCCTGCATGGGCAGGGACACCTCCCACCAGACCAGGTTGCTCAAAGCCCCATCCAACCTGGCCCTGAACATTTCCAGGGACGGAGCAGCCACAGCTTCCTTGGGCAAACTGTGCCAGTGTCCCACCCCCCCCATAGTGAAGAATTTCTTCCTGATCTCTGACCCCTTTCAGTTGAAGTCCATTACTCCTACCTTGTCCTGTTGGTACATGCCTTTATAAAAAGTCCTTCCCCAGCTTTCCTGTGGGCCTCCTTCAGATGCTGGAAGGCCATGATAAAGTCTCCCCAGAGCCATATCTTCTCCATGCTGAACAACCCCAACTCTTAAAAACATATTTTCTTCAGGCTTGTTTATTCCTTTTATCTTGTTCCTGTCCATATGCTCACCATACACACACCAGTGGTACCAGCTTGCTCTAACAGTAGCCCAGTGGCACTAGAGCTTAGGGGTCCTGCCTACATTTGCTGGGCCCCAATTCCCTTCCCTCCCAGCAGCAGGAAAGGCAGGGGAGAAGGATCTAATGCACTCATTTTTCCATATTGTGGTCCTGGAAAGTGCCCTCAAATCAATCCTGTGGCTACTTATACCAGCTCTGGATCTTCTTTGTCTTTACAGGATAAGACAGCAAAGCAACAGTTTCAGGGTGAGTTCAAGTCTGAAGCTGATCTAGAAAAAACATCATGATGCTGTCTTCAGCTTCCATATTTTTAGAGCAGTGTCCTGCCAGTAATCAAAGTTACTGACTATTTCTAATGAAAAATTGTCCTTCTAGGGTTTTATTACTATGCACATATAAAATACAACAATTTAGCCTTTCAAATCAACCAAAAATGTTTAAATAGATGAATTTAAAATAAGACTGGAAGATAGGTGCATAAAACTACTCCAAAAAATCTGAGCCATAGTTCATAAAGCTTTGATTAAGCACTTCTAAAGAAGGGAAGTGCTCCTTGAAGTTAATGAATATTTTGCTTCCTTATCAACTTGTGGATCAGAGCTTTGATATAAACACAGCTGGTGTGTGTTCAACTACATCTTCTACAGCTCTACAAGCTACAGGATGTCATTTAAAGAGGAGATCTTGTGAGGATGTTTATTAATGCTTGAGTTTGGCAGAAGCAGAAGATGTAAGCACTTTACAATAGAAACATACACAGAATATGCCTTTAAACTCCCTCCTCAAAAAAAAAAAATTAAACAAAAAGTTGTTGGTTACATATTGCATAAAATATCACCATACTTAAAAATTGTGTGAGAAATTTGTGGGAAATTGTTAATCTGTTGACAAAGAAGTAACTAAAATTTTTATTTGCATTCACATCATAGTACATATGTTTTATTTTACTCTAAAATTCTATTACTGCAGACTAACCTTTGATGTCTATCTCAGCTTCCCACGTGTAGCTTCCATGGGAACAGTGGCCCTGTACAAGACACTGCCATGCTGCTCCACGTGTTGCAGTATACTGGATGCTGTATGTGCAAATAGTTTAATGCTGTTTCAAAAGAAAAGGAATTCTGACTCCTGCATATGGAATTCCTCCCAAAAATCTGGAATTCGGTTGATCTCAAGGTTAGGCAATACAAGAAGACATATGTAAAAGATTTTGATCTGGGGTTCAAACCAGTGCAGTCTTGGCTTCTCAGTTGTCACTGCTGGGTAAATACCAGTTTCCTTCTTCTCTACAATTCCATCTTTATTTCAAAGAAAATCCAGACACCTGGAACAAGGACATACTGTTTGGTCTCTCTCTCCATGTTCAAAAAAGAATTACTGGAAGGAAAAAGCACAGTCAGAGACCATGACCATGGAACACCCAAACATCTGCATATCTTGCAGCTAGAAGCACTTGACAGATTCAGTGATTATTTTGTCAGAATTTTGTTGCTCTTTAGTGACACTTAACCTCATGATGGACACCCAAACTATGATGCAGTTACAGTAGAATTCACTAAAGGAACAAAGAGCAGAAAGTTGTCTAGCCAGACTAATGAGATACAGTGAAGAGAGAAATAAAGTTTAAACTCTGTTCTCAACCCTCGAGAGTAACTGGGGGGTGCACCACCTCACTCTGTTTCCTGGATACTAATTTCTTGAGAACTTAATCAGATCATCCCTTTTCTCTTGAAGAAGTTTGAACACTGAGAAAGTGTTTCCATTATAATGCCATCCTGGTTGCCATGAGCCAAGCTGCTTTTTAGATTAATCAGTGGAATTTAATACAAGCTGATAGAGTAACTTCTGATTTTATTTACATTCTCAACCCTAAGACTGAAGCTCAGTCTATGGGTGACAGCATCCTCTGCTTTGGATCACAGACTTTGAAAATGCCAGTGCTGAGATAGAAATAAGGACCAACTAAAACAAGCAGTTTATGATGTAAGAGGATCTAAGTTGAACTACATTTTATGTGGTTGTTTTGTTGTACGTCTTAAGTTTGTGTGCTTATTGCACCAATAGCAGATTGTGGCTGGGACAAAACCTCTGTGATTATCTCATTCCACAAAATATGCACATTAAATATCCATATTAAAAAAAAAAAAAATCTCACACCTCGTGTTAAATGCATTAACAGGTGTGTATACATACAGACACCTAAAGATGTAACCCATAAGTTATTCCAGAGCTGTACACAAATGTTTCTGCCTATCTTTTCTCAAATACAATCATCAGCTGTATCATAGAATATTGCAACTCACAAGCAAAATAAAATGTAGACAGGAAGAACTAGGATAACTTCTTCATGAATACAAGTCTAACAGTTTAATTAATGAGCGTTTAGTGACATTTATTAATGAGTTAATCTGTTGATGCACTGCCTTGCACTCTTTGAAAAAGCTTTGTTGAGAGGTCAGTAGATGAACTCACGCACACTGGGTGAATGGTGCCTGACACCGTGACCCTTGCTGTTGGGTTTTTTCTCGTATATACATTTCAGTCCAGAGAGCTGCCCGACTTATGATACAGCATTCATAAGGATCCTAAAATAACTTCTGTCCTCCAGTTGATATTTATTTTCAGAGGATAAAAAAACAAAGGACAGGGAAATGCTGTCACTGGTGGTACCAGCAGAAGCTAGAAGTCTCCTGTCCCTAGGGCTTCATGGCATCTCAGGTAAACCTGCTGTCACCTTGATGCCTCCTCACACAAGGCTTGGCTACTTAGTTACAGTTGGTAAAGTTCAGGTGAAAGGACTAATCCAACCAAGGTGGTGAACCCCTCTGAATGGTGTGAGTTGGTGACTTGGGAACGAAAGAAAAAATAACGCTTAGGGGAAAACAATATGTAAAGTGAAGATGTAGTTCTAATGGGAGCAGTATGTTTATTCTCTGTGTAATTCTGCACTTGATATGCTGATCTGCATGTACATCCTGTGTCTAGCTGAATTGACTAAACTGACTGACACTCTCAGGCACACGGGGTGACCCTGGGGGTGCCCTACACAGGGACAGGAGTTGGACTTGGTATTCCTGATGGGTCCCTTCCTACTCGGCATTCTATGATTCTCTGGTGTGAGAGGTAAAATATATGAAAATTTTAAATAAAGCAGTGTTCCCTTAGCAACTTTTAAGCTTTTCTGTCTAAGTCAGAAAACCAGAATTATAGCTACAGCATATGCATGGGAAGGTATACAGGGTAAAAAAGGAAGCAGGCACAGATACAGACTTACTTTAACAGTTTCTTTTAATCGTTCTTATAAACTATTATAAACTAAGTTTATAAGAATATTTATAAGAATATTTTAAGACTATTTAGTTTATAAGAATATTTATTCTTTGCAAGAACCATATTTATTATATATAAATACTATATTCTGTAATTCTAAATATAACTATTTTATTTATAAAGAAAATCTTTATTCTTTCTAGGAATATTTATTCTTATAAACTAAGTTTATAAGAAACTACAGTTTGCTCTGTAGTTCTGAATGTTACTTTCTCTTTGAGGGAAACCCTTGCTGAGGTAGAAGCCAAAGTGGTTGTGAAGTTTCCCCTTTGGCCACTAGATGCTAGCCCAGCACAGCTTTGTGCAGCCCGGGCAGAGGGGGGGTGAGCAGTGCCAGGGCTGCCCATTGCCGGGCTGGAGGACAAAAATGCAGCTGAGGGGCACCTTGTGCTTCTCCTGAAAGACCAACGGATGAAAAAGACCACAGCAGTACTGGGTGCTCATAGAAAAAATGGAAACACGTAGTCTGAGGTTTAGCTGGTGGCTGCTCTTCTGTATGCAATTATTTCAGTGCAGGTTAAGGGAGGTTTATTGTATTATGAAATGTCACGCCTTGTGAAATGAATAAAAACCCAGCAATGCTAATTGCAAAACAATACTTTCAGGCTTCAGATAAGATTCGGCAGCCAAAAATACTAGGGGAAAGAAACTTAAAGACATTTTTCTGTAGTGAAGAGACATAGGAAGCATTATATATGTATATAAGATGAATATCTTAGTCAAGTTTGAATAATTTAGAAATTCTCCTTTCCATAAGTTGTTTAGTACTGGTATTTCTTTAACAGGTGTGGTTTCAGGTGGTTTTGAGAATAAATAATAAGTAGACCATAAATAAAATTTATTCTTCCTAAGAGTAGGGCTTTTTATTACATAAAAAAAAAAAAAAAAAAAAAAAGGTAGGAGAATATGAAAAAACTTACAAATTAAAAAACTTGACAGTCAGGAATTGCCAGAATCATGGTGTCTATGTTTTCTCAATTTGGTCCATGTGTGTATACATGATGACAGCCATTAAATTAATAAATATACTGTGCTTTTTCTATTTCATTTCTATTATTTCTATTTCTACTTCATTTAGTGCACATGAAATGGTAGTTATTTATTAGTCACTTTTCCATGCTACTTCTTCACAGATATACCCCTTTGTATTACTGGTCAAACCATACAAGCTCTGCTTTCAGTATAAAACTATTGTTTATATCTTTGTTGCATCCTCTGTGTTCATGGCATACACATTTTCTACCGACAGTTAATGAACTTTGAACTATTCTGAATGGCACCTAGAAGGCCAGATGATCATGTCATCTTGTTATGATGTAACATATCATCTTATCTTGTGGATAAGAGGCTGATCCACAGAGGGTAAACTCAGCATTTCTCAATTAAATTAATTAATCTCATACCCTGCACGAGGAACCAGTCCTACAGACTTTGGTGGCTGTTGAGCAAATGCATTTTACGTTCAAAGCCCCAACTGCCTTTGGCTACCATAGGTACTCAGCACCTTTGTAGGATGCATTCCAGATTTGGGAGCCAGATGAAACAGGAATGTTTGTCCCTGCTTGATGCTGAAGGGATGGAGTGGAATCAATTGCTCCACAGCATCCCTCAGCTGCATTGGGCAGCCCCCTGTCCTGACACCCTGGCCTATCCTGTCCCTTTGGGCTCCTCTGCAGCAGATAAAGTGTAGGACACAATCCTGCCACGAAGACTGCCCTGCATACCTAATTTTGAGTATTTATCCCGAAAGAGTGGCATGCCAAATGTAGGTGCTACACCGCTATCTCGTCAGCGAGGGGCACTGTTGTCATTCCTTAAAGCACCGACCTGGAAAATGATGGTTGGGAAGCTACAGGCTCTTCCTACCCAGCCCTGGCGCTACCCGAACAACCTGCCCGGCTCCGCCAAGATTGCCCCACCTGGCATGCAGGAATATTTCGGAATTAGAGACACAAAAGTGACCCCGTTGCCTTGTACACGGGTTTTTTGCTGAGGTTTTGTTTCACAGCTCTTCCACCCGCTGTGAAATTGCCCCAGAGACACCGAGTCAAGTTGGATTCAGACAGTGACTACTTGGTGTGATTCAACTCATCTGAATTCATGTAGAGACAACAAGCAGCATCTCATTTCCAGGCTCTGATTCATTGGTTTCACAAGGAGGGCCCAAACTTTAAATTTAACAAGACGAATTTACCTGTTTCATTTCAAACTCCCTCCACGAATACTGCAGACAGCCTAAAGCATCAGATCCTGATCTCCGTGTCTGTGTATGTGGAGGGGAAAAACTCCAAGAGCTTCAACAGATTTATATTAGTTGGTTCCATTTGTGCTGAACTACCTCAAAACTGTTTTAACCTTGGAACTGGCAGCTTAGTTACATTACTGTGAAGGTCCTGGTCACTGCACCAGAGATAAGATTACAGAAGGCTTTTGCTTTTAATGGCATTTCTGCCAGCTTGTACTTCTGTCATGAATATTCTTTTAAAATAGCCCTCAGAAGGCAATTAAGAAAAACAAAAAAATAAGGAGAACAAAGAGACTGTCATTAGTAATCCAAGTAGGGTTTAGTTTCTGAGAAAGGATTAACATTGAAGACAAAGAGCAGAATGAGAAGGCAATTGATGTTGTCATTATCAGCAATTTCTTCAAATTAAGCTGGCAAGTCGTGTATTCAGCATGCAATATTCATTGTGGATTGGCATTTGAAAAGATCTGTAAGAATTAAAAATAAATCTTTAGAGCAGGGTGGCAGAAATATGGTCTGGATTGAGACCGTGGGTATCAGGGTTCCACTGCAACTCTTGCTGCACAAAGTGTCACTTCGGCCTAGGGAGATCCTGGGTTTTTTCACTGTTTTTCTGATCTCTCAGGGAAAAGTCAAGCAAATGAAGTTTTTGGCAGACCAGCCTGAACTGGGGCACATGTGTTGCTTTCTGTTTTGCAGACCTATGTAGAAACTACGTAGCAGACCTCAGCAAAATGAAATGCATAACCTGGTTTAGAGTGAGGGAAACATTAATAATATTACTGTGAAAGAAAATGAGATTTCTTCACAGTAGGGAAGAGCTTCACCATGCAACTAATGGTGAGTTTAAATAGAGTATGTGGTAGGGACAGCTGAAGAATCTCAACTAATTTATATCATAATAGGATTTGCTTGGTGAGGAGCTCACTCCAGTGAGAGGAATGAAATGTCACTGAACATGTGGAATTTCAGAAAAAAAAATGAGTTAGTAGCCAATGAACTATGGTGCAATATTAACTCTGGCACTCTCCTTCAGCTCATATAATCAAGCAAATATCATTAAGAAGACGGGAAATGTCAGGATGTTGCCTGTGCCTATCCTTCATGCTCTAAGGCACTGCACTGAGGTGGTGGGCTGATGGTCTCTGGAGTCTGCCTGTCCCTGGCTTTGTCAAGGAATGCATTGAAATGCCTCGATTTTATCCTGATGCAGAATGAGAAAACTGCACAAAATCTCCCAGGATCAGATATTTGTTCAAATAATGTCATTAACAAATCTGATGGCTTTGTCCTTTATTAACTTCTAGCTTTGCTTAGCAGAGGCCACCGAGTTCACAGAGACCTTGCTGCTGCTGCCTCTCGTCCCCGCAAGTTTGCCCTTGCAGTGCTTCTCTTACCGCTTCCCACCATTCCTTCCTGTCCTGCATCTCTGCTGCTCCTGCCTCTTTCCCCCTCAGCACTCCCTGCTTTCTCTCCTGCTTTTGTCTGCTGCTGCCCACTGCGCCTCTCTTACTCCTTTTGTCGTGTCCCCCGTGGCTGTGTGTGCCCCACTCGCCCTCCC
>JAAWXA010000009.1:7186024-7285259 GCA_038090715.1 Florisuga fusca
GGGAGATTTTGGCCCCACTCAACCCACATCATCCCACTGCAGGTCACCTACTGCACCCCAGCTCATATCCAACTGTGCAAATATCCTCCTGCCCCTTGGTCTGTCAGATTTCTTCCCTTTCTTTTGCACTACCTAAACTCAGTCTCTCCTGCTTTTGCACTCTGTGAGCTTCATGTTTTTTCTCCTCTGTGTCCTGTATTCAAACCTCTCCCTCTGCATCCAAACATATTCATTTTAGGCCTTATTCACCTATTTCAGATCACTGTCTCCCCTCCAGGAGCTCAGATTCACTCTGCCCCTGGCTCGTAGACTGTTGACACAGCTGTCTGTGAAAGTATCTTTCCTTCAGATGGATAAAAACTGATCAAGATTTGGCCCTTGGTGAATTTTTGTAAGGCATGGGGACTATTTTTCATTATGGTAAAAGTGTTTGCACTGCTCCTTCTGGGTACGACAGGAGCTTGCTTAGTTGGATACACAATGCTGCATATTTTGAGGGTGTCCCTCTTCATTTTGGCCTCTTTATCTGTATCCACCCCTTCTTTGCAACAGGCAGAAAAGGAGGGGTAAAACACCTAGCCCGGGGCACAAGCTGTTAGTTCAATATAAAGAGATTTAAGTAGGAGCAATGGGAGAAGGAAACGGGCTGAATNCTCAGCCTCCCCTGCTCCTCCTGCTCCCTGTGCATCACCCGCTTCCCCTCCTGTATCAGCCTCTCCACCACGCACAGCTGCTGCTCTTCTCCCCACATCCACCACTCCCGCTGCTGCCGCTGCTCCAAAAACAGTTTTGACCAGCTCTCCTTCCAAACAATGAGGCTTTGACCTCTATCCCCTGGGAGAAGATTTCACAGCCAAACACGTCTCACTTGCAGGAGCTTTTCCTGATATTCAGCCCGTTTCCTTCTCCCATTGCTTCTACTTAAATCTCTTTATATTGAACTAACAGCTTGCGCCCCGGGCTAGGTGTTTTACCCCTCCTTTTCTGCCTGTTGCAAAGAAGGGCTGGATACAGATAAAGAGGCCAAAATGAAGAGGGACACCCTCAAAATATGCAGCATTGTGTATCCAACTAAGCAAGCTCCTGTCGTACCCAGAAGGAGCAGTGCAAACACTTTTACCATAATGAAAAATAGTCCCCATGCCTTACAAAAATTCACCAAGGGCCAAATCTTGATCAGTTTTTATCCATCTGAAGGAAAGATACTTTCACAGACAGCTGTGTCAACAGTCTACGAGCCAGGGGCAGAGTGAATCTGAGCTCCTGGAGGGGAGACAGTGATCTGAAATAGGTGAATAAGGCCTAAAATGAATATGTTTGGATGCAGAGGGAGAGGTTTGAATACAGGACACAGAGGAGAAAAAACATGAAGCTCACAGAGTGCAAAAGCAGGAGAGACTGAGTTTAGGTAGTGCAAAAGAAAAGGAAGAAATCTGACAGACCAAGGGGCAGGAGGATATTTGCACAGTTGGATATGAGCTGGGGTGCAGTAGGTGACCTGCAGTGGGATGATGTGGGTTGAGTGGGGCCAAAATCTCCCCACACACAGAGTCAGGACAACAAACTGTGGAAGTGACTGAAGTCATCTGTGAAGAGACCCAAGTTTTAAGGGCAAAGACTCTCTTTTGACTTCGTATCAGAAAATCGTTCAACAGAAGAGAGATTAAGACTGGTACTAAAGCTTAATTTCCAATTTACAGTTTCTGAGGCATCCATCTGATGTCTCTAAATCTGTGTCTCAACGGATGGTATGTAATCAAAGGGGTTGCCTACCCACACAACCATCTGGACTCCTTGCTAGACTCAGCATGGGTGCCCAGGACAAAGACTGTAGGTTTACCAGGTAGAGTGAGCCAACTAAAGAAAGGTGGAGATTTTCTGTTCCTTCCTATCCTGCCTCCCAGCCACATCTTCCTGCCACTTACTCACAACTCTGGCACTTGTTTGTACCATGTCATCCACCACATCACCCTTCCATAACCACAAACATATCCATTTCTTTCTTGTGATCAATTTTCTGCTGGTTTAGTGAATTGTTTCCTAGAAAGGGTCTGGAGAGTTTTAAAGCAGGGAGCAGGACTGTACAGCTGGGCACGGGACAGTGGAGATGAAGGGAAGATGAAGCACCATTTCTCCTCCTTATAAGCAAGTCTTTAGCTCATCTCAGCTTACAAGGCACTACACCCTGACTGAGCATCTTCCTCCTCCTCTCCAGTGTCTTAAAATGTGCTAACCAATATGTACCCATTAGCACATTGTAAGGGCTGCTCTTTTTCCTAGTCTAGACAGGCCTTTCAAGAGACATGCAGATCTGCCTTCAGGCATTTTGTCAGAGCAATCCTCAAAAGTACCTTTCAGAGGCTCAAAAGACAACTTCAGATGGCAATTTGGAATCTTACTCTTAGTGTTTAAAATACCTCATATTGTCCAGTGCAAAAGCTAAATTATTAATACTAGCTGAATTAATAGCAGTGAAAATCACTCATTAGAAATTATAATGGCACTGAACACCATAACAGATTCCCTACAGTGTAAATCAACCTGGCCCCATTTGTTTAATGAAGCTACAGCTGCTTACAGCAGCCAAGGACCTGCCCTAAAGTTTTCTTGCTTTTGCTTGTACCTAACATAACATTGCAGCTTTCTTGCTCAATTTTTCTGCCATTCTTATAATTTTTTCCTTAGAGGGCTTCGTTAGACATAGCAAAGACTGCTTGGTAATTTTTATGTCTAGCCTCCTATTTCCCTTGCTACTCCCCCATGCAGTAATTTGTGTGGGGAAAAGGTAAATCAGAGCCACATGTTCCCTTTATAAGCCTGAGATAAAGGGCAGAAGCAATGTCCTTAGCTATGAATTCACCAGGATTAGTCAAAATGCTGTTAACTATGGAGAAGATCACAGTATCAGCAAGCTTCCTCTGGTTTGCATGTTACTTTTTGGGGTGTGCTTTTTCTATCAGTATAAGAGGCAGCTGAGGGTGGTCTAACTTAGGCAGAGACCTCCTCCCCATGACAAGCTGGCACAATTAGGTGTGCCAGACCCAGCCAACCAAACACGCTGTACCTGATGGAGCATAGGCACTAGCTGAAAAGATGAAGAATGTGCAAACATTTTAGATTTTTTTTCATTGCTGCTGTAACAAAAAGAACTTGTCAAATCAGCTTTATTTTCTTGATGGAAAAATAGTAGAGAGGGATAACACAGACGTTTTTTTTCCAAGGAAATTATAGTAGTCACATAAATCTGAAAAAAAACACAAAATGTTTTTGTTTTGAAATTTTGAGATGCCACCATTGTAGCGTGTGTGTGTGTTTCTAATCTGTCTGTTTTATTTCCTGTATTGGTGAGGGAAGTTTGCATCACTGGTTACATCCCAAGGGAGTTATGGTCTAATCAGTTTCTGCATTTCTAGAACAAAGATTAGCATTATTAGTGGGTCAAAGAAAAACCTGCTTCATTAATATCGTGCCTAGGGACTGACAGTCCAACAAGTCACAGCATTGCATTGTCAGCTGTGTTCTATTCCACTGAAGTCAAAAAGATCACTGTGGAATCACACCTACATGAATGCAGACTGAAATTCATAGTCTTACTGTGGCTCCTATATCTGTTCCCAGACATGCTAATTAGCATTTCCCTGTAGCCTGACCATTGATCCACCTAAATACCTGATGAAGACTGCAAAGCTGACTGTTTGAACAGGTATTTAATTCTTCCCACCAGATATTTTTAGGAACTATTTGTTTCATCCCACATTTCCTCAGTTTTTCATCTCCATTTGAAGTGACATGTTCTCAAAACCATGTATGTCCTGTGCTCACATCTACACTGGAAGTTAAAGCCACAGGTCATTTTAGCACTTCAGGTAGTGCTCTTGCACTAGAGCTTCTGGCTGCTGCTTGTTAGTAACATATTTTCTTAAAATCAGTGTTGTACAGAGTGTTTTCAAAAAAAGTTTTCAATACCTTCTAATGAACAGTTGATCAGCATGCACTCAGCAGTTCAGGTATTCAACTGTACCACCTGTAGCCATATGGCTTCAAAGATGAGTCTTGTTTTCTGCCAAACTAAGATTGTTTCACGGATTTAGACATAGCTGACACAGATACTGATTTTTTTTTTCCCTAAATCAATATTGTTATTCATCTCAGACTGAAAGACTTGGGGGATTTTTTTCTCCCACTTCATTTTGAGCTCTGAGACATGCAGTGTCTTCCTGAAGCTGCTAGCACTGATCCTCAGTGATTAACACATTGATGTCTTTGCTTTAAAGACAGAAGACACTCTCACAGTCATACAGTGGGACCTCCTAATACAAATATCCTCCTAGGACACTTCTATCATCTGGTTCAAGTTCTGCTCAGAGCCACCATGCCTTGCTGTAGGCCTTGTTTGACAGGAAATACTGCACCTGAAGTACAGCAGAAAGCTCACCAATGTAACTGTCCTCCTTTCAGCAGAAAACTAACTACGACTGCAGTGTAAAACCCCAGAGAATATTTTCACCAGCTTGGTGGAAACTGCTGGAGTAAATGAGGATATGGACACGTCAGCTTACAACATGACGAACTTGGCTGTGAACTGAAGTGCACCAGCACCAGCCACACGCAGTCACCCAGCATAGCCCAACATAAACATGAGGTGGTTGCTTTTTCTCCTCCCAGGGCCAAACAGTCTCAGGTTACTTCACGCTGACTGTGGGCAGAAGTGTGTCTCTGCACTGGAAGCTTCACAACCTTTGATGATTTAATGTGTCTGTACCCTGAGGACAGGACTAGGTACTCCTGGTTTTCAGTCACAACTCTTGATCTTTTTAAAGACTCACTTAGCTCTTCTTTACTCATTTCCTTTCGACCTTGCTGGCTTAGACCAGGCTTTGGTCAGGTGAGATGGCTCTGGGAAGCTTTCCCACTGTGGAGATAGCTACTCCATTACCTCTGTTACTGTACATTTGTTTAATTAATTGCTCATTTTGTTCCTGAGCTGTTGTGCTGCCCCAGTGCACTTATGGTATGCATGAGTGCCTAAAAGGTGACGAGGCTCCTAGGGAGGACTCTGTCCCTTTCATTTATTTATAGAAGTTGAGCACATGATCCCTTATTAATTGCAGGCACCATTCACGCAGCCTGACTGGAGATAAAGTGGCACAGGCTCCAGCCCCTCTCAGCTGGCACTGATGGCAAGTGAGGCAGCAAGGGCCACGCTGCAGAGAGCAGGACTGATCAACCTAGATCAGGAAAGCAATTAAACTTTATGTGGCATTTGAACTGTGGACCTGGAGGTGCACAAAATAGCCTTTGGCCACTCTAAGATCTTTTTTTTTAAGTGCTGTGACTACTTAACAGAGGTAATTGTATGAGCATAAATCAAGGGTCCTGTTATTCCTCAGGAGGCCAACATTTATCACAGCAGACCTTAAAATGAATTTGAAGCAAAGAAATTATGAGAATTTATGTAGCAAATGACTTATTGTCAACAGGCCATGTAGCAGAAGCTTCAGCAACAGCAGCTGAGACAAGGAGCCTCATCACTACACGGGCTTGTATTTAAGCACTGAACTATGGCAAAAGTTGACAAATGTTTCTTCCAATAGGACTTCTGGCTTAAATAGCCCAAGCCACCTGATCTCTTCCCTGAGCTGCTCTTTGGGATGTGTGTTCACTTTTGGAGTGCACCAGGGCCTGTCAGGCAGTCTGGGACACCATCCAAGCCCACGAACAGCTACAACAGCAAACCAAAGAGGGGCTGGCACAGGGTGGGAAGGGGAGAGGGTGTGAGGTCTGCTAGAGCCAGCACCACTCCTAAACCCCATCCTTGTCAGCATAGGTCCTAGCAATTCACAGCCCTGGGATCTTTGCTTCTCTTCTGCCCACAGACAATTTTGTGGCTTCCTCAGTCACTGAGCTGGGGATTTCCAGGTGGACTTCATCCACCTTCCCAGTCGCTGGTGTGTGAGCAGGGAGTGGATACAGTGGGGTGGGGGTGCTGCACTTAAATAAAACATGGTCAATAGTTTTTGCTATTGTACACATGCAGGGCAGGAGATGGGAGGAGGTGACAAGAAGTTGTCCTCCATAGTAGATCTGTGGCTTAAGAGAGTCCACCGAAGCATAAAATCTTCCTTGCCAGTCTACCTCAGGTCCAGCACAGAGAATTTATTGTCCTGGATCCAAGCCCAAGGACTGCAGCTTTGGCTCTGCTGCTATCAGAGTAGTCTGGGACCAACATTTTACCTGTAGTTCACTTTTCACCATCTGTTAAACATCTTAAGACATTTGTGCTGTACGTCAAACACGCCGAGTTCTGTATTAGATGGATTATAATTAATGAGTAGTTACGATGTGGCTGTTGGAAGACTTCCACAGAAAGTGGAGCTTCTTTTATCCTCAACAGTCCTGCTCCCCCTATTCATCCTCTGCATGCTTCCCGTGCTGAATCACACAGCACTGATCTGGATTTCCTTGTTTGTAAGCACTGCTTTTTTCCAGCACAAAAAGGAGATGCTAAAGAAGGTTGTTGACTTCGTGTAATTTCTCTGAGGTGCTCAGATACCAGCTGCTGAGCATAGTCTTGATAGATGAGATTAGATAAAGAAGGAGTCAGATCAAATAGCAGTTTTCTGTTACTACCTTCCAGACAGTTGAGATGGAGCTCAGATACTAATGTGATGGGCATCCTAGAAACACCTAAGAAAGATAGGTCATTGAGAAGCAACTAAATAAACCATTCTCTCCCCCTACAATTGCAGCCATACAGATGCTTTCCCCCCATCCCATTAAACTCTTCTCTGTTCCCAAGAGGCAGTGGCCTGGGTCTCTATAGGTATAATATTTCTGTCTCTTTTTGTTTGTCCACAGTGACTGTTGGAAAACTGGGTTTAAAGAGGATATGTAGAAAAAATGTGAATTTGTGCATATGAAGCTTTAAAAATTCATTAGCAAAAATGCTACCCCTTTTTAAAATTATCAAGAATGATTAGTCAAATTGCCAGGATGTTTGATTAGAGCTGGGAAGTCTGTGAAATGTACTTACACTAACAGGTTGAATTTGACAATGTTTTGTGAATTAATCCTGTGCCTTGGAAAGTCTCTCATACATATTTTGTGTTAATGAATGGATTTCACAGATAATGAGTACTCAGTAGCCTGTTAACACTAAATATGTGCAGAAGGGTTCTGCTCTATTGGGATTTAAACCTTTTTCTCAGCGGAAGAAAAAGATTTGCCATCTAGTTTTGATCAATAGAAAAGCATAACTAGCTTCCAGGAAAAATTCCACAGAAGTTGTCGTGGGAATTGTGCTTGGAAGCATTTTTGGGAGACATGCTGAGAAAAAACGGAGAATCAAATCTTCCCACATGAAGACACAATATTAGAGAATTCCAAGCACTTTCATCCAGATACATTCCAGGTCATCCTTCTCCTCTGTCCTGTTCCCTGTGTGTTCTGACAAACCATTTGCACTCAGTCCAGCAAAATGTAGAGGATTTGGGACCATTGTATCCATGTAAATACAATTTTCACAACCTTCCTGGGACCCTTTTCCTCCTGGTCTTCTACCCCACTGGGTCAGAGACTCTGCCCATCATGAGAAATGTGAGAAGAATTTTGTACTTTGGTTCTGAGATCAGTCCAGGGTTGTGCTCTGGGTATGAGAGGTAAACTGCCCCACGCTCAAGTCAGAACCTAGACAACAGAGTATGCCTGAAGAAGGGCAGCATTTGTAGAAGGCTTCACCTGTTGTCTTGAACAAGAAGGACACCTTGTGACCCACAAACTTCTCTTGAAGTTTCTTCTTGAGTTGAGTCTCTCCACCATGGAAATTAGCACACCATAGAGGAAATGACCATAGTAGATCAAAGAAACATCCCCCTACATTGAGCCAGCACAGCAGCAGTGTCATTAGTTACTTGAAGATATCAGACACTGTAGCTGGACTCTAGACTGTGACACTGGTGAGGCTGTATTGCTGCCTGCACTGTTTAGAGCTCCTGTGTGTCATAGCATGTCAGCCAGCTCTGCTCAGGGATATGCAACACTGAAGCGAGTAAGAGGAGATTTCTAGAATCTCGTATCTCTTGTAGCATCACAGTTCCATAAATCCTAGCATCCTTTCCTCGGGAGGAAGTTTCTGGCTGCCCTTGGCATCATTCAATGATCTATTTGTGAGCAACTGTTTAGGCTCTGGACCAGTGCCCAGTTTCCAAATCCCATACACTTTGTGCTACAAGGGGTGCCCCTTCTGATCCTGGTGTTTCTCTTCCACCTTGGGCTGAGATGACAGAGGTTTGGGCCAGAAACTTCTCCATTACCTCTCTGGTAAGAGTCAGTTCTTCCGATGAGACGTGGTCTCCAGAAGTCCCAGGTGTGGTGGTGTGTATTCCAGATTCCACTTCAATTATTCACACAGGGCTGCAGTGAGCTACCTGCCACTCAGACAGCCTCTCTCTTTCACTTTTCTTTTAAATAAGATATGCTCTCCTCTAACAACAGAGAAAGGTCTTAGGAGCTAACATGTATTTACTCTAAGTGGGATTCTTGATCCTACCCTTTTGAAAAGGACATCTCCTCTAAGGTATTGGCAGCAACCCCAAAGACAGTTTTGGTGGAAAGACTTGAACCGTTTGTATTGATCTGGCGATTAAACAAGAGCAAATCTCTAGACATCTGTCCCTCAAGTTTTAGGGACTTTGAGGCCTGCACCTAAGCTTTGAGGCAATTGTGTTCTGTAGGTTTAAAATAAAATGTTTTCTGTTTTAAAAACACAAGGACACTCTAGCTGTGAGCTTCTTTTTGTGCTGAAAGATCAGGTCTCCTGAATCCTGAGAGTCCAAACTGAACTGTTCAAAGCCTTGGGGCTGCTGTTGGTTTTTTCTGACTGGGCAGAAGTGCTTTTGTCTTGTGTTCACACACCTCAGAGAAGATCAGCAGCTGGCATCCCTGTACTGGAACCCAGCGAGCAGCAGCCAGTGCTGTTCTGCACATCTGGGGTAGCTAAATGTACAAATGGTCAGACAGAGAGCCTTTCTGGACTACTAGGAACTATGCAATAGACTAATCAGAGATGGTATTTAGAAAGAGATTTTTCCAGTGTAGTCCCAGAAAGTCTTGGATTCCACCTATAAAAGGCATACTCTGACTGGTGGCCCAATGGCCATGCCTTGCCCACAGAAAATTCCTTTACTTTGCTGGAAATGGGAACAGCTGCTAGGACTGCACACAAGGCCCAGCAGCTGAATGACCCCTCTGCTGCCTGTCCATAATCAATTATTAAGAGTCAGGACCAGGCACTGTCACATCCACATGACCTGCAAGGCAGGGTGTGGGGAGAGGTTTGCAGAATCACCTGGAGAGTCGGAGTTGTTCTGCTCCCAGGGGGCACGTGTGGGGGGGTGCACTTTGTTTTACACTGGACTGCCAGGTCAGACAGGGCCAGCAAGACAGTAGATCATACAGCTTTTAGCTGTGCTCAGATCCTACAGAGCTTTGTAGGATCAAAAAGGGTGAACGGGCATCAGCTATGCCAGCACTAATAGCATCATCTGGATTTTCCCTGTGAGGTAAGGTTTTGTTTGTACTGCTTAAGCGCAGGTACTATAGTTGAGCTGAAAAATGTGCATTTTTATATAACAAGGCCAAGACACAGTAAAGCTTCGTTTTGTCAAATATCTCCACACCTACTGCATAGGCACTTGCTTCTGAGTTCATGAGCCCCAGTTAGATGACAAACGTGCTGGAGCAGCTGCTATTGGAATGAGATTTACAGCAGTCAGAGTGCTTAGCATGGGGATAGTGAAGGACACCAGAAATGCTGGGGCATGTGTGGGGCCTCACCCTTCTCTAGCACTCAGGTATTTACTTGTGGCCTTGAGTTAGGTACCAGTGTCCAGTGGGGATTCATAGCACAGGAATTATTTCCTAGAAGTAGTGTTCCCTTTGGACACAAGTAACTGGCCATCAGACATGTGCTTGACATTGTAACCAACCTAACCATTAGAGCAATGCACAAAAAAGGCAGCAGCTGTAACCACTTTCCTTCAAAAGCAAAGCTGGAAGAGGAGGCAGCCACATGCCTCATTGTGTGTTATGGCTGGTGGTTAGCTCCCACACCAAAGAAATGTCAAGAAACAGAGCAGTGCCTTTGAATCCTGGTGCTGCTCATCTGCTTCCCAGCTCCTGCAAAGTCTGTTTGTCAGCCGTGGTGCTGCAGGAGCCTGGCAGTGATGCAGTGTGTGAAAGCCATCATGCCTGGTAGTCAGTCAGGCTGTGCAAACAAAGCCCATGCTCACATCCCTCCCAGGACACATTTAAGAATGTCACATTTTTCACAAAGGCATTTATAAGAAAAATGGAATTCTTGGAGTAACTTTTCCTAAATTTCCAGCCCTCCAAAGTTAATTGTGTCCAGCCAGCCTTGTTTGGGTTATCTGTAAAAGGTACAGACTCATTTGGAACGGTTTGTGTTCAGGTACTGTACACCTATCTGACCACGTAACCTTACTGCCTTTTCACACCACCTTCCTGGCTGTCTCCCTGTGTTGTAGTGGAACCACAGCACCAGCTTTGCTAACAGTGTGTTATCACTGTGGTTGTATGAGGCAGTATCAAGTGTTAGCAACACCAAATATCTGGCAATCATGAATCTAAGCCACCAAAAGACAAGTTTCCTTTAAAAACAAATGTTTTTAAGAAGTAATAAGTGTGTAGGAGTCATTCTACCTGACTTGTTGCATTTCAGTATTGAGACTCTTGCTTTCAAGATTTTCCCCTCCATCACCGTGGTTAGAAATAATATTTTGGTCCATGAGCTGGGTGTGTGAGAAACCACTAGATATCTTGAGGCTCATTATGATTTGTTTAAATTGACAGTGTTGTTCAGCTGTGGATAAGACTATCTGGCATTTAAACCCAGTTTAAAAAAAAAAAAATTAAGTAGGTGGAAAATGTCACCAGACTGGAATGGTAGCTGACTTTGCAAAGGTGTAAAGGGCAGTGAAGGATGAGTGGTGCCAGCTGCCTGCGCAGTCCCTCAGCTGCCACGAACTTCACTCACAGCCTTGGACAAGTCACTTGGCTTCCCTGGGCCTCAGTTTCTTACCCTTGCAAAGGGTGGGGCATTTCCTCACTAAACAGAGGGATCTCCCAGCAATGGGATCTCCTGGGACTCTCCCAGGTATGTCATGAGAGAGACAGGATGGGTAGTAGAGTTTCTAAGATTTGTTCTAAAAGGTCAAGGTAAAAGAGAGTTAGGGTTAGCATGGATTCAGAAATGGAAATTTTTATTATGTTAAAACTGTTTCAAGAAACAAAAAAGATACTAAGTAAAGTGTTTCCCTTTCCCCCAGAAAGACCCCTACAACTTGATTCTGTTACAACAACTTGTAAGAAAAATCTTATTTGTCCTTCTTCTTCAACTGTTCTCAAATATGAGTGCTTTTTCTCATTTTATTCTGAAATTAAAGCTGCTGAGCATCTTCATCTAGCTATAAAACAGAACTGCTTGATTAATACTAATTGGTGGACATTCATTTTAGTTTTTGGTCGTCTCTCTAACAGGGACAGCAACAAGAAAGGTTGAAAAGATACCGCTGGGAAGGATACAAAGAGGAGTTTGTCTCCAGAATTCATCAAATTGAATGAATTACTGGGAAGATCCCTTCAGGTCTTTGCACTTCAAGTGAAATAGCTCTGCGTGTCAGCAGTGCTGCCTTAGTTCAGGTGAAATGATTTAGTGAGGCCTTTAAACAATCTGTCTGGTCTCCTTGTGAAAAGATCAGTCAGGCTTCACCAGTGAGACTCTGCCTGGCAAAGCCAAACTCAAGGGGCTCTGTCTGGACCGAGCCGGGGACCCCGTGCCTCAGACAGCGACTAAGGGTTCGGCTGCCTCCGAGCTCATGCAGCTCCCTCCAGCCTCTCTTTATTCCCCGCCAGTCTGCAACAAAGCTGAGTTATGAGCACAGTAAAGAGGTACCTAAAGGAGAGCTAGACCATGTTTTGTAACCAACCTTCCAAAGCTCTTGTGGGTTAGCAACACGGTTCCATTTTGACTCATCTCTAGAAATGAGCTTCCTTTCTTTCTGCCAAAAAAGGGGACCTGCCAGCCAGTGTGACGCAAGGCGATTTGTCCTGTTTATCTGATGACTTTGATAAGGTGTAGAGATTACTGCTCTTACTTCATTCTAAAGTACCCATTTGTTTATACGCTGTAATCCCCGGTGACTTTTTTTTTATGATGAGAGCCTGAACGTGACAATAATTTGGAGAAAAATCCTGCTTGTAAAACTAAAAAAGGCCTTTCAATATGCTCTTGGTGTCTATTCTTCCAGCTTGCACATTATCCCTCATCCTGGCCCCTCTCAGCAGTCACGAGATAAGCTTCGAAGAAACAAGGCCGTTGATTGACGGCTCATTAGGAGCTGCAGGAGCAGCAGAAGGGAGCCCACCAGCAGCCGGGGTTTGCTGCCTGCCAGGCCAGGAGGCTGCTGGTCAGCGCTGGCCTGAGAGGAACAAAGACTGCGGGAGACACCGGAGGAAAACAACATGAAATTTTCATGGTGCAGGAGAAAGGCCAGGTGTAATGGATCAGGGCCAAAGCCTCCCCTACCCCCACTGCCCCGCCGCCTGGATTTGCTTTCTATATATAGGCACGAACGGCGTGTGGGTTGTGCCACGCAGCACGTACACACCAGCACAATTTCAGGGGACCCTGACTTCTCCTTACCAGACTGAATTTATTTGTCAATCCATTTACAAGTGAAAGGCTCCAAGTGTGCACACTGTTAATATCCATATGTATTAGATGTCACAGCTCCAGACTTAGATAAGGTCACACACACGGAGCCAAACTCACCCCTGCAGTGCAAGCTGGGCAAAGTTTACTAGGAATGAATTTGGCCTAATGTGCTCGCCTGTAGTCATGTTTGTTTTTACAAATCCTGTTTATCCCTCATGTAAGCATAATCCTCATAGTTAGAAGACTTCTGCCAGGCACATGCCAATCCACCTTCGACCCAAGAGCCAGGATGTCTGTTTCTTTAACCTCCCCCAGGGGTCCTTCAAGCCCAAGACCCCTGGTTCATGCTGGAGGGCACTTACTCCTCAGACATCAAATCCCCTTCTCACCTCGCAGGGCCCTCCCTCAGTCCTCTGAGTGCTAAACGGTAGAGAGGTGGTTGTAACAAATTAATGCAAGAAAAATTAGGCTTTGCCCTTTGAATGCAATGTTATCTGACAATAGCTACAAGTGGGTTTTAATTGAAATTTCCCAATGGCAATTCTTTTTCTTTCCAATTTTCCCTCAAATTCCCTCTTTTCCATGCTGATGAATATACTGTTTAATGAGTAGGTAGGTGTGTCTGATGTCAAAGATTGTATTATTTCTATTCCTGTAGTCCTAGGCATACTCAGAACAACACAGTTATCTGTCTTATCTAGTAGCCATCTAACTTCTAGTAGTTATCTAACTTCTAGTTATCTCCTATCTCCATGAACAGCAAAATACAATGGATTCAAATTTATCTTTTGTGAGCTTCCACACTAGTAGAAATTCACTATATAAGTGGATTAGTATGGCCAAATTTTGTTTGGTTTGGCATTTTAATACATTAAGTACATGCAGAAACTTTTGTATAATATTTCTAAATCTGCGGCACACCAGAAACACCAGACTTCAAGAAAAAATTCTCAAAGGAGGTAGAGGTGGGATGCAAGAGCTGCTGATAAGACTGTTCAAGCCTAGTAGCTCTCATACTGTGCTGAAATTTAAGCAACACTTCTATTTGCATAAAGACTTGACAGGTTGAGGAAAAGACTGTTTTGTGAAATGGATAGACTGAGACCTCAGACATTACTATGGCATGGAATTTACTGATAAAACCTAAGCCCATGACCTCCATTCCTCACACTAAGCATAGATTAATACTAAACTCATTTAAACTAGTGGTGTTATGTGCCATAAAACTAGGATAAACAAGAATATAACCTAGCACTCAATTTCAGATAAAGAAAAGTTTCTTTTCCTATAATTCTGTAACAACCTTCTTTAATTCTTTAATATGCTTTGTCCTCAGATCTCAGAGTTACACAGGTGTTGCATAAAATTTTGTCTTTATTTTAGCAATAGAAACCCTGACTTCTGAACCAGGCAAGGTGATTTGCCTAAGATCCCCTACAGATTCATTCTGAGTCACTTTTTACTCTTTTGTCCTTCTGTTCATGCCAGATCTAATTTTACTTTCACTTAACCTTTTAATTTACTTTTTTTCAGAAAAACTGCCTGAAAAGTGCTATGTGCTGTAAAACACAGCAAATTAATAAGGACTGGAGCCTGCATACAGAAATCTGCTGATTTCAGTAGACATCTGGGTATGGGAATCAAGAGCTCTGAGAGAATAACCTTACCCACAACTATAGCAGAAAGCTTGTGTGTGCATGTGGAGGCAAACACCCTTTCAAAAATTACTACCGCAGCACAGCGATACACAAAACGGCACGAGATGTAACCTTTCTTCTAGATTGTAATCCACCCTTTCCCTAAGTGGCTGCAGTGAATTGAAAGGAAATATTGAAGCAAGCTGCTCATTCTTCTGGCGTGGGGCTGTGTGGGCTTCCTCAAGCCCCACACCACACAAAGGCGAGCACAGCTCTGCAGGGACCTGGAGGTCCCGGGGGCCCTGCACGGGAGCTGCCATATCCCTCCATTGTCAGTTCCCTTCGAAAATAGTCTAGGGCTTTACAAAAAGCCCAAAACACAATAGTGTGACTCAGCAGTTTGGATCTGCAGGCAACCAAGACAGCTCTGTGAAGGTGCTGCTGCTTGTGACCGAAAAGAGGGGCGACTCCAGTGCCACCTACTTTGAGCCTCGCTGCACAGTCAGCCTTGGGTAAAGGAGCCCAACACCCCTGTGTCGGTGCCACCACTGAGATGCTGGATGCCCTTGGGCAGACCTATCAGCTCTCATGAGATGAAGAAGTAACAGGCATTGAAGGAAAACATATCTAGAAATAATGTAATCATCAAATCTGCCCCAAGACTTTGGGAGGCCAGCTAGCACCGCAGCTAAATATCATCAGGCAGGCAGACGAGGCACTTGTCTCAGCTCCCCTGTCAATAAAGTAGTTTGGATGCTGCCTTGCTTGCCTGCCTCCCTTACCATAACTATACTATTTTTAAAGTTCTCTGACAACAGAAAGCGCCAACTACAGCTAGCAGCCACAGCTAGTACCACTCTGTGGCAGTGCTGGGGGCCAGAATCCCCTTCCTTGGCAGGAGAAAGTAAGAGAAAGACAACTGAAAAATGAGACCAGGTGGTAGAAAGCAAAGGGACTGGTGGAGCAACAAAGGAGACCAGAGGATAAATAGACAAGAGGAGAGACAGCAGTAGTGAACAGAGCAGAGATATGAGAAAAAAAAGGTAGCAGAAAACTAACAAAGGAGAAGGAAAGGGGAAAAAGAATTTGAAGGTTGGCTTAATCAGAAATAGTACATCTGGTTGGTCCCCTGGGAAGGCGAGCGGTGAGTCAGGTCAGGCATGAGGCTGTGCAGCACCAGTGGGGAAGGCAGGGTGCTTCCCTGAGGGGAACAAACCAACCCTGAGTCATATACACACAGAGAGCAAACACACTGCCTGTCCAATGCCTACAGCTCCCTGTGCCCCACAGGTTCCAGAGGGGGAACCCATAGCTCTCCGCTGGCTGCTTGGCTCTGCTCACCCCTGTGTCTCCCCCCTTCTCCACCCTCTCATCCTACCATTCCTCTGAAACCAACAATCTGTCTGCTGTCTATGCAAAACCCTGGCTAAACCTTTAACTGCCCCATGTTTGTGGGTACCCAGTTGGCTTTCAACATTCCCCTTTTGTTTTCCCCCAGCCAGAATATCTGGGTAAGATCTTAAAATCTGTGACAATGCTCAGGTGTAACTTCAGTACCCCAAGGTACACACGGACATTTGAAAAGACTGTAACTTGGGGCTCAATACTTTCCAATAAAGGGGATCTTTGAAATGAAGGGTGCTACTTATTCAACTGTAAACTGCTTTTTCTATGTAATTTTCGAAGCCATCACATTTATGTCTCCCTTTAAAGAGGAGACAACTCTTCTACTTTGCTGGGCTTTCTGTTCCAAACTGCTCCATTTTCAGTGAGCACACACACACACACACACCTTTTTTTTTCACAAAAATAGATCATTTTAAAAATTGGAAGCAAATAATGAAAATTGGTCCAGAAAGTTTCATGTTCTGTTATGAGTTTTCCACATGTGTCATTGCCTCTGCACACCCTCAGCACCAGGCAGGGAGGGAGGATGGGGAGTTTGAAGGAAGACAACATCCCTTTAACAAAAAGGGCAATAATACCATTTGCCACCTGCTGCACCCTTTGAAGGAGCTCAGAATATTTTTCACCACAGCATTGTCCATACCATAAAACCACAGAACCTGAAGCACAAACCAAGTGAATGGAATTCCACTGTAGCATCATGCCTTTGGCATACCCAAGATGCAGGCATCACCTCCCTGATTTCCTCTGCAGCTCTTCCTGCCCTTTCAGTCCTGGTAGTGGGTGACCCGCTATATTTTCATGTGGAGACCATACTAATGAAATAAAGATTGTGAGAAAAAAACAGTAAACACCTCTCCAGATTTAAGGAGAGACTTTACTGTAGTTTTGTAAGAGGATCTCATCTATCTCTTTAATAAGTAAAGAATTTGGGTGACACAGGACCTTCTTGTCTCCAGTAGAGGACATTTTTTCCCCGGGGAACCTGAAGCTCAGTTATTAAAAATGAAAATCTGTCTCAGACTTTCGACTCAGTTCTTGGAAACACAGGCTGTTAAAAAGGGGAGAGTTAAAAAGGACCCAAACCAAGGGACCCTTTCCAGATAGAGCTTTTCCACAATCTTGGTACCAGGACGCCTGCATCTAACTGCACAGAGGAGAAGAGGTGAGCTATGATGCTTGTTTCATATCACACAGAAAATGCCACATTTCCTCTTAGCTGTTGCCTACCTGGAGTGATGAGCTGGATATTCACAATCCAAACCTCAAAGAAAACCTCTTCCCAAAACTGCCTGGTGCAGCTCCCCAGGCTGGTGTGGGAAATGGGTTTTCACAAGCATTAGAGGTACTGGGATGAACTGGTGAATCATTAGTTGCAAACATTCCTTCAGGAAAATTGTAAGGCATCCTCTTCAGCCAAATTATTTTCATACTCTTTTCCAGGTCTTGAGATTTCTCAGAAACTTGGTTTTGTTTGGTTTTTTTGAGGGGTTGGTTTTTGTTGTTGGTTTTTTTTTCCTACCCAAACTATAAAACTCTACCCATTCTAGTTTTACAGGAATTTGGAGATTATTTGCCACTGGATTTACAGGGAGAAGAATAAGGTCCTCAGTTTTATCTTACTCCTCACACATACACATAAAAAAAGCTACATTTACAATGAATACAGTAGTGACAAAAAGTCAAGGAAGAAACTTTTCTACAAAAGGTGGATTTTTTTTCCTTCAAAGCAACCTTTAACTTTTGTGTTTTATATAAAAACTTAGAACACAAGGAAAATCTATTATTATCATTAGCTGAAGACAATAAAGACAAAGATTTAAAAGTACTATAAGAATATTCTATGGATGGCGAAACAGATTTATATATGAAAGTGGAGGGCCTGAATGTACAAATGACAGAGACCCTGGTTAGAGGTATTCTGAGCTGACTGAATATTCAGTATCTTGTAAGCCCTTTATGAAGCTGACAGGAAAACCTGCAGTTGTAGGTTTTCCTATGAAAACAAACTATTTTTATATTTTTCTATTCTATATTTTTAATATTTATATTTGTGTAAATATATTTAATAAATGGATAATGTGGAGCTCTCAGAAGCTTCTAGAAATACAGAGTTCCTTTTGAACTATTGGCAGAATTAAGCAAGTCTAGGTTTATTCCCACTTTTATGCCCTAGCTTCAATTTAAATTTTATTGCACCCAGGACTTAATGCTCCACTTTGCTGAAAACTCTCAGTGGTCCCATATTGCAATACGAAAGACAACACTCAGCACTGGGGGTCAAGTTCCTCTGCTCTGTCTTCACATTCAGGATTGTAAAGCTCCAAATATGCATGTTTTTGAGGTTAAGCCTCAAGAAGTAATGCTGAGCATTTACCAAAACAAATGCAATACTCTGCTAATTCCAGACAGCAGTGCACATAGGCCAACATGCAGTCTTTGGCAGTTCTTTGCCAAAACACATGATGCACAAATGCAATGTTCCTGTTCTGTGAGATGGGAATGGTAATACATCTGTATCCTCCTGGGAGCACATGCAATGTACTTTGTTGGGATCTGATTCTGCAAGTACTTCTCTATTTTATATGCTGTGAGTAGCACTGGTAATAATAAAAGCTCAGAAAATTTAGAACCTGTTTTTTTCCCCAAGATAGCATTGAGCATTGTCATTAGTTCAACAAGCAATGAAAAAATAGACTAGAAAATTTAAAAAAAAAAAGAAGGTATCACTTTGATACTTTGAACTCGTTATTTCAAAGGAATTGTCATCCAAGATGATCTGCACAGGTTGTCCAGGGAGGCTGTGGAGTATCCATCCTTGATAATATTCAAAAGTCATCTGGGACATGATCCTGGGCAGCCAGCTATAGATGACCCTGCTTGAGCAGGGAGTTTGGACCAGATTGCCTCCAGAGGTCCCTTCCAGCCTCAGATGTTCTGTGATTGTATGAAAACAGAGTTCCAGAATCAAACAGTCTCATACAGGCAGGGAGTCCTTGCAGGCAGTGAACACCACGGTGTCAGGCCCTGAGGTTACATATTAGCCAGCTGTGACATTTAACAGCACCATAACTTTTCACATGGTGATACTGAGGAAAGACCTAATTGTGCCTGGCACTGACTAAATCTAGTGAGTCCTAAGCATCTGCAGTGTTCATTACCAGACACAGCAAAAAATGTTGCCAGTACTTTGGAGTCAGATCTCAGCCCCCTGAAGTCAGTTTTCCTTTGCCTTTGGCAAGGACTGGATCAGGCCTTTAAAGAATGAGGCTGCAATTCTGTAAGCACTACACACAGATTTTACTTTCGTATCTAGCACGGTGCCCTTACAAAATCCCAGTAGCTAAGTCACACATCTGAGGGAGCTGATGCTGCAGGGCTTGGCTGAGAATACAAGAGGGAAACAGATGGCAAAGGAAGGAGAAGCAAACTCGTAAGAATGACATGAGAAAAAACAGAAGACACAGGATAGGAATACAGAACTTGGAGGAAAAGATGGGCAATGGAAGAAACCCAGAGATAAGAAAAAAAATCAAGCTAATTTAACATTACCAATAAACCACATTAGAATACATACTCTCTCAGTTTATTCAGAGAGAAACCTTCATGAGAACTTTCCTCTAAATTGTTAACATGCTGTAGAAATTCTGTTCTGTGCAAAGTCTCTGTAGAACTGGACAGTTCCATAGAGAAAGTGAAATTGTACAGGAAGTCTTTGTGAGAGGAAAGGAAAGGTAAGGAAATACAGAAAGAAAGAAGAAGACAGAAAGACAAACAGAAAGGCAAAGTCAGAAAGACAAGAAAGAGGTAGAGAGAAAGAGAAAGAAAGAAAAGAGAGGAGAGGAGAGGAGAAAAGAGAAGAGAATTGAAGAGAATTGAAGAGAAGAGAATTGAAGAGAAGAGAAGAGAAGAGAAGTGAAGAGAAGAGAAGAGAAGAGAAGAGAAGAGNGAGGAAAGGAAAGGTAAGGAAATACAGAAAGAAAGAAGAAGACAGAAAGACAAACAGAAAGGCAAAGTCAGAAAGACAAGAAAGAGGTAGAGAGAAAGAGAAAGAAAGAAAAGAAAGGAGAGGAGAGGAGAGGAGAGGAGAGGAGAGGAGAGGAGAGGAGAGGAGAGGAGAGGAGAGGAGAGGAGAGGAGAGGAGAGGAGAGGAGAGGAGAGGAGAGGAGAGGAGAGGAGAGGAGAGGAGAGGAGAGGAGAGGAGAGGAGAGGAGAGGAGAGGAGAAAGAAGAAAAAGCCAATGTGACAACAGCACTGAAGAGCATGTTCAGTCATACAGAATGTGTGCACCTGACAGCCAGTTGTCAGCATTTCATTCAGCCCGTTGCCTCTAAGGACATGAGTGAATTTGCAGGGCTGACAGTAGAAACACTGACTGGAAAATGCAAATTCCTTTCTTCAGCGTTTGCAGTAGGAGGCAAGCACAGCACCCTGAGAGAAGAGGAAGTGTTTTCCCATGTCAGTGCCATAAACTAGGTAGAAAAGAGCATTACAATTTTGGTTTCAGAAAAGTGAAAAGGAGCAACTCCAACAAGCCTTCTTAAATCTTTCTACCTTCAGAAAGAAAAAACAACAACAACAATATTCTCTCACTACTATATACAGTTAGAAAGTGATCCACATCCCAATTACACCTTTTAAAATGTGCAGTGCTTTCTCTTCCCAGCACTGGGTGCTTGAACCCCGTGAGCCCATCCATCGGGATGGAGGCCAGACTTCTCTATGAGGACAGCTCATGTGAGGAATGAGCAAGGATGGTCAAAACCTGAAATTCAAGCTGGGCTTTTTCTGCCACACACAATAAGAGCACAATGTGGCAGAATGCAGTTAGTAGGTCTGTCATGGCAGAAGACAGTACTTCCCACTCTTCGGCACTCATATTGAGCCCCCTGAAAAATCATCACATTGACCAAATGTCCTTAAGATAATAAAATAAACAGAATCAAACCTGAGCACTTTTTTTGTTCGTCCTCTGCTTTATGATCCATGAAGCTACCCTTACTCTCCCTATTCCAACCATGAGAGCTAGAAAAATAGAAAAATAGAAATGAAAACTGAGCTCATGAGACAAGACTACCCCCACCAAATTCATGTTGGCCCTGTGTGGGTTTCGGAGCCCACCCAGGCAGAGCAGCTCGCAAGACCGGTGCCTAAGATCACAGTGTACTCTGCAATTACAGTACAATGCTGACAATAGCATTTTGTCAGTAAAATAAGAAGAAATATTTCTTGAGACACGTAGGGGTTATGTAGTGGGGGCTAACTAAACAAAAGAAGCAATTTTTGTTCACTAGTCATTTGAGCAGGCTGACAGAAGGGTGATAGGATGGCGTGGTACATCCCTCCACAGATGTCACCGGGACACTACTGCACACGATTTAAGATTAATCTCTTGAATCAAAATGCCACCATGTACACTAATGAGCAAAAACTCTGGCAGAGTATCTGTCCCTTGGGCTCCCACTCCCAGGTAAGAAGCTTGTCTCCATGCTATTGTAGAAACTCTCCCAGCAGAGTGCAGTGAGGTTGGTGGTATAACTTGCCCCCAGTTCACAATTTTCCATTTCAGACTCACTGTCTCTGTCTTGGTTTCGGTCTATTTACTCGGAGCCATTTCTTAACAATGTCTAATTTCCTCAAGGAATCCCTCTGAGTCCCCTCTCTTAGAAATGCTGCCATATCTTTTTTTTTAATCACTGAAAGGCACAAATATCCTTCCTGAGCCCCCTTACCATCCAGTCTGATTATATACATAGATTTTAGTTTCCATACATTTTCTACACAGTAGGAGTTCCCAAAACACAGCCTCTGGGGATATAAAGTGTGGCCCCAACTGCTGCTCAACAAGATGAAAACAAAGCCGATCAGGTACTGTTTTTACTGTTAATGAGCCTAACCAGCAGGCAGTTATTACTCAGTCTGGAAGACTTAAGTGGTTGGAATCGTAGTGCATTCATTTTTTATTTATAGATATGCACGTTCAAATTAGAAGTAGCCCTCCAGCAGCTGGCATTTTGCCAGGGCCTGACCATCAGTGTGATAAAATTTGAACATCTTGAAGATATAGAATGCCTTCAGTTGTGTTTGGTTTTTTTTTTCCTTTTAACAGTATTCCCCTCCCCTCCTACTCACAACTCCCTTGACTATCAAAAGCAGACAACAAAGCTTAATTAATTTAGGATCCTGGCCCTTACTGAAAATGAAAGAAATTAGCCCTTTTTCTTCCTCACTTAGTGGTGAGGTAAAAGTCAGACACGTGCTGATCTTCTCGTAACAAAGCAAAGACTCAAGCCTTCTGGCACACGTAGGAGTAGAAACGAACCCTTGGACAAGAACCATAAAGAAATGGGCTCTTGGAGAGAATGCAAGTTATTATCCTGTCAGTCTATTAATGGTAACTGTAAATACCTCACCCAAAATCACAGTGACTCTGAAGCATTTCACTGGAGAGGCTCGCAGAGCCTGGCCAGGAGAACGTGATATGAGGGACTCGCTGTAATTCACCTCACCTTGCTACTCATCAGGTTCCAATCTAACCCCTCCTCTGAGTTTAAGTTACAAACCTCAATAACTGTGTGGCGGACTTGACAGCAATTAACATTACTCAGCTGCCAGCTGGGTTTTAAAATCTCCTTTCCAAGTGATCTTGTTACGAAGGCTTTAAAAACAGCCTGACAGGGTGTTGCTCTGTGCTGAGGAGCTGGGTTCTGAGTCTCAACTGGAGATTTTGCTATTGATTTCAGGGGGAGCTGGAAAATCAATGATAGAGTAAGGATAAACAGCACTGAGTGGTTTCTTTGGAGCAGTAGGCTGTCTTCTTCTCAGTGATGGGCTTCACAGAAAGAGCTATTGAGAATGTATCCTTACTAGTTTAGTTCTTTAGTTCTGCCTATCACTCATATATCGGAACAAGAATGACATCTGCAAAGCACCCATTGACCCTTATACCTCAATATTCAGACTTCACAAGTCAAGGAGAAATTTCTAAGTTATTTATAACCAAGAAGTAAGAGTTTTGCTGGGAAATAACTAGCTGGAGTCAAACTCCCATCAGTTTTAGACCCAGCCCAGCCGTGTTGGTAGCTCTGCTCTTGGCTTGGGATGATGCTGTGGCCAGGTTAAGCGCAGCTCCAGGATGCCCTTTGTCCCAGCAGCGAGTCCCACTGCAGGCCAACAGGTACAGACACTTCATTCCTCCTTGCTATCACCTGAAGCAGGACGAACAATTTATTTTCCGGTAAAAAAACAGGGATGGAAAAGCAGTTTTTAAGCGAAGGCTGCCTTCCTTGTTAGGCAGCCTGTCTCCGGGCCTCAGGCCGTGCAGGTGGGTCCCGCCGGCCAGGCTGGGCCCTGTCCTCCGTCTCCCCTTCCCACAGCCGCACGGCTGAGGAGAGCGGCAAGGCGAGCCCCCGGAGCTCCCCCACACCACTCGCCCTCCCGGCGTTTGCGAGCGGGGAGTTGGTGGGATGACACACGGCAACGCCGGCCGCGCCCCCGCAGGGGCCGGNCGGACACCCAGAGCCACCGCGGGTCGGCTCTGGTCCGGCAGAGACGCCGAACCGCTTGGGTTCCGGGGCTCTGCCGGACGGTGGGCTCGGACACGGTGCCGGAGAGGCTGGGGCTCCGTGTCCGAGCCCACCGTCCGGCACAGCCCCGGAACCCAAGCGGTTCGGCGTCTCTGCCGGACCAGAGCCGACCCGCGGTGGCTCTGGGTGTCCGTGGCTCCCGGCATGAGAGGCCTTTTCAGACTGGAAGGAACTTCGGGGGGTTGTAGGATGAGTTGTCGTCTACGCTGCTTCGGCATTCTCTCCAGCATTTCCTAAGAGCTCTGCAAAAGAGTCGGACCTTATTGCGGGAGGTCGAGTGAAACTTCTTGCTCTCTAAACCCCCTTTTGTTCAGGGTTTGCTCTGCCGGCTGGCTTTGTGCCTTTGTTGCACTTTCTTGCGCTGAATGCCCGAGTCCCAGTGGGGCTCTGACGGGTGGGATCTGGCAAATCTTGCTCCAAAGACGAAATACATTATCGCCCTGCCTTTCTGTCAGGTGATGGTGATCCAGCAGCTGGGCTGGCAGATCATCCGTGCTGCCTCTCAGGGCCTGTAATTCCTTTCGGTGTGTTACTTTAAGCCTTGGATGAGAATGTTAGGAGGACTGTGCCAAGATAGTGCTGCTGTCATCCAGCAGAGCTGGACCAGCTGTGGGGCTGGTACCTGTTCTGCTCTGCAAACTCTTCTTTGGGAGTTGAGGTTGGGCTGAGTGAATGCTGAGATGCAGCAACTTTAATAAGCATAGTGCCCCCAAGTTAGAGCCCTGCACAAATGGTTCTTGCACTGCTCCTGCCCTTTGTCTCCTCTAGCATGTCGGTGTTGTGAGTCTGCTCACCTGGGGGGAGATGGGAGCACTGAACAAACGCATCCTTATAAAATTATTATTAATGTCTCCTTCAGGCTTGAAATTCCTCTTGCTAGTCTTCCATTCTGTTAAATGCTTCGCAAACCAGAGCAAAGGAAGAGACATGAAGAGTTGAATTTCACTGCCTTGTTTGGAACTGGGTGGAAATCCTGGAGATGGATCTCTTAGGAGACTGTCTTCCAATTGGGTTAGATGCACAGGTAACAGCAAAGGGACTTGTGGCTTTTTTTAGTAAATCTGCTTCTAATTGCTATTTGTTTGCAAAGAGCTCTGAAATAGTGATTTAGAGTATATTGGGGTTTTTTTCCTTCACCGTCCTTGTCCAACTTTGTGCTGCAACAGATCTCAGGAGTGTTTACTCTGGCAACTGCAGAGGTCCTGCATTAAGCACTGACACTAGCAATGTTTTTTTCTTTAGTAGTAGGGTGAACTAATGCACTGACAGTGCATGTAGCCTTGAGAGTAATGAAGTGAGTGCATTGCCAAGATTGGGACATGTTAAGTTGACCTGAGAAAAGAAATAAGAACTTGAAAGGAAAGATGACCCTTACAGGGAGAAGTTATGAAGACCTTCACAGAAATGGCTTTGCCAGCTTTTGCTAGTTTTGTCACTGTGGTCTGCTAAAAGTCTGGCCGTGCAGCCTTGTGATTACAAGAGCTTTCCTTCATCAATAAGTAATAGATGGGGAAAAGTGAAGGAAATGTACTATAAAGTTCAAATATGACTGGCCAAAGCAAAGCAGACCCAAAAGATAATGACTGACCATGGGACAGTTCGAAGGATTGTGGTCTCTTCAGTTTGTAAATGCTGTGGTTGGGGATTGACTCTCTCCCTGTGACCAGCTGTGGAACTGGAACCATGGGTGGACTCGTAAACACGTGTGTACTCTGCCTCTCTCTCACCCAGCACTTGAGGACTTTCCACAAAGCCCTGGCTTCACCACCGAGTCACTCGCCTCTCTTGCCATGCAGATGGGCAGCAGAGGAAGGGAGAGAGAGAGGGAGAGGGGGAGGGAGGCAGAGCTGTATTTTACTGTTGGAGCAGAAGGCATTCTCTCTTGGACAATCTTCTTGTGTCTTAGCTGTTTCCACAAATGTCCCTTTGTTGCAGGAGCAATGGATCGCCCCAGCTACCTGGAAGAGGACTATTCTAGCCTGGATGGGCTGGACGATGACGTGTTTCACTCTGATGACTTTGGACTTGCAGGTCAGCCTGGTGAGATGACTGCAACTGGCATTTTCACACAGAACCAGTCCTACAGCTGCCTTCTGGGGAGGTTTCAACTATTCCCCCTCACACACTGCTGTGGTCCCGGTATCAGGCATCCTGAGCAGCAGGACAAGGCAACTCAAACACTCAGCCCGTCCTCTTCCAGTCAGGATGTTATGTTGCCTTGTGGAGTCACTGAAGAGCCCCGGAGACTCTTCTATGGTAAGAGCACTCCAGTGTCACCACCTTTGCAGCAACGAAACTGTCCCTTTACCACTTCCCCAATCAAGCAAGGTTTCTTTCATTAGGGTGTATATTAAAGGACTGAAATTATTTTGCTTTGGTCCCACTCCCTCAGGAAAGACAGCCTGTACTTTCTTACCCTTGCTTGCCCACTACAGGTACCAGGTATTTCCTCATTGCTTCCACTGTCCTTGATACTCCCACTCTTTTTCCTTTTGTCTTTATCCTGTCGCATTTTATTTTACTGCTAGACATTGACGTACTCCCTATACCTTGTATATGGGCATTTTACTACATATTTTAACTTCTAGTGCTATCTCATGCACATGGGAACACAGACAGGGAAATGCAAAAAATTACACTAAGTGGGACAGATTTTATGCTCTTTACTGGAGTTACTTGTTGGCTAAGCAGCATGTCCATCAAGTATTTTACTAACTGATGGGCCACTATTCAGCTTTGTGTATGCGATTCAGCTTTAATCCAAATCAGTCCCACAGAACTGAGAAAAGTCTGACAGAAAGGATATGGCAACTTTTCATGGGAGACAACTTGAGGCAGAGATCTCGTAAAAGTGTGAAACTGTCATAAATAAACATAAAAATCAGCGCTTGTCTGAACTACGAACAAACAAAAGGAATCAAGTGTAAGATCCTGCCAGTCATTTGATTATGGGGAGCAATACAATGCTCTACTTAATTGATATCTCTTTAAAAGCTGAGCAAATGTTTTACTGGACACTGACAGTACACAGTCATTTGGCTTCATGAGCTGGACTTAAAGGAGTCAAAAATTTAGGATTTTGTGCAGCTCTTCCCTCTGTAAAGTGTACTGAGTAGAAGAGCTATTCTTCATGCTGGAAGAATGACTCTTCTTACTTCTATTTTGTAGGGAATGCTGGTTACCGTTTACACGTCCCTCCGGTGGGCTTTGCATTGGATCCACACCTCCAAGAGGAGCCTCAGGAAGGTCAGCAGGAGACCCGTGCTGAGGTGCAGATTGCACGGAAGTTGCAGTGCATTGCCGACCAGTTCCACCGGCTCCACATGCAGAGGGTAGGGTGTCTCTGGAGGGGAAGGTGGGCATTCAGCTACCCACAGGGGTGGCTCCTGGCACCAGCTAAAGGGGCTGTTGCCTAAGGCAGCAGACTGCCAGCAATGATAAAATGGCAGGAGGATCTGCATTTTGCTTTTGGTAGATTGCTGGCTCTTCCTGAAGATTGACAGGTGGAGGGAAAAGAATGTGTGGGATTGCATTTACTGCCTGGGACAGTAGCTGTTCTGTGTTAGCTCCTACTATTCCAGCTCTTCCAGATCCTCAGCAGCTGGGTCTCCAGGGATCTTCCCCCTTGCTTTCTATTACAGTTTTTGCTCTTCTCCACTCTCCTCACCACCAGTGTCTTCTCCTCTCTCCCACAAGTGGTCATCTGTGGCTTATATCAGCTCCTCATCCTGGAGATGACAACGAGCCTGGAGTTTGTTCTGACACTCCTTGTTGTCTAAGGGTAGCTGTCTGAAATGCTGTTGAGTATATTTAGATCATGCTAGACTTGCTAGCAGCCCCTCTTGACAGACAGTCCTAGCTAGTGTCTCAGACTTGAGACTAACTTCCTCACAACAAAAGACAGCTGTTAGATGCCATCAGGTCTGAAAACCACAATCCAGAATCTTGATTTTGTTTTAACAAAAAAACCCCCCAAAACCCAAACCAAACCAAAACAAAACCTCCTGCTCATCAAAGAAGCAAAGTAAAGCCAGCACCCCAAAAGCCCGTCCTTCCTTGCCCTTCTTTTCCTGTTGAGTAGGGATGAAATGGAAATTGCAGTTTGTGAGAGGTGGCAGAAATTTGGCACTTGGCAGCATCTTGCCATTTCTGTGCAACCCCAAAAAGGAGAGTGTGTATCTGCTTATATACAAAGAAGCTGACACTCTTGCTGACTTCAGAGAGGGGCAGAAAACTTCACTTGACTCCAAGTGAGTTGATGTGCTTTTAATGATGGCATCTATTGCAATCTGTCTGAAAGGTAAGTGAGTATCTCCGTCTTGATCAGAGAATGTGGCTTGTGGCTGGGCAAAGTTTTGGTCCCTTGTGATCACAGAGATGAGGTAATTCCGGGACGCTTCATCACCAAACAGCAGGAGGATTAAAGAAGCTGTAACAGGAAGATTAGCCTGTAGAAATGTAGATGGGGCTATGAATGTCATTTAGCAAATTGCGGGAACGACGAGCTACCGGGAGTTTTCTTTCGTAAGTGTTGTGGTGTTGTGGTTGAATGGGGTTTTCCCCAGTGCCACCTTTCCGCCAGCAATAGCTGAAGAACCCCCCCCCCCTCTAGCCAGATTCTTGAAGGAAAGAGGAGGTTTAACCACCTCGGTGGAGTAGCCCTGGACTGAACTGGTGGAACTGGTTGTAACTTGACCCCTTCCATCTCGGGGGAGCCTACCTATCTGATGTCTGTGCCTTGGAAACGCATCCAGGAGTGCCCACCCAAGCCGCTCCTCGTCGGGTTCTGTTGCTGCCCTGTGGCCCGGGGCGAGCTGCCGGTGCCAAGGGGCGGGCAGGGGTGCGGGCAGGGCAGCCGGTACCGCGGGCAGGGCAGCCGGTACCGCGGGCAGGGCAGCCGGCCCGGACCCGTCAGCCCAGCGTGGGGGAGAGAGAGTAAACAAAAGCCTCCGCCCGCCCCGCACTGGCCGAGCGCAGCCAGCGGAGGAGGAGCTCTGCTGTCTTTGTTTGAACTGGAAGAGCAACAAGTTGTAAAGAAGGGGGGGGAGGGAGGGGGAAGAGTTCGGCGATTTAAATTTGAAAACAAAACGGGAAAAACAAAACAAAACACAACAAAAACCCGACCCGAAAACTTAACCCGAGGACGGAATAGTTCAGCCAGTGGTTCTCCACAGCCTGACCCTGGGATGGGCCTTGGCATTTGGATCTGTTAAGGGATTCTTTCTTGTTTGTCAGGAAAACTGAGTACCGAGCCACATATTAGTGTCCAAGGCACTGTTCCCCGTGGAGTGTTTTGTTGTCATGCCCAGTCCCTTCCCTCCCAGCCCTGCATGGAGGATTTCCTTTGGCTTTTGGCACAGCTCTCCTATGCAGAAGCCCCTCTGTCCTGTGTGCAGTGACTTCCCAGCCTCTTGCTGAAGAAGCAAGCAGCCTGCCCCTGGAGACACGTGAACTGGTTCACAATGTGTTGTGGTTTGGAAGGGGCAGTCTCTGAGATGTGGAAAACTGGGCTGTCGTTTGTCTTGCTGTGAAACTAATCCCCGATTTGGATGCCCCATTCCAGCTTGTCTCAAACATTTGGTTAAAACCAACTTTCCAGAGTGGTGTCTTGAATCAGAATTAGAATACCACAAAGTTAGTCACACCAGTGTGGTCTTCTGGAGTCCTGAGAGAGAGCAAGCCTGGTTTTCAACAAGCTGTGCCTTTTTTGGAGCCTACAAAACATCTTATCTGTGAACCCGTGAAAAGAAAACTGTATGTGCCCTTTTAGTGGGAGTTAGGAAAGGCTTTCAGCATTGGAGAAGTGCATCCAGCTAGCTGAAGAGTAGCCCTCTCATGGCTCTTAGAGTTTTGTGAGACTCCAGCAGCTCAGTTGTGGCTCCCATTCTGCTGCCACAGCAGCAAGGCTGTGTTGACACAAAGGCCACTGGTTAATGTACATCCCTGGCTGAGAGAGGAACTGAGCAGGCAATAGCTGCTGAGATTGACGTCACTGAGTTGTCACTGGACTCAGCTGTACACACTGTCTAACCCTATCCCACACTGGGAACCCTGGAGAGTCCCTCTTATCTCTTCCCTGGGCTCCCAGAGCTATGTGGTATTTATTCTGTGGTTCTTGGCGATACAAAAGACTTTTGGGTATGCATCTCCTAAGAATAAGAAAGTTGGCCCTACCTATGCTTGCTTTTGGCATGTACACCATTTTCAGGGTTTTGTTTCCTATTAATATATTAAACAGAATACAGTAGTTTAAAACCTGGCTTTTTCATCCTCATAACAGTGCTAGAGCAATAATGCAACATCCCCTGCAGCTTTCATCTCCTTACGATGCTGAATTTATCATAGGAAGGGCTTCAGCAATACTCTGCGGTTCTATGTAGCAGAGCCTGCTACAGTTTGCAAGGGGCTCTGCAGAATGGCATGCAAGACTCATCTATGTTTTCTTGAGCTCTTTAGTAGTTCTTACCTGTTGGAGACTCCGTAGCTTCTGACAATGTTCCCTCTGTTTTGCTTTTCTCACTCTGACCCTGGAAAACAAAGGTAGAACCAAGCTGTGCTTTCTGCAGGAGAACCCAGTACCTGTCACCTCCTTCTTCATAGAGCAAGTGTGCCTTTGCCATGGGATCTATGAACTGCTTGCTGTAGCCCAGCCTGTAGCTGAGCTTAAAGAAAGTAGTCTGAGGTTACAGAGGACAGAGCTGAGCTTAGAGCATCTGCCTGTCAGTGGGCTGGAACATGTACTGCCTGCACCCCACCTGATGTGTCCAGGTCCTGGCAACAAGTGCTGGGGCTCTGTTTGGGTCCTGAGTGCCCTTGGGTTTCCTTTCTCTGTCTTGAGAAAGAGCTTCAACTTGTGCTGAACTGACAGTGTATTTCATGATGTGACACAGCTTTCTGCTACACGGGGTGTGTGTAGACAACCAGGGATGGTGGCAGCAGCGGTGTGAAGTGCCCCATAGCAGCATGGGCTTATACAAGAGTGGGGTGGATGACACTGAATATCGGTATCACAGCTCTTCAGTTTTACTTGCTCCATTGAGACACTGGAATGCTACAGCTTTTTCCAAATAAAATAACTCTTTCTAAGGAGGCTGCAGCTTTCAGGGGTCTGCTTTTACTGCATCTCTTCTTCATGGTGATAAGATCACTTCACAGGGGATAAAATTGTCTCTTTAAGAGCCAAGGAGTGGTAGCCTTGAACAGTTCTGGGCTCAGGTCCAAGCAGAGCCACTGACTTGCTGTATGACCTCAGACAAGTCTCTTGACCTCCTTGTGCTTCAGTCAACCCATCTGGAAAGCTTGGTTTAAAAAAAGCTGAGCCTCAATGAGAACCAGATGCTGAATCAGAGCTGAGCTTTCTTGAGTAAATAAGTGCATTACAAACAACAACAAAACTCCTTTCCAACACATCAGGAATCCTGCAGTTGATTTAGATATGCTGACCATGCTCAAAAAGCCTCTGTGGATCTAGCTATAGAAAACTTTGTTTCTCTAAATTCCCCAGTTGGTTCAGCAAGTCACTCTCTTGCCATCACTGCAGCGAGGTTGAGCAGCCTGTGGAGCATGAATGCCTGCATCCCCACCGGCTGTATACCTGTTTGCCTCAATCTAAGGACACTGAAAATGTCCAGGAGGAAATGTTGTTTTCCTTTGAAAGTGAAACTTGTTACATTTTTGCATTTTTTTCCCCTCCTCACTCATGAGAGTTATTGAGGCCTCCTCTGAGATGCTTCAGCTTATGCAACAGGGAACCTCTTTTCAGAAACTGATTGGTGTGAACTACATGTGCAGCATTTATCCCAAACTCCATCAGACTTTTCTCCATCATTTATCGAGAACAGTCAAGACATTTCTTAACAGTTGCTTTTTTAAACTGGAATTGTTTGCAGGAAACTGCCCTTTATGGTGACTTTACATTTTAGGAAGAATGTTGAGAAATGTTTCCCAATAACGCCAGCAGAGACTCTCAAACTGCCCTGCAGTTCAGCCTGTAGCACCAGCTGCTCCGTGCTTTGCTTGTACCTCTTTGAGACTTGGGGTAAGTGCCTTCATTCATTTCTTGAGTTGGGTCAGTACCTTTCAGGATCTTACCTAGTGCTTGTTGGCCCCTCCTACTGCTGTGCAAAGCAGTGGTCTTCTCTTCATTCCTGCTGCCTGCGGGTTGCTCAGCAGCTAAGGACTTGCATTTCCAGCTAAGGATGCAGGAGCGTGGTGAGGGAGAGTATCAGATGGAGAGCTCCTGAAATGAATTGGCCCATTTTCAAGTGTAGGGTTTAGAGTGGTTGTGAGGTTGGTAAGATTGAGACAACTCTTGGAGGGCTGGGAACTGGGATCCTGGGTTTGAGAAAAGGAGGATGCCACAGGGGGAGGAGGAATTCTCATAGTCATTGGAGTCAGAAACTGGATATGAGGAAGTGGAGACAGATTTTTTTTTTTCCATTTTCACAAATGACAATGAAGGAAGAGGTGGGCTTGGAAGTTAACCTTGCCCTATGCATACATATGACACACAAACCTGTTGCCCCTCGCCAGCACCTTTTCTGAAATCCTGCTGCCTGTGGAGCTTATTACTTGACAGAAACTTGCTGGACCCTTTCATAGCTGATGTGAAATTATATTGTTTGGTATGTCAAGAAAAGAAACCAAGAACAAGATTATAGTTATGCCACTGTATAAATCTATGTTTCTCCTGTATCTTGAATGTTACATACAGTTCTAGTTTCCTTCTTCCAAAAATGATGCCGCAGAACTGGAAAAGGTTCAGAAAAAGGCTAGAAGGATGATGAAACTTCCATATGAAAAATGAAAAAATGGGCTAGGACTGCTAAGCGTAAAAAACCCCACAAAGCTAATGGTGTAGCAATATTAAACAGAAATAAAAAGTCACATGAAGGAGATGGATGGACTAATTTTCCCCCAGTACACAAACTAGGCAAAATCAAGCTAGTATGAGCCATCCCAAAGTCGCTGAGGTAGTTTTTCATACAATAGGTAGCTCCGTGGAACTTCTTGTCAAGGCATATTGTGCATCCCAGTGCTTTTATCTGGGTTTAGGGGCAATCAGGACAAGTTTATGGCCATTGAAGGAGACATTAAATAGAAACCAGATCTGCATCGGGAGGTCCTAAGCTCAAACCAGTTAGATTCTGAGAGAGAGTATTAGGGGGAGCTATTGCATGTAGTTGCCCTCTGCTTGTCCTCAGGCAGCCACATAAAGCTGCTGTTGAAGGCTGGGCTGTGTGAACTCTCAATGTAACAGTCACATTGTATATCGATTTAATAAAAAACTTTTGCATCAGCCTAGTCTATCCTTCTTCTCTATGCTTTTAGCTGGCAAAATATTTAAATATATTATGGGTCCGTTCCTGCTTAAAATAGGGGATAATGTTAAAAAAGCAAAACTTCCTGCCTAGCTCTGGTAGAGGAAGTGAGCAGAGGGTAAGGGAGCTGAGTGGCAGGAGAGCAGTGCAAGCTCTGTGGAACTTCATGCCATGAATCCTCTGTCCCACTGGGTGCAGGACTGCAGTGTCTTCAGGCAGCAGTTCCACAGCCTAAAAATACCAAGACTGCCCGCACTGAAGTTCATGAAATAATTCTTTGGGAGAGTACAAATGGTTTGTTTCGCAGTGTTTCTAACATCACCTGCAGCATTGCTGTGCGAGTTCAATAGCGTCGAGTGCTGCTGCTTCTCTCGTGCAGCCCCAGTGGTCTCCACAGGCTCCTCTGCATTTCTTCAGCTCTCCTGGCACTGTGCTGGCTGTGACAGTGGCAATGTGTTTTCTGCTTGTAGCAGTGTGACAGCTGAGAAATTACTTTTCAATTAAGAAATAATTGTAGTAGTATCCCACTTCTTTTTTAGTGTGGGAGACTAGGAAATGCAGGTTAAAACTTGTCTGAGATCACACAGGGACTGCTGATTGGAACCCAGTTGTTCTGCCTCCAGTCCCTCCGCTTAGGTCCGCTGATCTTATTAAGATACTGCCATCTCTGAGGGGGATGATGAGATGTTTGGACTGGTTATTTATGATGAGGAGTGTGTTTGTATTTTATTCAATTAAGTTTTATGGTGGAAAGGCAGGAAAGCAAGTGCCCATCTGCAGAGTCATCCTTTGTTTCAATCCACTGAGGAGGAATGTCTGCTAGCCTTTTATAGTCTCTATTTGGCTTGGATTTTTATTATTATTATTATTATTATTATTTTTTATTTCTCCTCGGTAGCTGCCCTCTCCAATGGCACAGAAACCTTTCTGAGGACGGTACCACGGCAGAAAAGAACAGTAATATAAAAATAAAAGCAATGAGGCAACTTCTATTAACCCCAGTTGGTTATTTCCCTGCTGTAAGGCCTGAGCAGGGGCTGGCGGTGGGTCCGGGCAGCCAGGCCTCCAAGGAGAGCCCCCGACGGGCGCCCGCACCGCGGCTGCCGAGGAGGAGCGGCCGAGAGGCCGTGCGTGAGAGCGGCTCTGCCGGGCAGTGTTTGCGCTGCGGCTGCAGTGTTTATATCGCTCTCTATATTTAGCTTCTGAGTCATCAGAACTGCTGACGAGAGGCAGCTCTGCCCGCAGGCTCCAGCGCTGCACCTGCCCGCACTNCCCTGTGCCTGCCCGCAGGCTCCCCTCACAGCCGGGCAGACCTGCGCCCAGGCCAAGACCCCGTACCCCACCAGCCTCCGCCAGGATATTTTCCTGCCAAAACTTTTTAAGAAGTGTTATTTTAACAATCTCGCTTTAGTCACGAGAGGAGGTCTGCCGTGCGCTGAGCAGTTCGGGGAGCACCTCCTCGCTGGTGATGAGGGGAACGAATCAGTGCGAAGTGAGAGGGCCCAGTGCCCGGTGCCGGGTGGGGTGATGGACGGGGTGATGGACGGGGGGGCGGCGGCACAGGCCCTCAGTTCACACTCCGAGTGAACCTGTGCCTGCTGCCTGCAGCTGTGGCAGTGGGAGGGATGGGTGTCTTCTCCTGGGAGAGCAGACGAGCGAGGTGTGGGCATCTCTTCCTTCCTCCTTGTCCCTCCCACGACATGGGGGCGAATCCCCTGCAGACCCCATGCCACAGGTATCAGCTGCAGCTTTGTGGAAGTGCAAACCCCTTGTTTAATGTATATATGGAAAATAAACTGGCATGCCCCCCAGGGGTGCAGGAGGGGAAGGCTGGGGGCCTGGGAACGCAGTGGCCGGTGGTTGCCCTTCCCAGATTGCCGTCAGCTGGCTGTTGCCATGGCGTCTGTCTGCTTCCCCTTCCTGCCCGCTCCGGAGAGGAAGGCGCAAGTGGCTGCATGTTTGTTTTTGAAGTACAAGAAAGTTGAGAACGGGCTCACCTGCGCAGCTGTGTCTGCAGCAGGTTTGGGGCAATGAACATCGCCGTTTGCTGCTGGGAGCGGTGGCTCCCCAGGAGTCAGTGCTGCCCCCCTGGCTTGGGCTGGGCAGCCTGTAAATGGGCTTTGAGGAACCCCTGCACCCTGCGTCCCTCCTGCTCCACCCGCTCCTGTATATCCTCTCTCCAGAAACACGTGTGTTGTTTATCTGTGGAGGCTTTGGGAAAGGAAGCACTACTTGAGATGACACCTCCCTCTGCCACAAGTTTAGTTTCACGTACCAGAGCCACAGATTTGCGAGCCAGGATGCAGATCCCCAAGGAATATCCTTGTGCTCCTCTCTGTCACTACGAGGAATGGTGCTGCTAAGCTCCTCTTTCAGTTTTTCTCTGTTATTCTTTTTTTCCCCTGCTGCTTTTACACATGCATTATTCTTTGGTCATTAGGATTCACAGCTGGAAAGATTTGTATTTGACTTCCATTGGCCTGCATTTCTCTCTCCAGCGGGGGACACCTTCTGTAACCTCTGTTGCCTTGGGGACTATGACTTTCTAGTCTTTCTCAGCTAAAGCATATTTTGTGGTAGCACAATATGCCTCCAGCCACCTGGCAGCCAAAACAGCCTTCGGCGATGAGTCAGCAACTGCTCCCGGTGTGCAAGTATTTTTGTTTTTAGTGAATAAATAAACCCCAACAACTTATTCTAATACTTGTATTAGTCATTAAAGGAAGAATGATATTTCTTAAGCACAGATGGAAACACGTGCCATTAGTCTTCTTTTGCTCCAACCGTGTCATTTATGGCCATATCTTAATCTTTCTATTTAAGATGGGATCAGAATTTGACCCCTAACCATCTGGAAGTCATGAAGCAAAGTCAGAAGTTGTCCATGAGATCAAGAGGGTAGACAGGTGTACCCTGTGACAGGAATGTACCAGACCCACATACGACGTGGATATGATGAACGTATTGTTTTTTCAAGGAAGGATATTAATGGCATGTATGTATCAAGTGGAAAAGTGAATCCTATGCATCTTAAAAACATTTATGCTCTCAGATTCAAGGAGCTGTGTCAGAGTGACATTTTCTTCATGGTATATTACCTGTCCTCACCTCCCCTTGGTCACCCAGTGCAAGGGTTTGGTAGGAGTCAAAAGCTTTTGAAATGTGAGGTACTATTTGGCAGATATGTACCTGTATTCTTACACTACACTATGAAGTGTATTTAGAATTAAATATGGGGAGGCGATAAATGTCAGGTCAATCCTGTTCCTCTTTTATTTGCTTCCAGTAAAAGTCTTGCTGGTTTTTTGTGTTTGTTTACAAGTAGTCTGGCTTTTGGTTCAGCACAGTTCATGGATTAGGCTTCACTAATGTACTGTTGCTGCAGAGGACACTTTTCCTGTAAAATGGCCTTTCCTTGTGACTCATTGCATTCATGCTAACATCTCAGACAGACAGTCTCTTAAGGATATCCCCTTTAAAAAGCAGCAGCTGCAATAGGAAATGGTTTTATGTGTTTCCAGCTTTGTGTTGACTTACTGTATTCACAAGTCTAGTCTTCTCTAGTTACAGTTAATATAGAGGGCAAAAGAGGCTTCTTTCCATCTTGGGGAAGGAGCTTCAAAATGTTCATTGTGTTGCTACCACATGGAGGTGGCAGAGTGTGTTCATTAGTGATACTTCTGTGCAGTTATGACTCTCAGAATTGAAATAGGGGACAAATCATCATAATGATGCTTAGGAAATTTACAAACCTGTGGCACAATAGTTACGGGTCTTAGAAAACTGCAAGAATTGACCTGACATGTATCACATCTGAAAAACTTAGATGCCAAATTCATGGAATCACTCTCCTGGGTTTTCTGCCCTTCCTGGCAGCTAAGTTATTCCACACCAAAAACCTTGAAATCAAAGTTTTGAAATATTTGAGCATTTTGGTCTTGGCAGAGACGTATCTAGGGAAACACTACTGAAACTTGTGAAAAAGACTTTTTTTTTAGGCTGGGACAGTTCTTTCCATAAATTGTTTACTCTATCTCTACTGCAAAGAAATATCCACCATTTCCATTCTGTGGCTCCTCTCCCACATTGAATTAGTACCACAGAAAGCAGATCAGCCCAGGAGTAAAGCCATAACTCTGTAAACCCTGTTAGCTGGGTTTGCTGCTGAAGCAGTCACAGCTTGCTCCTCTTCTGAGGTCACCTTTCTGTTGTGCTGGCAAATGCATCAGCTTCACTACATGATGGCATAGGTCAGATGGATCAGGATGACCTGGTCAACAGTAAAGGCAACTTCTTTATGATTTTAGTTCTGGACTGATGATTGTCCCGCTCACATTCACTGTCCTGCACTAGTGTGAGGAGAGGACAGTGTGAAGGGGCTGTCGCAGGCCAGTGAAAGTGTGTGTGGGACTACACCACCATGGATGGAAATGCTGGACGAATGCAGACCCAGGGAAATACAAACCCTAGGTCTAGAAATAAAACCTGGAAGCTGAAACTTTCCCTCAGCCTAATACTAAATTTTTTTCACTTCAAAACAAAATTAATGGTCCAATGTTCTTCATAAAGTGATTTTAGAACTTATGCTTCTTACAAGCAGGGGGGGGAAAAGGTTGAAATTATTCCTATTCTGCTCTTGCGTGGTAGTTTCCATGAGTGTCTTAGGCAAAAAGTGGGAAATGTTTTTACTGAAGAAGGACAAAAATGCTGTACCAAAGAAGTGGCTTCAAGAAGTAGTGAAATAAACACAACAGAAACAAAAAAAATAATTACTGTTTGGTATTTGTGATACCACATTCCAATGGTTCTCTTGCAGGTCTGTAACCCATCTTAATGGGTTCAGCTCTAAAACTCCTTATCAAGTAAAACCAAACCCAATACCTTCCTCAAAAAGTTCCTCCTTCAAAAAAAAAAAAGAGGGGGGAGGAGGATGAGCTCAGTCCTTCCACTGTTCTTCCCTGAACGTGGCCTCCTTTCCCTATCACTGCAAAGAACAAGTAATCCTTTTCATCTGAGGTGACATGTAAAACTTAATCGGGAGACAGAATATTTAAAAACCTGTTATGGTGTGTGAGCAGGGCAAAGCAGACTTCTACATGAAGCAGGGCATTAGTAAAGGGATTTTTGCCTGTGTTTGTCCTCCTGACAGTGTGGAATAGCTGAAATTGCATGTGCCAGATCAGCACACCTCCTGCTATCTACCCCTAAATTAACCCACTTTATAAAATTCGGTGATAGTTTCCATTGAAGAGGGTCCACCAGTGAAGCTGAGATATATTTCAAATTTAGCATTTCAGTACCAGTTTTTTAACATCCTTTTGCATTTCCCATACTAGGTCCCTATAAAACACTTCTTTACCCCCTTGGCTGTCAATAGAATAAAGTTGTCTGCCAAAGCAGATTGTCTGCACAGCATCTATAGTATGGTTGTGCACCATGCTCTCTTTGCATAGTTCCCTGCTTGTGAAAACTGCAGAAGAAGGCATCATACTGGCATGCTGCTCCATTGCCATGCTAACCAAAGATCTCTGTTTAAGGAGCAGTCCAGGTATCATAGAATTACAGAATCATAGAAAGTTAGGGGTTGGAAGGGACCTCAAAAGATCATCTAGTCCAACCCCCCCTGCCAGAGCAGAGTCACCCACAGCAGGTCACATAGGAACGCATCCAGGTGGGCTTTGAATGTCTCCAGGGAAGGAGACCCCACAAGCTCCCTGGGCAGCCATAACAGCTCGATAAAAATAAGGTATCTAAATGTCATTGGGACATAGAAGTTCCATATGCATGTTCGATCAGGCTTGGGAGTTTGGTTCTATGGAAAAGGGTGAGAAGAATCTCTGGAGTCTTATGAGGAAGGACAAGCCTGGCTAAACCAAGAGAAAAGTAACAAAACACAAAGCATCTTGCTTTTTGAGACCAACCTAGATTTTTTTTAACCTACCCCTAGGGGATAGGTTATAAAAGACTCTTTCACCTGTAGATATAGCAATGCCTGGACAATCCATACAAACTGAACCCAGGGCCAATTACTTTGAAATAAATGATACCAGTCCGCTGTCCGTGGGTTATCCTTCAAACATAGTGGTGTTGAAATGTGTGATGGGATCTATACGAACTCTTCTAAATCTGAGAGACAACTAATAAGTCTTGACGGTAAGAAGAATGACCCACTGCTAAGATTCAAGAGGAACACAGGTTTTCTGAAGCCTGTTTTGTGTTTTCTTGTGATTCAAATGGCATGCTGAAATATGAACATGATTTAATGACTACCTGGGAGGGATTTGAAGAGCTGTCTATTGACAGATCTCCAATAAACAACTCCGGTTGCAACTTTCTGTGATTATGTAAAGATTGCTTTGCAGCCGTGTTGTTCTGCCCTGTTGGGCTAATCTGAGTCGAAACATCTTGTTCATATAATGTGCTTCAGTGCTCTTTTATGAACTCCTGTGTACTAAGGCAAAGTTGTTGGAAGCCAGTCTTCTGTTTCCTTGTCTGCTGGGGATTGGAGGGGAGAGGGGGCAGGATAGATTGGGCTGGTTTGTTTTGTTTTCCAGAAATGATCAGTCCTGCTTAGCAAATATGGAATTCTGGATGAGAAAACAAAGACTGACTTCTAATAGAGGGTTGGTTATTGAGGTGAAATAGTATCCTGGGCTGGGCAATGTAAAGAGAAACCCACCTGTTTGTATGAGATGCCATTAAAGTGCGGGAAGGTGGGGGTATAATCAGAGCCACTTTTGCAGTGGTGATTACATATAACAAAAGAAGGAACAGTGTCCCTGCCCCAAAGGTGCATTATATAGTCCAGTGTCCCCCTGAAACTCAACTCCCATGTTTCTTCCTTGACAATGGGACCTGAAATAACCTCTTGGTTTTGGTTTTTTGTGTGTTTTCAAGTATGTTCTTGCTTAAGGTTTAATTGGCTCCAGTCAGTAGGAAAGGGCTCCAAGGCTGATTATTTATGGCTTACTGTCAAAAGTGGCTATAAAAAGGGCAGTATTATCTTGGAGATGCTGGGAAGGAAAATGTGGTGGGGGGAGGGTGGGGGAGTGTGTGTGTGCACGAATGTGTTTTCTTGTACTAGATGAAATCAGAGTTTTGCTGTCTCAGCAGTGTGGTTTAAATTGAAGATTAACCCTTTGACCTTCACGGTGTCAAATCACTTACAGATGGATCACCAGTTATATTTTTTTCTTTTTCTTTTTTTTTTTTTTTTACTTTTAAAAAAAAAAAAAAAAAAAAAAAAAAAGGTTGTTTGTTCATGCAGCTGGGGCTTTTGAAAGGCTCAGAAGCCAATCTGATTAAAAACAGCACTTGGCTAAACTCTGCAAAATCCTACAAGCAAAAAAAAAAGTTTAATCCTCTTGTGCACAATGCATAAAGGGTCTGCTCTTTTCTTTTTGTAATGTTAGAGCTACAATTATTTCTGGAGAACTTATCATTTCCCTCTCTCCTCTCATCCCTTGCTGCACCCCCTTGTTATGCTGATGGGATTAAAGTGTCTGCTCTTGAAAAGTGTAACTGAGTTGTTATTGGAAAAGAGAAGTGGTATGTTGCAATTTCAGAAATATAAATAACCTCGCTTCAACTGTTCTTCTCCACAGCATCAGCAGAACAGAAATCAAGTGTGGTGGCAGCTTTTTCTCTTCCTACACAACTTGGCCTTAAACGCAGAGGCGAACAGGAACCACACTGGGCAGAGGTGAGCATGGCCCGCCTGCTGGAGGCCGCCTCAGTCTGCAGGGAGCACTGAACAAACACTGGTTGGGGGGAGAGACCCTGCACACCGCCGGCCGGATGTGAGGACTCTGCATTTCCGATACTCGTCTTCAAGTCTGGGGGGTTTTACGGACTCTTCTTTGCTGCTGCCTGCCTCGTGAGGCAGGGAGCTCTTGTCCAACACTGTTGAAGGAAAGCCAGAATGTGGGTGTGTTTGGTGAAGCTTGCTGCTGGTTCCCTGCGCCGGTGACCTCTGTGCAAGGGAGGCAGGTGTTAGACTGACAGCTTCCTCTGGCCTCGGCGTTAGGCAGTGGTAGAGTGCAGGAGTGTCATTTTGGCTGCTAGTTAAAAATGATGTCTGGAATTGATGACTCTAAGCATACTTTGGGTATCTTCCAGAGCAGATGCTTGGTTCCTCCACAAAGAAAGGTCTCTTTAGCAATGAAAACATTCAAGTAGCTTATATCCATCAGGTTACTTGTTTTCTGCATGAGTTACTATTTTTTTTCCTTGCACCCCGTGTGAGAGGAAATCACAGAGAAATCTGATCTCTTCGGTCTTTCCATTGGGCACCAGTTGCAGCTCTCTCACATGGAAGTTGTTCTTTGTCATTGTCATCCACAGACAAAATCATTTCAGTAGACCAGTCTTAAAACTGAACCTTCCTGAGGCTGCTGGTGGGTAGTTTCTGCCACTATTTGCTTCCAGTTCAGTGTTCACAGTGCCTGTGAACCAGCATGAAGCAAAAAAACCATAAAATACCACCCAAGCGTCAATTCTTCTACAATGCTAATGTATATGTTTTTATTAGTTTTATGATGGGTGTTTATTTTGTTTTGGTTTTCTTTTATCTTACTATAATGTGGTTGGCCAGGAAGGCTGAGGTCCCAGGCATCTTTTGCTTCAAGGTTTGACAGGGAAATTATTAGCAACGAGTCTGACACGTACCCTGCACAAGCAGAGTGTCCATTACTCTAGTATGTAATGTTTGGAGGCTGCTGTAGGCATATATTGACTAGCAGCAGTAATATTACTTCAAGGGAGATCTTCTAACATTTCCTGGTTTGTATGCACTCAGAAGTTTGTCCATGTGGCTGACACTATTGGACCAGCACAGGAAAATTACTCTACCAAAAGGAAGTAGCCTAAAATATTGATGGCTACTTCCCTGTAGCCTTAAATATTGTTACTTCAGAAACCCGGTGACAACTAGGGTAAAACATGAACAGAAAAGCAATACAGACTATTTTCTTCACACCGTTTCCATATTGCCACTGCACATATTTGTAGGACTGAAATGATAGAACTGTGTGAGGAAGAGCTGTCCAGAAATTTGCTCTTCAGTCCTGTAACGAACATCATCTTCAGGTCTCGAGGAATTCTGCTCTTGGTCCATTCTGAAAAATAAGCATTACCGTATGGAAAGAGTAGTTTACTTGCACATATGCTTTCTCTTCCACCCCTCTTTGCATATCCTTCTTTAATTCATGCTTTCTCTGGTATTTGTATAATCTCATCGTTGCACTGTAGTGTCTGGTAACAATTTGCTGAACACAGTTAAATTTGGACTTTCTCCCTCTTTTCCAGCCCCATTCCCTTGATTTGCATCCTGCTCTACTGTGGCAAAATGTGCTTTAGCTCCCTGAAAGAGGTCCCCAAGCCTTTTTCATATTCACAGTCACTCTCCTTCAACATAAGGAAAGTTTATGTGAGAAAAGTGTTGTGTTTTGTTGTTTGTTTTTTTTTCTCCTCTTCTGTTCTTTTTCTAGCTAGAGCTAAAGTAATATGTTTGTCCATGATGGTTAATAATTCATATTCATTAATCTCAAGTAATATAGGGCGGGCGGGTTTTATGGGTTTTATGGAGAGGGAGGGTGGGGATTTATTTTTAGGAGGGTGGATTGTTTTGGGTTTTGTGTTGTTTCTTTAAGCATGTGCACTACAGAGCTACCCAGAGGAATACAAGCAATAGCTGTTGCAGACTATGCTACAGCAGTGTGGGGAGCTGCCCTCTGCCCATGATGACAGAGATGAGGCTTCCCATACTTTGCTTTGCACAGTCTGCTTGGAGTAAGTGCTGGTCATTGGAAAATGAGGACTTACACAGGGGGGCAATACCTGAGGGGTAGTGCAAACACAGACTGAATTAGGGACCCCTGAGAAGCTGGATGTTAAGGAGAAGACTGTTAAATCAGAAGCTCTTACAGAGGCAGGAGTGTAAGTGCTGAGGCTCAGGAAGCAATACAGCAATGCTGCCTGCCCACACAGCATGCTCTAGGATGTGATGCTTGCATTTTTCCACTGGCTGCCAGGACCCCTATATCAGGAACAGTCAAAGCTGCACCCTAACAGCCCTGCAAACTACAAAAAAAATTTCAGCAAGTGCATCTGACCCTTAAAAACCATCGTGAGCTTTCCCCTTCCTCTCTGCCTTTACTTGACTGCAAAACAGGCCAATAAAGCCTGTTCTCTGGGTGTGTAAGCTGGAAAGATAGGCCTGGTAGTGGTGCTTTCTGGTATTGTGGCCCAGCCAGTTTATCTAAGGTAAGACTCTTCTTAACATAGAGTATCTGAAACTGCTCCTCAGGCAGGCTGCTTGCCTCAATAGAATCATTTGGCTCAGGGAAAGATAGTCCATATTTCCCACTGTAACAACAGACTTATCGAAAGTGGTCATGCCAGGGTCTCAAGTTAAAATCTCCTTGTACAACAATACTTCATTGGAGACATAGAGCTCATGCTAGACAAAGGCCGACTTCCTGCAATATGCATGTTGGTTACTGGTGCCAGAGATTTACAACCACTGATAATATATTTTAATTATATTCCATATCTGCATATCTTGGAGAAAGGAAATACGTTCTGTCAACCCAAAAGTCTTATTTTGCTTCATGTAGATTTGGAGAGGCAGGCTGGTTACTCATGGAAAAGCAGCTTACAGTCTCAGTCTCACCTACCGGAGGAGATACTGGGTAGATTTCACACCTTTATCAACAAATACACCAATGCACAGCACTCATATGTTTGTCGCCCATCCTATGTTCCCAGGTTCCAAGGCTCCTTAGGCATGGACTGAGGAGATCTTCCCCACAGAGTAGCTATTGCAGCCACAGACATACATCAGTTGTTTGGAGAAATAGTTTCAAGGACATGGTTTGAGTCCTGTTGGTGAATGCTCAGGTTTTAAGCTTGTCTTGGTGAGAGGAATGGGACACTGTTTCTCTCTGTGCTTGAAAACTACAGTCTGACCATTTAGAAAGAACAGTCAGATCTTTCTCCTAAAACAAGTTCTTATTTTTAGTCAGCAGATCTTAAGTAGAGCTTGAGCTGCTGCTGGTGGTGCCAGCAGCCTTCTGGTATCTTGCTTGCCTTCCCCGGATCTCCAATCCAGCTTCAGTTCTTCCAATCCCTTACCAACTTCCAACTTTTCCAATTATCTTGTAACCTGCCCATCCCTGGATCCAGCAGGCTTGGTGCTAGTAGGGAATAGTTTTACTTTTGCTTCCGGCAATTCCTGAAAGCTGAGCCAGTAATCACAAGGTGACTGTCCAGGGATAGCTGCAAGCTGCTGTGAATAGGATATAGCAAACGCAGGGGAGAGGACTAGTTTGCATGGAAAGGGTTGCCATTGGATCTGTGTGTGGGACTGCAGCTTTCTCCCAAGGTGCTGATGATCCCTGGTAGCACTGAATTCCTGTACAATTGATCACACATCTCAGTTTAAGTAGCTGGTTGTTATTAAAAGTTTCTTGGCTGAAGTCTCGTTAGAGGAGTCCTGAAGGAAACTACTTTATCAGCCTTTGCTTTGGAGCTGTGTTATCAACAAGGAGATGGAGGCAAGGAACCCAGTCCTTCTTGGTGTTGAAAGGGTGATTGCAAAGACATTTTTCTTCCTACTGGTCTTTTTGCTTGTCCCCTAAGACCTGGATTGAAGGTATAGGCAATGTGTGCATGTGAGGTACAGTCTTGGAGCTGTTCCATAGCAGTCACTGGAGCTGTGCCCGAGGTTGAACTGATCCAGTGGGGGGCTTGGTAGTCTCCTGGGAAACTTGCAGACTCTGCCCATTAGTGGACTAGAGAGAAGGGTTGGGTCTTTTACAAACAAGAAGAGTTACTTGAGGCAGTTGTTGCAATGTGACCCTGCCAGCTCTGTAACAAATTCCACCCTTCTGCTGCTGGTCTGGATGTGTATCTCTGCTGAAGCTATGGGAGTGGTGAGACCACGACATGGTGAATGGTGTGCTGTTGAGGGTATTTTTAAAGGGAAAATTAGGGAGAGCACTCAGCACACGTGTAGGATCAGATGAGAAGGCAGATATGTGGAGGTCTTGCCTTCTTTTACCAGCAGTACTTACTGCAGGATTATAAGCAAAAGGACCATGGAATGCTTGTTCATATTCATGGGGGCTCAGCACATGGACCAAGCACTATTGAGTATTAGCATAATTTGACAAAAATGGTTTTTAATAATGTCCTTCAGAATAGTCTGTCTTTCGAACTGGCATTTGTGATCATTTCCAAAAATGCCTACCTGTTGCCTTTGATTGTTTTAGCAAGAAGAAATACCTCAAGGAATTGATAAAAGATCCTAGGACAATCTTTTACAGTTCCTAAAGACTTCAGTGGTCTCTGTTTCTTTAGTTTGCATGTGTTCACGCAGGTGTTACACAGCTCAGTTCTTCTCCACCAGGAAAAGCAGAAAAGACCAAACACATCAAATGCACTGGAATGTAATTGTGTGTGTGTGTGTGCATGTGAGTGTGTGTGTGTGTGTTCTTAAACTGAATGCAGTCTGACATCCTCCTCCCCTTCTTTCTTCCACGTGCCTCACCTTCCCCCTTAGCCACAGAAAGGAGGGTCTCTTCCTGCGAATCCCATGCTGGAAGTTGGTTTCTGGGAAGCGAAACCTAGTGTCTGTGGGCTGTTTTTTAAAGCCATGTTTCAGTTCTGTCTTCAGACTCTTTGCTGCCTTTGGGGAACGGAGGGGTGGGAAGGGTAGATTCTTAAACTGTTTTTTAAATCTATTATGGAAATTTTGCATGTATAAAGTTATTCTTAAATCTAAAGGAGTCTCCCTGATTTGTGGACACAGCTCCAGGAGAGCATCGTCACAGATTCCTCAGCTTCAGTTTTGATCACTCTATTCTGAAAGGAAAACTTTCAGAAGGGGGAGAGATTGGTGAGATGGAAAGATGACATTGTCAATATCTCCTTCAATAAATGTCAGAAGTTAAGCTTGTAAAATGGAAATTTCAAAACAGCCCGAGGGGTCTATGTCTGTTTCCACTGAATGCATTGGAATATCCTGCCAGTAAATTTGGTTTTGGATATATAGACTGTTGGGGTCTTTTGGTAAAACTAATCATGTATCTTTTCTTCTGTTTTCTGCAATGGTATTTAGTAGTCTGCCACATTTCTAGGTAAAATTCACTGTTGAGAGTACTGTGAAATGTGGATTCACATTTTCTCCCTCCCTGCATAACTTTTCTACTTTGGTGGGATACTTTTTAAAATTGTTTTTTATTTTTTAAAACTTCAGAGTCCTTCATCTGGAAAAGAAAAAGGGTAAGGCGAGCTAGAACTTGCAATGTACTTAATAAACTTTCCCTCAGTTGAGGGTTTCCCCATGAGTTCTGATATTCACCAGAATATGACACTCTCCTCCTGCAGAAGTAAACCCAATGCTCTCCTGTGAGATTTCTGTCTGGATTAGTCCTGAAGCGCACACACCTTCTTTGCCATGGACTGAGACCCAGTGAGAATGTAGCATTTTGTTCATACTGGTTGTGTGCCTCCAGGACTCCTGCCTGTACCAATGGTGACTGGGCAGAGCTCCTTCTTTTTGTATCTGTGCAGTATATTTGCTTTGTGCTTTCTTTCTTTGGTGCTTTTTAATACTTTAATACTTGGAATTTTTTTTCTAATAACTGGTACAATTTTTAATAAAATTATTAAATTCCTTGTCTGTGTTCTTTGCATTATTTTTTAAGGCATGGAGGGCATTTACACAGCTGGCCAGCTCTGGAGCTACCCAAATCAGTGATGCAGTTCATGTTGTTTGAAAGTATCTAGTAGATCCTTTAACATGCACCCTAATACCAGGCCCTGCAACAAAGATATGATTTCTTTCCAGATTGGACTGTTATCCCTTGGCATAATTTAACTGATGAAACAGTCTTCCAAAGAGGTGTTATTTCCACACTTGGATGGATAACTGCTGCTACTTTTGAGTAGCACAGTTAACTTGCTGCTTCAAATCAGGAAGAGCTCTTAAGACATACATGGGATACATCCTCCAAATTTGCCAAATGTAACCTTTGATTGGTGGCTGCTTACCTGCTGCCTATGCAAGTACATTCAAAGGCACTCACGCCTGGAGGATAAAGACTCACTTCTTGGTTATTCTTAGGAAAAACTGTTCTTGCTGTTCTTCTGATGTAAAGACAGCAAAGGTAGGAGGCCATGGCTTCGAGAGGGCTTTGCAAAGTGGTAATGGTGCCCCCAAACCCAGACATGAGAATGTCTTGGCCATCCTAAGTGGCAAGACAAGTGTTTTGGTAATCATCATGCCTGTTCCTTAAAGGGAAGAACAGCCCCCATTAAATAATGGTAGTTAACCTGGGCGGAGCAGAACTGGTGATGAGTGTATTGCAAGTTACTTCTAATATATCTGTTCAATTTCCTCCAACCACAGCCTTCCTCCAGCACAGTGCTGCTGGTACAGCGTTCATGGGAGGCTTTAGGGAACCCTGTTAACAATCCTACCCGATGTTAAGTTGCCTCGGCTGGTGTGTGCATGCTACAAAAGGGCCTTTCATTCCAAGAACACATGATGTGTGTGGTATGAAAAGCCACATGTGCATCTAAGACCACAGGGGGAAAAAGACAGTTTTTCTTTTCATTGTATTAGATCTAGTGAGAAGTGTGTCCCCTGGCCAGCCTCATGTGACCGTGAAAGAGCCTGTTGTAACACACTGATATAAGGGGACAGAAGTGAGATTGACTTAGAGGGAAGGCTGGGTCTGAATTTCCTCATTCTCATGTGGTTAAATTCTCACCATTAATTAAACTCTAATTCTTAAAAGTTTTATTAATTCTTATATCAAAGAGAAGGATGGCTTTTAAAATGGAGGTTTGGTAATGCTACCCCAGAGGCATTTGCCAAAGCAGCAGGATACATTGCACCTTGCTCGAAACAAAAGCAAGTGCACAGATGTGTGGATGGCCTCTGTTTTTCTGAGACCTCCTGGATTGATCTTGGTGCTCTGTCTTGGCTCTGTTATGGCCTGCAATCTGTCACCTGGCCATGGTAAAGCAGACTCCAGGTGCATGGAAACATTGTCAGGTTAAGCATCATGGCCAAAGACTACCAATACTTTTTTTCTCCTTTTTTTCTTTTTCTTTTTTTTTCTTTTTTTTTCTTTTTTTTTCTTTTTTTTTTCTTTTTTTTTTTTTTTTTTTTTTTTAATTATTTTTTTATTTGAAAGAAACTGGATACCCTAGAAAATGTACTTCAGAAAAGCTTTCTTTTTAAAATATCAAGCCAAGATACTATGAGTTCACTTTCAATTTATTTCCAGCCACGGATCCTTTCATGGCAATAACAACATGTCCCTCACTTTCTGTACTAACATGACTAGCACTTTAAGGGAGAATGAGTTCTGTTATTAACTTCCTACAGTATGCTGTAGGGACAAGGTAAAAAGTTTAAGTAGGATTACTGCTTCAAGGAAAAAATGTTTATCAAGAAGTGCTCAGGCTGTCTCATTAAACATAATAAAGCACTCTGAGGACAAGAAAGTTCTTTGGTTGCGCAAGCTACTGCACAAAGCACTCTGTTTTCATAGCTCTGGTTGCAGAAGTTTAGAAGCCAATACAGTATATGGATTGGGGAATATTTTTCAAGCACTCGTAACGTGCCTGAAACATAACGTGTCCTGAAAGATATTTTTGACAGTTTGGGGAGATTGGTGTGAACATGCAAGTGCTGCAGTCGCTTCATTGTGCATATCGCTGCTTTCTATTGAAAGGCTTAAACTGAAAGAAACATGTTCTCTACAGGAATCTAACAAGCAGCAGACAGTAACTTCTGGCAGGGAGCTCTCTTTCACCTGACACAATGTGTGGTACCCTAACACACGTACAGAGTCCAGCAGCAAACCACCAAGCGTGACGCGCTGACGTCAGTATTCATATTCCCCTCTGTAAGTCCTTTAAATCTGGATTTCTCTTAAATGAATTATGTTCTCTGTAACGTTCATAATGGACTCTTTTCTTTCTCCATTAAAGTCTGTGTCAGCATTCTCCTTCTCTGTGTTTTGCCTCAGGGCTCTTGATGTATACAAAGGCTCCTCTGTTTTCTGCTCTTAGTCACACGCTTTCACTCTTAACCTCAGCGCTATAAACTAAACATCCACCCACTATGGCTGGAGATGACCCTGTTTACGTCTGCTCCTCAAATCGTGACAGCAACAGTCATGAAACTATGTTTTCATGGAGACAGCTAGCTCTTAATAAGAGGACAACGAAGCTTGACTTATAACACTACGAGGTTTTGCAAAAACTTTGAGAGAATAGGTGGATGGGAAAAGTTAATGGAATCTGTAATGAAATGTCTTGCTTCAATCATTTTATACCACTACCTTTTAAAATTATTGTAGATTATTTGTTGTAGTAGTCCACTGTGGTGCTGGGTCACACCAACTCAATCCGAGACAGCAAGGGCACAGGTAGAGGGGAGTGGGGCTGACATTTAAGTTTTAGGGCTGGTCATGGTGGTCAGCCTGGGCCACAACTCTCCACTGTGCCAGCAGTGAATATAGAACAGCAGGGTCAGGGTCACCCATACCACTGAGACATTCCCAGTCTTGGATGCCTTTGCTACCAGCATTACTGCCACAACTGTTAAGTGGGCTCTGGTTGAGAGGTTGGCTCTTCCTAAGGAAACCACCAGCTCAAAGCAACCTGGGTGAGCAGTGACAGGTTTGGGAACACAAAGGAAAGGGCAGGAACACTGTTAATTCACAGTGCGGGACAACTTTTTTTGCAGGTGGGTGAAACAGACCCTCAAGCTGGAGCTGGACCCTCAAGCACAGCTGGCTGAAGAAGGTGCTGGGAGCAAGATGCAGGTCTCTATCAGAAGCTGCTGCTCTCCTGGCTGGGTCCCAGCAGGTGTTGCTGGAGGCAGAGCAGTCCTGAAGGAGAACGGCTGCTCTGTCCCCTGCCCTACCTGTAGTCACCTGCTGCACCCCCCTTTCCCTTCATCATTTGGCAAGAAGGTCCTAAGAAGCTGTTATTATAAAAATGATCCCAGTGTTTTCCCAACAAATCTTCCCTGTGACCCAGCCCACCATTTCTAGGTCCAAGGCAGCATCTTGCTGGCAGCCCCCACACCACTCCCCTGTGCACCAGGGGCTCCGCAGGCAGCAGCTCTCTTGGTCTCCTCAGCACTCACACACAGCCTTCCTCTGACAGGACAGGGTCACAGAGCTCATTTTGCCTGTCACTGTGAGCACAATCCCCATAGAATATTTTCTGGCACTTTCATTAGTCTAATTTTAAATATCCCAAGTGAATGCCCTTCTACTATTTCCCTCGGGAGACTGTAGTACCTACTAATAAATCTCACTGACAAAAGGTTTTCCCCAATATCCACCCTAACTTCTTTCTCTCTTAATTATATTCCAATACCCTAGTTGTACGTCCTTGTGTCACTTTGCAAGGAAACCTTACCAAAGTCATTCCTGTAACTAATGCACCCTAGAGCTCACTGAACTCCTCAGCAGAAGCTCCTGCTGACTTCCACGTACCTGCAGGCAGCTTTCAGGGAAAGCTCTGCCTTCCCCCTCAGAGCAACCTTGTACCCCTGGAGCTGGCATGGTGTGGCACAGAAGGGCTTGATTAGTGCTGCCACTCATCCCTTTCACTGCTGCCCTCAGACCCCTTTTTGCACGGGATGACCAAAGACTTCAGTGAGGGTCCAAGAATGGAAAGCAAGATGTACTAACCCAGGATATTCTTCAGGCTTTTGGAGGTGCTCAGCACTCCTGCCTGCTGGCATGGACTCCCCTCGCAGGGATGGCAGCCTGTAGGATTTGGGGCTGAGACTCAGGTGGGATGGTTTGGCACATATGTCTTAGGAGCATTAGTCTGGCTCTGTCTTCCATCACCTGAGCACCACAAGTCCAGCAGCCAAGGCTGTGCCCCTGCATGGCAATGTCCCTGCCTGGGATTACACTAGTAGCACTAATATTACATTTGTTGCCACAAAGTCAGATGTAGTGAAGCATTTCCCTTTGTTTCCTTCCCTGCACAGTTGTGAGTCATGCTCCTTGGGAACAGATGTCTGGGGAAGCCAAACAGTGCCTTGAATTGTGCCAAAACATGAACAAATACTTAATCAGGGACTTATCAGGAAAAGAAATGTTTAATGGTGTAAACTGTTATTTGGAGCTGAGATGATGTGATCCTTATACCTCCACCTGAACTAGGCACTTTTCCTTCAGGTAGCCTCACCCACAGAAAAAAAACCCATCCTTGTTCCCACTGCAGTAATTCACTTGCCCTCTGGAAAAGAAGAACCAAATCAGAGCACTTGGCTTTGCACCAGCCACCTGTGAGGTTGGGTTGGGTGTCTCCCTGGCTGGAGGGCCATCACCACAGCCCACGTATACAGCAGGTCTCTCCTTGACATGATAGATGAGGCTTGAAGTGCCTAATATCACACTACGTTTTGACATTTAGTTAAAGGTGCTTGGAGTCAGTCAACCAATCTGGCACTTCACCAGGGTGGATACATTCTCCTTAGTTTCTTTGTGCCTCAGTAGCCCTCCCAGCCATCTCCCTGCTGAGGGCACCAGCCTCAGTGGCCTCCACTCCTCAGCCTCTCCTGCTGCCTCAGTTGCCCGAGGGGCAGCTCGGGTGTCCAGGTGAGGGTGATGGAGCCAATGGAGTGGCTAGGCACCCAAAAGTTGGGTCTTGCAGAGTTCTAAGCTATGATGCTGACTTCCCTTTGTTGTTGTGCTTCTGCTTATCACTGTGTTAAATAGCATAGTGCATTTTGTTAATCTCAGAAGAGACACAGTTCTATAATGGGACATTACTTCTGTGCATTGCACTTCTTTGTCTGCGATAAGATATGGGTTTTAATGTCTCTTTTTTTTTTCCTTTTTTTTTTTTTTTTTAGTTGGTACTTATCCAGAGCACTTCTTCATCTTGCCAGCCAGTGATTAATTGGCTGTACTGAAAGGTTCAACACTTCCCTGTACGTTTATCAGAGGAGGTAGAGGAATGTGTGTCCTATATAGAGTAAAAGCCTGCCCTAAGTGGGTTTAAAAATGGGTCATGACTTGCTCATTTTAGAATTTGTGCCCTTAAAACACATAAGGAAAGGTGCCCTACCTTTTTTTTTTTTTAGGTACTATTTTTTAAAAAACTAATGATGAGTGGGAATCTCAGTGGAAAGTTCAGAGACTTCTGTTTATCTTCAGGTAAACACAGCTCAAGCACAAACCTCTTTGTCCTACATCAATGTTGTCAGCTGTCATAGAGAATGTGGTTTTGTCCCTTAATGCAGGAAGTTCTACAACAAATTTTTACCTCCTGACAGTTCAGGGGAAAAAAATATTAAAAGAAGTTGGCCTAGGCAGAGCCTTGTCATCTGTAATTTCAGTTACAGTGCTATGCTGGCCGAGATGTCTTTCAGCACACTGAGCCATATTTTAAGGCTTTGGAGGGGTAATAGTCCACTTCACAGCTAAAAGACTCAAGAACACTTTGAGCAACACTATGAATAGGACCCAGCTCTTTAATTCACAGAACTACCTCTCAGCTACTTGCTACATAGCCTTTTTAAAGGAAATCCCAAATTAGGACCTTCTACAATCCTTGTTGTCAGCCCTCTGCAAGATAACTTCGTGAAGAAATTTGACCTTGTTCCTACTTCTCTGTTAGCATCTGATTCATTATCCCAAAGATTGGAAATTCATTCTCTTGCAACCAGACATCCATGGTTCATGTCTTGCAGATGACCCAAACATGGGTGTGTTTCAGCTGGCCATGGTGCTTGTAACCACTAGACCACAATCAGCTCCCAGAGCCAAGAATAGCAGGATGATTTCTGATGTTTGAGTTTCAACAAAGCTGTCTCACTTGCAAGACATTTTGGAGTGTTCACAATGTTAGTAAACTGACAGCAACCCTAGGATTGTGCAGGTAGAATCTGAACTAGAAAGGCAGGACAAAAAAAGAAAAAGGATTTCTTAAAGCATTTTCTGGTCTTCTTTTTTAGTGTAATTTTGGTTTGCTTTTGGTTTTGTTTTTTTTTTGAGTCTGACTCACCATTTTTAAATTTGTGGTAGGTTATAGTGTTGCCAAACCTAATATATCTTCTCCTTGATCTAATCCTTTCTCCAGAGTTTTCATGCTTATTCAGTTCTTGATCTGTCTTCTGGGATGGCTTTTAAGGATAACCAACTAGTAGCAGATGTGATACAGGGGGGGTTTTGTGTATTGTGGACATCTCCAGAAAGAATGGCATCAAAACCAACAAAAAAGCAACAGCTTTTGGGAGCTACCAAACACTCTGCAGACAGTCACTCCTTCCCATGATTGCCAGCCTAAGTCGATTCAAACAGGGAGCTGATAAAGAAATGCTGTCAAGCCCAGGCAAGTTATGTTTCTGCTTCTCCATCTGAATAATTTCTTGACTGCTTGTTGAATGCTCGAGAGCAAGTTGGGTGCCTTCCAAAACAAAGAAGATAGCCTCCCTGTCCCAGAGAGGTTACAGTGCTAACAGAGACTCCTCGGCATGAAATAGCAATCTGCTGTGCATGCGGGAAGCAACGGGGGCAGCTGATCATATGGATTGTGTAGGCAGGACCTAAAGACAGATGTGAGGCCGTATTAGTTGTTTGTCTGTGTTACTGGCCCCTTGGAGCTCCCCAGTGCCCGGCCCTGGGAAGCAGTTGATGTCAGGGGCAGGAGAGATGCAGCCCAGGACAGGTCACTGTGCTGAGACGTGTCCCATGGCTTGCACCATACTCATATGTAATGTTTTAAATTGAGCTTAGTGAAAGGATCTGCATGGATATCCCCCATGGCACAAGTGACCAAGACTTAGTTACCAAGCTTTTCAACAGGAAAGGAGGCGTCTGAATCAAAAATTATAATGTTTCAGCATACATAAATTACAGGTTCATCTCTCTACGTACTGACATTTGTAAACAGCTCTTTCTTGGCCCTAAGTCAGATGTATGGCTGTGACCATAATTACACCTCTCATGATAACTTATTTTTGTTCTGTGTACCAGAGTTTTTGTCATGGACTTGGCCTCCAGGTTGCTTTTGTGCCTCCTGCAAGCTTTTTTTGCCACAACTCACCACCTGCTGCCAGCAGCATCAGGGTGCTCAGGACAAGGGACATGCGTGCAGCATGGGTCACCAGCAAGGAGAGGAGAGCTCAGCAGGAAAAAACTCTGAGTTCTGAGCAGGACCCATGACAGCAGCTTAATGAGGAGCCCTGGGGTGGTGGTGTGCAGTGAAGGGGAGTTTGTCCTACCTGCCTGCTGGAGGAGGAAGCAGTGTTCTTTATCACTCCTGCTTCCCCCTGTCTTGCAGTCAGGTTTTCTGCTTGTTTTTCAGTGTGCCCTTCATGTGTTTTCCATCTCTCCAGAAATCACTGGCTTTGTTTAAAATAGACTCGGAGCTGCTGCCAAGACTTTATCCAGAGAGAGAGAAAAACTCTCAAACGCCAAGTTCCTATAGAGTTATCAAAAGCTTTCACTCCCCATCAATATCTCTGAATATACCAGAAACCTGTTTTTCTCAGAAAGAGCTCTGCATGGTAGCAACAGATCTTTGTGCAAGAGTCACCAAAACATTTCTGCCCTTGAAAGGGCACCTCATGTCTCTCAAGATCTGCTGTTAAGTGCCCTCACAAGTCTCCTCATACATACAAGAATTTTGGCCTTTCTTTGCAATGAATTGAATATATACAGAAGAATCATGAAGTTAGAAGAAAATGTCTTAAAGATGTTTGACTCAGAAAACTTCAAAGGTATTATGGTTCCAAAGTGATAGATTCCATCAGAGCACACCTTTGTGCTGTAGGATGGATTCAGCTTGGAGGGCTTTGCTGGCTTTGCCTTCTCTTCACGCTTTACCACCTTTTTCTAACTCAGTTCTAAAGAGATTTCCTGCTCTGTCTCCAAAAGGAGATGCTCTTGCTAAGTAATTCCCTTAGCATCTCCTCTCTGCAACAGTTGCAAGATGATAAGTATACATAAATTGAAAACAGAATCCACTCCTTCAACACAAGAGCAAAATCTATTAAAATGGAGACAAAACCAAATATCCTTTGCTTTTAGGTAGAGGAGTTTGATTTACCTCTGGCTTTTGGATGTTTCCTAATAGTTCTTTATCATAAAAGCCTATTGAAAATACTTCAGAGTATTTTCATACATTTCAGTACTTAGGACTGAGATGGCTTGCAAGGAGAGGCTTTTTCCTAAGAGAAGCAGCTCTTTCTGACAGAAAGTAAACAAGCCTGGAACAGGCTTTATGAGCACCACTCCTCCCACCAGGACAGAAAACACAGCACCCAAAAGCCAGCAGCTCTGAAGTTTCAGTTGCTAGAACAAACTGATGTACATCTAAGAGATAACAGGAGCAAAGGGGTGTTCCTTGCAGCAAGGTCTCATTTTGCCTGTGGCACTCTGCAGTCTCTTACCACCCCCTCTTCCATGTTCTGAGGTCTCTGCATTTACACTTTGGTCACTGACTGTTTCCTGTTTTTCCCAGGCACTCTGGATGGTCCCAGGAAACCAATCTTTCGGTTCATCTTTCAGTTCCAAATTTCTGCATTTCTGTAACCCGAATCTGAGTTTACCTGGAGTTAGCTCAGTGATTTGGTACCTTTTGCAGTGGGACCTATCAGTTGGGCATCAGGGAGGGGAAAGCTGCCTTGTCTGAAGGAAGTCTTTGGTGGATGCCAGACTTTTCTAATATTAAAAGAGGAGAGGAGTTACAATATTAGATGAAGTGTAAAAAAGATGACCTCCTGTTTCTCCTCCTGATGCTTGTCTCACTACTTCCCCTTGAGGGTGTCCTCTGCTCTCAGCCCTGCCACAGGTAACTTAGTTTGGTGCAGCCAGTTCCTCCTCTTATCCTTCCTAGGAAAACAACATCATCTCACCACTGTTCTTCCCTGCATGCTGAGAGAGCAAAGTCTTCTTCTACAAGTCCTAGGAGTCTTCTACAACTGTAAGTTACATTAGTGAGGTCCTTCCCAGCTCTGCCACCAACACAGGCACAGCATATTCAGGGAAATGGGATTTTCTCTGACTATGCCTCCCATGCATGTGAGTTTAGCTGTATTGTGATTAAGTCTGCTATTATGGTAAACACATGGAGAACTCAATGCACAAAGCATGAACTTGTTGTTTTGAAAGTCTGAGCAATAACGTCTTGATGACTCACTTTATCTCTGTAAATAAAGGGCACAAATATTTATTTCTTCATAATATTGTTATTGAATCAGAATACTTCAGAAAGTGTTTCTGGGGTAATTGCCCTCCAGGTACTATCATTAGTTAAAACTTTGGTCATTCAAGTCATTCATGATGTTGGCACTCCTTAAGAAAGGAGTGTTACTTTTATTGCCTCTTCTTTCCTTATGTTGTTTTTCTGCCGTTTCCTGTGTAAGCACGAATGCTCAGGTAGCCCCCAAAAATCTTAAGTCACAAAACATCTTTCTGTCTAACCTGACACATTGGATACCTAACTCAGCACTGAGCTGGGTGGTGATCAGTTCCCCCAGAAAGCTCAATATCCTCAGCAGGAATTACCCTTAAGGGCTGATGAGGATCACAAGCTCACACACACTTAAGACTGGGGGGGGGAAGGAAGAGACAGAGTAACACAAAAACATGGGTGCTGTGAAAAACAGTGGGGCATATTAGGGGAGAGATGTGGCACCCTGACTAACCAGCAAGAACAAGGTAAATTAGGCCTTTGCATAGCAAAAATAAATTTATAAAAGATCTCAGACCAGGATGTTTCTTTAGATCTTTTTGAACAGTTCTGAAAACAAAAGTGAATTAATAGTTTCCAAACCTAGCAGGTAAAACTGTAGCGAGCAGAAACATGAGAATAAAAAGGGTGGTAAAGCAATATTAAAAAAGATTACAGACTGAATTTTTTTTTTTTTTTTTTTTTTTTTTTTAGTTACTGTAACTATAAGCAAGAAACATGTGCCAGAGGAAATGAGAATTTAAGAAATATAGACAGCTTGGCAGGGCCACAAAATGAAAGCTTTAAGGAAAGAAAATTTAGAGAACAGAAGGAAATATTAGTTGTAGAAATGATAGCAGCATAGAAACATCAACTTTTCAAAGATATAAATTGGCACCCAACTTTTTAACATCAAATTTCTTCACTGCATGAAAATGGAAAGTTCTGTCATATTGATCCAGCAGCAGGAAATTATGTGCATGTGCATCTTTAACCTGTTAGGACTAAAAAAAGAATACACAAAGGCGGGGAAAGAAGAAACTGATTCCAGCAATTTAATAGTTAAGGTGTTGGAATAGTTACCAGACACTGTTTCTGTAGGAATGATGAAGCTGAGATTTAGAAGACGTTGAAAGAATTGTGATTCCGAATGGCCAAATACACATTAGTGCCCCCACCTTGACACAAATAAACCACAGCTGCCTGGACAGCATAATTCCCTTTTGGCTTGAAACTGTATATGTTATTTAGAAGGCTCTTTGAGAATAGAAGTAGCCCAGTGAGAGATTCATAGAGAAGCCAGGGATCTAAAGCTGACCCAGCAAATAGCTGCTTCTTGCTGCCTGTGCAAGAAGACTAAATCAGTTGGATCCTCAGCAAAGGTAGCTGGGAATACAGAAAAAAAAAGCCCTGATCCTTCCCTCTAAGAAGACAACAAAGCAATAGCAGGTGTTCAGAGGCTGCTGTGAAAGGTCTGGTGTTAAATCCCTGCTAGTGTGAACCTTGTGCTGCCATGTTGGCCTTTGTTCTGTTGTCAGCAAGGAGCAGTATCTGGCTCCTCCTCATTCTGTAATGTGTAATTTTCAGTCTATCCAATACGTGAAGTCACCCAACCTTCTGACCTGTTTACTCAGTGCTTCCAGAGGCTGCTCATTTCCAAACATTATCATGTTACAGGTACTTGGAGTCCCCAGTTCAACCCTTTATAGTGGTTATTTATTACTCTGCTTTGGTGTGTGAATGCTGAAGCAGCAGTTTTTTTCCTCACCAACTGTCCCGCTGCAGAGCTGCACCCCCTGCCTCTGCCACCCACAACACCCTGGTCCTTGTGCAAGAGCCACTTCAGCAATTCATTCAGCCAGGTGGTGCCGGGTCCGCAACCCGTTAGCCTGCACATACACCTGCAGACAGCCTGCTGGCCATACATGCAGGACCTGTGGAAGGCATCAGAGCCATCGTGTCAGATGCAGAGAGACTGAATTATCCTCAAGGCCAAGGATGGGAAGGGCAGCCTGCCTGAGGTTGCCTTCCGTGAAACTTCTTACAGAACATACTCAGGGGAAAAAAAGGAATAATGGGAAGAGCTTGGTGGCATGGTGGGACTTACAGATTGCTTTGTATTTGTTCCTGTGTACACCAGATTCCAATTGTTGATTTAGAAGTGAGAGGCTGAGCAGCCTTTCTGTTTAAGGAAGACTGTGAAGTACAGCTTGTTTAAGCAGGGTCTGCCAGAACCAGCAGTCTACCCATAGTGATGTGAGACTCAGCTCAGGATGGAAAACTGGCCAGAGAAAACTAAATATTTGAGCAGCTAATCTGTGCTACATTATCAGTGCCTGAGCCAGGTAATTAAAGGTAGCTCTTGCACAGCTGCAAAGTCTTTGGACATGCCTTTAGGCTGCAGTGTAGGCATGCCCCTGGTGTCTGACAACTTTTGCTTCAAGCCTCCCTTTGTAATTAGTCAGTGTGCTAACCCCATTGTGTGGTGGGGTTAAGGAACATTTAGTCAGGTACAAATATCCCTGTGCATAGGATGGAGACCATTCCTTGATGCAAATCACTGCTGTGCATGCTTTGGGGTATTATGCTCCAAAACGCTGCAGTGTGTTGGGACAGGCAGGATGCTGCTTCCCAGAAGGAAGCAACCATAAATCCATTGTATGCACATTTTGTCCCTTTCTCTTGCCCTTCAGCTTGCCAAGTGCTTTGGTAGCCTCACAACTTCAGACATCACGTGAGCAAATCTTTGCATGTTTGTGCCTATCAGTCCTGTTGGTTAAACATTTGAGAAAGCCAGCCACACCACCCAGCTCAGTGCACTGCAGGAGGGATCCCAAAGTGTTTTACACTAATCCCATCTAATTTAAGGGGCTCAGTTGGAATACTTAACTCAAAGCTTTGGCACTTTGGTTTAGTTCCTATCATCCAGAACAAGTTGTCTAGCTCCTAGCTCTCCCTTACCCACTACATGGGTGCTGCTTCCCCAGCCTTAAACACCACCTCCATCTTGTGGGGGTAGGCTGGGGACCACAAGACACCTGTCTTTGTCCCACTGGGAATTCCCCTGCTTGCAGTGGGAGGAGTGGAAGAGGGAAGCGTTGTCTTATGGAGTGCCTGGGGTATGGGCAAACCCTTGTTTGCTGGTCTTGATTGCTTTACATCCCAGTCATATGTGATCTAACACACAATAGTGTGTGTCCCCCTGAAACAGCTGTTCTTACAGCTGGAAACACCCTGGGATGTTGGTTTGCTTAGCCAGAGCTGTGAGAAGCAGTCTGCTCCTTTGCAGGGAGCTGGGGGAACCCAGAGGGAAGGCTTGGAGGTGCTGCTGGGGGAAGACACAGAGATGAGCATGGGCCAGGTAAACCTGCTGGCCCATGCAGGAAGGCCAGGAAAATGAGTCAGAAAGAGACAAAAATGCTCCAGAGCACCTGCAGCTGTACAGAAAGGTTCTGTGATTCATAGAGCAAGCCATGAACTGCTGGCAAGGGTCCTGGACACCCTCCTCCTTCCTGAGCCCAGCTTGGAACTTGTTGGGCAGTGCAGAGGAACCGAGGTGGGGACATGTCTGTGATGGTCACTACTCTGGCCAAGGTGTACATACTGTGCTATCAAGGGGAAGGATTACTTGGTTTAGGGTTCTGGGGAAAGTCTTCATATTATGTACTGTAACTAGGGTGTGTCACATGAAGATTTAAACCATCCCCTGACCCAGTCCTGGAGCTTTGGAGCAGGGTGTGCTGGAGAAGCCATGGATCCTCTCTCAAGAGCTGGACTCATATCTTACTGCAGCTGGATGGTCAGCCTTTCTGCTTGTGAGATGGATAGGGATAGAACACTGAAAGAAGGCACGGTGCTGCAGCCCACTCAAATCACAGGATTAATAAATCTAGTGAATTATGGATCAGTGCAGTCACCAGGCACCCTCCTGGTCTTACTGCAGCACCAGTGTTCACCAAGCTCGCCTACATCAAGAGATGTGAGTCCCTCTGTGATTTTTAAAAGGAGCTTTATGTTTTTTTGGAAATGCCAGTCCTGGTGGAGGAATGTTCTGTGCTTTCTGACCCAAGTGTTCTACCAAAATGCCTGGAGCTTGGCATTGTGTCTGCATGTTTCCAGTGAGTGTATGTGTCTCAGGAGAAATGGTGGTCACTTTGGCCCTTCAGTGCTGGGGTGGCAGCCCATTTTCACCACTCTGCTGCTGGTCCAGTGGTATGCTGGGCTACTTAAGCACTGCCTTTATTTTTCAGATGCAGTAGGTAATTAATCAGTGAGACTCACTGCCACATCTCTGCATCCAAGAGTGAGTAAATGAAGCTAGATGGCTGTGTGCAAGAACATTGACTTTCGACATTAAATTAAAGAAGAGTTGTGATATGAAGAACATAAATCAAACTCTTGCTATTGGCAAGAGTAAAGCAGTTTTCCCCAGGACAGCTTACTGCAGAAGGTTTCTTGCATCTTCTGGAAAAAGAAATGTTGGCTGTTGCCAGAGAGATGATACTAGAATAAACAGACTCCATGTAGGTATGACATTTCAGATCTGTGAGTGAATGGGACAGAGTGGCAACAAACTGCTGTTGCCCACTGCACTGCTAAGCATGTTTGTCAAGCGAGAACAAAACACCCTTACCTATGACACCAAACTCAGAGGTAATAAAAATCATCTGGCCCTGTGAAAAGCCACCCTTGCTTTTGCCCTCCCCTGCCTTGCACAGGAAGGCAGTGTGGTGTGTGTCCCCCTGCTCCCCTCTGCAACCACCCAACTCCCCGTGCTCCCTGGGTCACCTTCCACCTTGGAGCTGCCTTCACCACCCACCCCCGGAGGGGAGGGTTAAGCTCAGCTCTGTGTAATCTTTAACATGGTTCACACAGGGGCTCTTCTTGTTACACTCAGGCTCAGTTAGCAGGTACAAGCAGTGAGGGTGGATATTAAAAGCTGCTTGGAGGATTGATTTTTCATTAAGATGAATCGGTTGTAATTAAGCCTAACAGAGATGTTCATGTTAATGCTGTGTTTTTATTGCCTGAATTAAATTCTTCTTCTGGTTGTTTTTTTTTGTTGTTGTTGTTGTTGGTTAGGTTTTTTTTTAAGGCATGTGAAGTCTTCACCTTTCTTTTTCTTTCAGTCTTGTACTATTTCTACCTCTCCCTCTAGAATACATGTTGGTGTGCCTTTTCTTCTTTCAGTGTCTGTTTTCTCTCAAGACCATTTTTTTTCTGTTGTTTAATTGTTTTTCTCCTGATTTATTGTTCCAAGCCCATGCTAGGCAGTCTGTTTATTTATAATTTGGATTATTTTAAAATGGATCCAGAGCTCTAGGTCACTGTTTAAAAATTAACTAATAAAATACACAAATGAGGCCCAATGGTCAACATAAGATTACACATCCTCTAGGATTCTCATGCTACTCCAAATAAACCACTGGGGAATACCAGCCCCAGGCATGGAAAATTCACTAATCTCGACTGAAATGAGCTGGTATTGAAAATATATATGGACACACTTCACTGACAACACTGGGCTACTCTTCCTCAAATAGAGCCAGCAGGTGTTAGTGTGAACCCTTGGGAGGAGAGATGGCAGTGGTGGGGTATGGCAGGGGAATGCCACCCTCTGCCCACCCCATGTGTCCACCTCTCAAGGACTGATCCTGTCCCTGCTCAGTGTTCTGGGAGAATGCAGCTCAAAGGATGATGATGATAATAAGCATTACATGCTCCCCACCACAGAGGTCAGGAGACCAGAGGGTCCCAAACTTTTGCTGCACCTTCCCTCTTCCACTGGTTCTCACTGAAAATGGAAACCCAGTGGGAAGCAGTGTGTGCTGTCTTCTAAAGACACAAACCCACCCGTCACCCCCCCGCACAGGACACTGTTCAGGCACTGCCCCACATGTGGTACCCTGAAGGCTACATCCCTCTCTTCACACCCCATTGCAAAACCTCTCTGGTAAACAAACAAGTGGGATCAGCCACTGTGCATATTTGGAAAGGCAGCTTTGGCTTGTGGAGGAGAGGGGCAGGAGCTGCGGGCCCTGGCAGGGAGCAGGGTGTACAAACAGCCCTGCTGGCAGCAGGCCAAGGGGGCAGCAGTGCCACAGCCCGGCTCAGCCACTTGTGGTGTGGCAGAGCAATGGGACCGAGCCAGCCCATCACCCAAAGCAAAGCCACCGTGGTGGTCAGCTGGCTGCCAAAGCAACCACCCCCAAAAGCCCCCCCCAGCAAACGCAGCGTCCCACGGCTGGTGGCATCAATGCTGTGAGGTCAACTGTCCCTGCATCCAGGGTGGGCTCAGGCTGGGGGGTGGTGTGAGGCAGGGGAGAGGAGAAAGTGCCCTTTTTTATGCTCAGAGAGGCCTCACTGGCACACAGGGCACAGGCTGGCATTCTGGCTTCACAACTGGGCAGGTTTAGTGGGTTTGTATGAATGCATGAAGCAGTGGCACAGGGTGGCCAATGCAGCCTGTCCTGCTCAGCTCCCTGAGGAGGTGGGGACATGCCCAGCAAAGGTAAGAAAACTTCAGGAGCTGCAGGAATTAAATCCACCTGCTCTGTCAGCCACAGCCCAGGCTTGCTGCTCCCTGAAGACATGCAGGTCTTTCAAATTGGTGCAAAGTGGGAGCGAAACCTCCCCCCCGGGGCCCGCCGGTGTGTGGAGATGCTGATGCTGGACTCCAGAACCGGCGCCACTCCCACAGCCAAGAGAACGGTGTCTTAGCAGTTGCCCCAATGAAAACAAGATCAGGCTTTTTAGTGCAGTGTTAACAGCTATGTTAAAATCCTCACACTTTCCAACAAAAGAAAGGCCCTCAGAGAAACCCAAACAAACACTCACACAAGCAACACTGGAAGTTGGCTTGAGTTACAAACACAGGAAATTAAATACAAAACCATGTTACAATAGCATTGAGGATCTGACTTAAAACAAGCCAGACAAGAGCATGCACTGTTCAGATTGCCGTATTTTTCCCTACCCCCACTCCCAGGAGGATTTGCTCTATAAATACACACGTGCATGTAAATAGAGTATGTTTGTATACACATGTACATGCATGCACAATTTCTACCACATCAAATAAGTCAGTAGAATGAAAATACAACAGTAGCTTATCTCTGGACTGAGCTTACCCAGTATATATGTACATGAAGGTGCTGTGGCCAGGACCACAAATATATGTTATGAGGGAAAAGGTCTGTTGGTGTTTGAAAAGTTTTCTTCTTTCCTAAACTGAGATCCTTGCAAAGATTCAGTCTAGAGTACGGTTTCACAACAAATAAAGTTGCATCTGAGAACAGTGCAAAGGTGAGAGCAAGGACAAGAAGGCACGAGTTCCTTAAATAGGTTTTATTGCTGAAGAAAACGTAGTATTTAATCTTCAGACTCAATTGCATTAGCAGAAGACACCTTTATTCCAACAGAAACGCACACACAGGCTTATGCCAGTGCAGCACGTTGCCTGGAAAAAAATACTCCTCGGATGGGTAAAGCTTGATTGGGCTTTACAACCCGTCTCCTTGTGTGCCCTTTCCTAGCACAGCAGGCATGCTGCCATCAGGTGACATGACATGCCCTCTGCAGAAGCCTCTTCCCACCTCCAGCCCCAGCCGCACTCCGCTGGAGGTCAGTGGCAAGGGGAGGGTGGCCTCAGGTTAACATGTCTTGACTTGTCCCTTTCTTCAAGCAAAGTCCTTTCCCTTTGCTGCAAATCCCTATCTCGTGGCCTCAGTCCTAGGGCAAGTGCTTGTTTTTCTCTTTTTATCTTCAAAACACTCTCAAACCTATTTCAAACTCTATTATGTTTTCTTTTCCTTTATTACACTTTGCTACAGTTTGTCAATACTGGCTACCGGTGTTATTTGAGGCCACACTTTAAAAAAAAAAAAAAAAAAAAAAGGTCCTTTCCGAGCTCTGAACATTTATCTGAAGTTCTGCATAAGGTCACATGTCTCCTCCAGCAGAAGGTCTTGCAAAGTTAAACAAAGTCCCCTCGCTTGCTCTGTCTGAGTAAATACAGACCATATTGGAGTAAATAAACAGCCAGGCAGTGTCCCAGACAATGGGCCTTGGCGATGAATTAATAAACTCTGCCTCTCGCATTAGCAGAGTGTGACTGGAACTGGCAGGAGGCCCTGGCGGGACTCCAGAAACGATTATTACTAGACAGAGCCAAAGGAGACTTGGCACGGCGCGGAGCCCACAGCTGGAGATTAGGTAACAGAGTCAAAGCACTCGCAGCTCTGCCAGGGCGTTGGTTACCCTGCCTGAGGAGAGGGTCAGGGCTCTGCTTTTGTAGCTCATATTCACACAGGGTGCCTATCTCCAAGAGTCACGCTGCTCCGAAGATTTATCCTGCAGGATCAAATTGCCATCCCAAATTGAGGCGGTTGACCAAACCGCCTGTCTGGGTGCACCATGCACCATCCTTGTCCCCTCCACCACCCAGAGACTCTGGTGTCCTTGGGTGGAGTGGGACCTGGTGGTGCTGCAAAAGGGAGAACCTGGGCATGCAGCTGGGCAGCGCTATTTTGGGTAAGGGAACAAGATTTGATTCTGTAAATAGAAGCTTTATCTGGGCTTGTCTTCTGAGCTGGGTGTTGAGTTCAGAGGCAGGAGGTCTGCTGAGGAAGGAAGGCCCTCCCACTGCCTTCCACTGGGGGTGGGGGACTGAGAGGGCTGACACCTGTGGGGAGCCACTGGTAAACCAGCCTCTTCTTGAGCTGCATAAAAGTTGTCATCCAGACACATTAATGAAGGAGGTGTAAATAGGAAGGGACTGTGGACAGCTGGTGAGAGCCTGCTTCCCACACTTGAAAGAAACGGTGTCTGCATTACTGTGGACAATGATGCAGCAGCCCCTGAGTTGCACCCTGGTCCAACCAGAACCATCACCTTGGAGCTTGGGAGCCCAGCAGCCATCCTGCATGAGCAGCAGGTTTATCAACTGCTCTACCTCCAGTTGCAGATCCCCTGCTGACACAGGGGTCAGAGAGCTGAGCCACTTTCTTCACCCCGTCGTGAACTGGCTTACGTAGATCTGCTTCTTGGATCTCTGTCACCGGTCTGCTCATTGCCATGCACAGATATGACTGTGTTTGCAACTTACAGCCCCACAGTAAGCTACAAATGTGTTTAACAACATCAGGTGGGCTTGGTGCTCATGTGCTGGAGTAGGGGAAATGATACATACTCCCACTGTCAAGCATTTTGGGAAGTATGAATGAAAAACTCAAGATTTCCAGTGCCTTCTGAAGAAAGAAGGCTGTATGCTAAACCACTCTTCTCACTCAAACATGGTGAGAAGATTGGTCTGTCCCAGAGAGCCCCCAAACCATTCTGATGGCTCTAACTGCAGGAACACGTCTGTTTGGAGCCCCTGCCTTTTACATCTCAATGACTGCAATCCTCGAAATGAAAAGGAGAAAGAATTTGGGCATTCTAAGTGCCAATGCCACAAATAGAAATAACTGGATTGCTTCAAAAACACACTTTACCAGCTATATGGTGGACAGTTAAATTATCACAATTAAGGGAATCGTCTTTAATTTCACATCTATATGCTATAGTAAATGGCAATAAAAGCACTTCTTATCCTCATTTACTGCTGAGTCCCCAACCTGTCCGGGACTGAATGCTCCCAAAGAAAAACAATAATAGTTTCCAGCTCTGAATACTGCCTTTTGTCATCAGGTTTGAAAGCCCTTCACAAAGGAGAGGAATCTCATTTTCTGTGTTTTTCCACAGGGAGAAAGGGGGTCAGGCAGGCATAGTTCTGCTCAGTGCCAGCTTGCTTCTGTACCACGGCCTCAGGACACTGCTGTGTCCTCGCCAGCCCGCTGGCTGCACAGAGGCCAAAATGCCACATGAGACTTGTGCAGACTTGTCCTTTAGACATGTCTTATCTATGCAAAAGCTGCTGGTGTGAGTAGCTGATGGCTCTTGGGTCAATCGGAGGAGTCTGCCAGTTAGTGCTGACCAGGGCTAAGGTAAAAATGACTCCTCAGCCCACCCCAAGCTCCTTCTTCCTCAGCAAACAAGTGGGTTTTTTTCTTTTCAAAAATTGAAGCAAAGAATTGCTTTCCATTAGCTAAGGCACGGATTTTGTTCTTCTCCTTAAATCACCTTCAGCTTGATGAGCGTGGGCACTCCTTGCTGGTGCCTCTAAACATTGCCTGGAGAGAAAACCTCTGCGGAAAGTGAAATTCAGAAGAGCTAATAAAACATTTTCTGAAGGGTTTGAATCTCCCATTCCAAAGAAAACAAAGAGGTCGGCTGACCTTTCAACCTGACCCTTTTTTTTTCTTTCTTTCTTTTTTTTTTTTTTTTCTAAGGCATTAAGAAAAACATTCTGCAAACAATGAGTGCTCGTGGTAATTGTCCCTCCCCTGTGCCCCAGTTCTTGCCAAAAGCAACATTTCAATGGCTATGGGGGGTGGAGGTTGAAAGCAAATGAGTGAGCAAGCGAATGCTGGCTTTCACACATCAGTGGCTGGCTACGCCCTGACCACATCCAAGGAGGTTCAAGGTGAGGGAGTCAAGCTCTCAGCCTGTTCCTCACCGAGTTTACAGTTGAAACTGTCTGAAATATTGCAGTCCGAGTATGGAAATCTGTGCCGGAAGCGTGCAGAAAGCCCAGTCAAAGGGTAAGGAAAAGAATCACGCAGCAATAAAGTGAAGGATATTTTAGATCAACATCTCTTCAATCAACTGATGAATTCCACCTTCGTGACACAATGTCACATCTACTCATCCTTTAGCCTGTTGTGGTCTTTTCCCTAGTGCCAGAGAGAGGCCTGGTGTGAAAACAATTTCATGCTGGAAAAAAAAAGGTGCTGTTTTCATATGAGAAAAACCTTCTTGTACCGTTTATCTCCATTGTTTTCCAGCACTAGGACCTGCAGTGGATCCTGCTGTGACATGTTTCCAGCTGCAAAAGGAATCAAAAGATTTAGGGTTGAGTTCCCTCCTGATTCTGGAACATGTTCCACTGTGCAATCTTTTGTAATATCTCTCTGCAATAAAAGCACTAATGCTCTCCAAGAGGCCTCCCCCTTTCACTTTCCTCATAAGAGGTGATGACAAGCTCCCAGCCCAATTGTCTACACACATCCTTAACTGCAGAGAGCCAGAGATTTAGCTACCTTTCCTGGTTCTGACACTAACCTGTATGCTGGGCAAATCACTTAAGCTTTACTCCACCCGGACAAAGTTTTCATAGAAATCCCTTCTTGCTAATACTAGAGCAGCAGCATTATTAGCACTGCGGGGAGATGGCTGTAGACAGGAGCAGCTTTCAGCTGCCTTTGGGGCTCTGCTGCCAGAAAAGGAGACCTGCCTATGCCAGGGCTCTTCTTGCTAATTCTGGGGCAGCTGAATCGGTTTTGTAAAAGCACACTAGTACTGTCAAAGCCCTGCCTTTGAACGTGTTTCTCCAGCTGTAAAATGTGGATAGAAACACCAAGCCAGCTCTGTAAAGGTCTGCTGAGATTTAAGCTATGTTGACATCCTCCTCCTCAGTGTCAGTAGAGCTGGCAAACACGAGGACAGCACAGGATGGTTTCTACTTTTCTTTGAGTCATACTGTAAAACCCTGCAACCCTGAGAGAACAGACCTCGTAATTCCCAACAAGCACACAAGTGGGTTTAGGTACTCGTGTGGGAGGGAAAGAAGAGGTTTGGGAGGGTTAAGTAAACAGTGCATCCAAAATCTTTTTGTTACCCTCCAGATTTACTTCTCTTCAGTAGGAGTTTGTACAGCAAAGTACAATTTTGTGGCGCTTCTTCAAGACCATTAACTCAATATAAAAATATCAGCACTGTTTTTATTGTCTGAAAAAAGAACTCAGAGCTGAGTTTTTGCGAGTAACTCTTGGTTCATTAAACAGTGACTCAGACTCGGTTTTGTGGTGGAGGATTCAGCTTTTCCCTGGCAGTAGGATCAAGATGTCCTGTTTTCATGATAATCTACCTTTCTTCTCTCACATTGCAAAATTCATTTTTACCTTGATCCCACACAGACCTTTTAGTTTCTTGCTTTTGTTATTGTAAATTATTTACTTTAGAAATGCTGAATCATGAGGCTGAGGTTAGAGAAAATTGTACTTGTATTTACAGTAAGAATTGTTCCCACATCTTCTGAAGATTCCTGGACTATTATTTTTGTATGTCCTTACATTTTATGGTTCGAAAAAGTTCAAGTGACACTTGGTTTGGCCCTCCCCAAAGAGGTCTAAACCTAGACCTTTTACTCTGGAGATACTTAATTCTAGCAAATGATGCCTGCTAATGCTATGTGGGAGGAACTGTGCCTAGACAACGGAGAGCTGTGTGGGCAGGCACAGTGTTGGCTTCCCTCAGACTGCCACGGAGCATGTCCACCCACACCATGGTTGGTCTCCTTGAAGCTTGGGTGGCAAAGTACTGGTCTTAGTGGTGGTCCTGGGCTGCAGCTGCATGGGCTCATGTTGTCCCTGAACAGAATGGCATGCACCTGAACAGAAGCAGGCTGCAATTCAGAGAAGCACTCCAGAGTTTGTGTAAACTCCATAAGTTTTTGTTAACACCTTGGCTTGCAAAAATTGGGATAGAAATCTCCTGAAAAAAAAAAATAAATTGTGGTTGCCCATTCTTATTTGACCAGAAACATGAGGAAAAGGACCCAAAGCTCCACTCTCAGGCATACACTGCAGCACACTGAGCAACCTGGAAATACAGGTGCACCAGTGTCTGGGGCCACAGCTTGGTTATTACCCAGCTGCAACTCCAGCTCACCAGTGCAAGGGCCACCTCTCACCCACTCTCCTCACCAAAAGCTATGTCCCACCAGCTGACTGACAACTGCTGTAAGAGAAGACATGCACTGGTTACCCATCACCAGGCAGCTACCAAGGTCCCCTCCAAATGCAGTCACAAAATAAATTGGTCACTTGTTTGTGTGTCAGATAGCTAAAGTGGAATGTGAAGGCTGAAACAGGCTGGCCTGCAAGGTGATGTGTGCAGTACAGCAGTGAGTGGCTATTGCAGGGTAAAAAACATCCAGAGCCTGGTATTCAGTTTTTAATAGGTTTTTATGGATGCAAAGACAGGATGCAGCAGGGTGGGCAAAAGACACTGTGCATGTGAAAAAACCACATAATTTACACTTTGCTGTGTTACATCTGCTTACAAGTGTCTGATTTACCACCCTGCATGCTGCCTATGGGATTAATGCCACACCAGTGCCAGTTATGAGAGTAAACTATATTGGGATACAACCAGTGGGTTGGTGCCAGCAGATGAGCTGCAGCCCTGAGAGGCTGCTGGCCTTGGGCCATCGTGCATGGGTCCTGCCCTCTCTTCTCTGAGCCAGTCAGTAGCCCACTGTGCCTAAGAGTGGTGGCCATCCTCCTGCTGAACCTCTGCTCTGCTGAGAACTGCCTGACAAGCAGAGAGGCAGATAGGGGCCACCTCGTTAGTCATTTAATGAGTAAACAAACCATTTCTCCAGCGGTATCCAGGATTACTCAACCTTAGCTGGCACATCATCCTGGCAGAAAAGGGGCTCTAGTTCTGCCCCCCCTCTGCAGCAGATGGTGAGGAGCTCGTCCTTCAAAGCAGAACAGGGCTGCCATGCAAGCAAACCCACCATGTACAGAGCACGTGGGTCAGCCCGTGCCAATGATGTCTCAAAAGAGACCAGCTCAGCCTACATCAGTTATTCCATGTTTTCTGTGCATCAGATACCAAGTTCCCTTACATTACCACCGATGGATGAATTTTCCATTTTACTTGCTCTCATCTTCCGGAGGTGTCAGCAGTGCTCTGTAACTGTTTATTATTTAAGCCTCAGCACATCTTTAAGGCAAGTTTTATACTCCCCATTTTACATAAGGGCTGAGTGAGGCCAGACAGCCATCAGAGGGTACGTGCCAAGCTGTGTCACTGCCAGGGCTAAGGCCCTGTACTACTCTTTGTTTCTGCAATGAGATGTCTATGTAAGCCAGGCAACTGCATCAATGGATGAGGTTTCCCAGCAGGACTGCCTGATGGTTTGTGTGTGTATGAGAGAGAACCCAAGCAGAAGCCCAAAAGAACACTGAAGTGCTTCTGACTTTTCCAGGAGCACAGTAGCTATTTTGCCTGCAAGTTGCCCTGCATTTTACAGCCCTTCCCATCCTGCCATGACCTCACTTCTTCATGGATGGGGTCTCAGGTAGTGTTGGCCAACTTAGAGCTACAGGGTAGCCACTAATTTGACTCTGGCTGTAAGGAGAGAGGTTGGAGGACAGAGCTCTAAGGAACTACAGGACAGCAGTAATGACACCAGTCTTCTTTCAGGCTTTATCAGGACACTAAGCACACAATCTAGGTTTGCTCTGGACACTATATGTGAGTTTTTGCCACCCTGTCAAGGAGCTGCATGCGCGGTCTCCCTGCCAGCCTGGAGGCAGCGCTGGGGGCAGGCAGGGCTCCCTCCCTCTCCCTGCTGCCCATGCTCCAGGGAGTAGAGGGGAGAAGCTGTGCTGGAGGATTCTGAAGAAATGCAGGACTGGGGAGGAGAGCACAGGACCTGCAAAGCAGGAACCTTTGGGTCGCCTGTTGGCTCTAGAAACCTGCCCCAAACGGGACAAATGCAGGAGTGCAATTAGCAAGCCGTATTCTGCGGCTGTTTCCAGGGAGCGTGTGTTCCCCCTGCCCAGCTGTGCTGGGGTGGAGGTGAATTTCCAGTGCAGCGGGAGCACTAACAAGTTAATGTTTAACATTATTATTACCTCATCTTCCAGAGGCTCCTTCTAAACATAACAATTGACGACAGGCTCCTGATAGTTTGGAGGAGACCGACCTCAGCCCTAAGACTATGATGAATATGATTTCCCTTCCCCCTCTGTTTTGATTTTCTGCTCTGTTACTCCAGAGCATTGGCTGGCCATGACCCCTGGCTGCTTTTTCTGTAATTACCAGCTCCTGCCAGATTTACTGTGGAAGTTAATGTCTGTTCCAGCCAAGTCAGCCCCACTGTTATATTGTACGAGACAGTAACCCCTTCAGCACAGGCAGAGCTTTAGCAAAACAAAACAAAGTCAAGGAAGAGGCTTCCCAAGGCCCTGGGGAAAGTCTCACATGCTGGACTAGGGTGGCACATCTACACCAGAGCTTTCATTGCCCAGAGACAAGCCAAAAAAATCCTCCTCGGCATCTTTCAAATCCTGCAGAGCCCATGGGGTGCTCAGTGAGGGAAGGGCAAGAAAGTGACTCTTACAAGAGCTCTGACAAACCCCCATGCTTTCCTCTCAGTCCACTGTGCTCCTTTGGGTCTTTTCTTCAGAGCCTGTGCATGGTCTGGTGGGACTTTCTTTAATAAATTAACATTCTGGACAGTTACTCTTGAAACTGGGAAGATTTTTTTCAGATAGTTTTGCAAGCACTTTTTTTTACAGACTCAAGTGAAGCTTGCTAAAAAGAGGGCTATCCAGTAGAGGCACATGTCTCAGCTTCGGTCCAACCATTAGAAACACCTTGTCTTGCATCTACACATTCTGCCCAGCTGATTAGAGCAGCTCCTGGGCTGGACTCATTACAACAGTGTGCAAATTCAATAATATTTTAAAGGTCTGCAGAAGACGAAATATACCTGAAACATAGTTAAGGGCTAAATGCAATCAAAATAAAGGCCACATTCTGATAAAAATTATATTCAGCTATGTCACCACCTAAACCACTGGAGCTGTGAGGTGCAAGTTCTGTGCCATGTGGTCATGGGGCAATTAGATGAGTATCCTTAGCATGGTGTGCTCCACATGAGCAGATGTGGCCACAACAGCAGTGTCAGAAACTTCTGCTTTAGACACAGCTGAGAGATAATAGTGAGGAATAAAAGATATCATGCAAGTACCAATCTGTTAATGTGACCCATTACTATGGATGTGAAGATGCTAAGCGTAGGCCAAATAGGCTCGAGAAACACATTTGCATCAAATTCTCCTCTAGGGCTCCCATATTTCTGTTCCAGATTTTCCAGATGCACAAGTGCATGGTGGAAGCAAGTCTGGTGTTTCCAGGAAGTATCATTACATGTGCCCTAGACAGTTATCCTTTGCATTTTAAATTGATATTGAGATAGATTGGTCAGTGCACACGCAGTAGGTCTGTGCATTGGACTTATTTCATGTGGTTTAGCACACTGCATGGTGCACAACACTGTGAGTTGGGGTGCTGCCTGTCCCAGATACCCTGCAGGGATGCCTGGGCATCAGTCTGAGACTTCCAGATATGCTGCAGCATAGCTTTTGAGGTGATGGGCCAACCAGATATTCAGTAAACCATGAGAAATCTATAAAGCTTAAACAAAACAAAACAAAAAAACCAACAAAACCCAAAATCTAAAAAGATCCAACTGGTGATATTTAGGTGTGGCAAAAAGAAGACATCTGAAAATGTAGATGTATGGGCAGCCCTAGCTTTCACCACAGTTTGAATCTGTGGTTCATGGCAGATAGCCCACTCTTGAGGAAAAAACAGAATTCTCTTCTTCACTAAGGCCCTCAGAGTCAGGTTTTGGGTTTGTGGGGTTGTGAGTGGGAGCTGCTTGGAAGGAGAGGCTCTGTGCTTGTTCCCACTGTGGAAGCTGGGACTGGAGATATGCCAGGACAGTGGGTCTGGATGTAGCAATTTGACATATGAGGACTACACACAAGACCCAGCTTTTTGGACTAGCCGATGACTATGGAGACACCTCGGGTGTGAAGAATCACTGGCTTTCTACATCCAAATTTTTTAGAACCTCACCTGTACTGATGTACCCATGTATGGATTGGTGTGGATCCTGGGCTCTCCTAGGCTGTGTGCCTTTCTGCACCAATAAGGATTGGGAAGGGAACTTCTCTGCCCTGGTAATGTTGGCAGCAGGATGCAAAATACAAACAAGAATAAACACAGAGTATCCCCAACAGAAGGAAGGGGAGATGAAGAGCTGAGCTCACCTGCAGTACTCTGGGCATCAATTCTGGACCAAACCCAGGAGGGAGCTCACCCACCAGCCCCTCTAGACCCCAGCCTGGGCGAGGCCAGCAAAGGGGACCCTGCATGGGCCTCTCAGTGATGAGGCAGACCTCTCAAATCTTTTCTAGCGTGTGAGACAACCCAGTGGCCTGTCACGCGATGGGGGGACGTGTCTGGCAGGCTGGCCCTGCAAGATGCAGGGGCTGTGGCAGGAGGCCATGGTGGCCTGGCCGCCTGCCAGCCCGCGAGGTTCTCCTCCTCCAGCAACCTGCCAATCTGCCGCCCCTGGACGTGCCGTCGGGGAGCGGGAGAGCAGCCCGGCCCCGCGCTGCACTCAGGCGTCAGGTATTGATTACCCCGCAGCGGGGAGGCGTGAGGTGGGAGTCAGATCATGCGAGGAAGGCCGGGGCTGGCTCTGCCCTCAGCGCAGGGGACACCTGAGCTGAGGGCGGCAGGGTGCCACGGGAGCCGTGGCGCTGAGGATGGAGACCTCTTGTCCTCTTGTCTTCTCCAGGTGGCCCGCAGGTGCCTGTTGTTGAAAGTCCACTAAAATATTCCCCACCAGCACGGGGTGGGAACGCTGCCCCCTCCCTCTCGGCCCGCTTCCCTCCTGCTCTCTTCCCCCAGCCTGGCCAGATTTGCAGCGCTGACCAAGATGTGCCACACCAAGCGTGCCAGGCACACTCGGTCGTGCTTGCCTGCCCTCTGGGTGCCACTACAGGTTTCTGGGAGCACTCCAGGCTGCCACTGTGGGAGGCTGTGGCAGGCGGGAAGAGATGCCAGTGAGTGTCCCAGGGTGAATTGTGAATGGGGTCATGCTCCCCCTTGTCTTCCCGCACATGCAGAAGGGCACAGGGCTATTGTATCCATCCTGCATTCCTCCTCCCTCCAGTATGGGGCATGTTTCTGGATACGTGGGAAGTCACCAAGGATTTTCATGTTAGGAATCACACAGGAGAGAAAAATATGTTACAGGCCACTCACAACATCTTTACTGAAGCAGAGTTTAAAACAGTTTCCAACAGTTGCAGCCTTGCATCGTTTTCAGTACTCAAAATTCAAACCCTTAGTTTCACAGTACTGAAAGAGTTGGACTAGTGAAAAAGGCTTAGATATTCAAAATTTTTATATTGCTCACAGTCTGTTTTTGAAAAGGTATTTAAATCTACACTGAAATGTGAAATGAATTGTCAGCATCTTGAAGTGTCTTCAGGTGCAAGCAGACGTGATGGGAAGCCCTCAGACAAGGGCAGGAGTGGGAGGTAGCCCTTTTGGCCCCATTTAAGATGCATACTGGGATTTGCTGCTGAATTTGTTGAGTTTGACTGCAGTTTTCTTTTCGTATTGTGGTGGGTATGTGGTGTGTTTGAGTAACTATTTTAAGAGCTACAGCCTAGGAGAACAGCTTTTGGTGTCTGTAAATCTGCTGGTAAGGATGTGGGAATTTGTCAGTCTGAAAGCTGAAGGATTGCATCTATATTGGGGTACTGATCAACAATTATCTATATGCAGAGTGTTTATTACTGACTGCTATGGGCACTGGAAAGCCTGTGAAATGCTCCCTATCATAAACACACTCAGCTATCTGGCCAATCAAGCTGTGGGGTTTTTTTGCAGGGACAGAGGCTGAAACCAGCAACAGAACAAAAGCTTGGTCAGAGGGAGGGGGGTTTGCAGCATATGAAGTGAGTTTTGATTCATTCCCAAGCTCAGATGTTGCTTTGGGAAATGTATTCTCTTCAGGTCTCTCACTGTGACTCTATAAACAGAGGCAGCGACTTGCATTTGGAGGCACTAAAAGTGATTTAAATGATTCAGCCTGGGATTTTTGCCAAGCAGCACCTCCTTCTGTTTGCTGTGGGGGCTTTTCTGTCCTCCCCCTTGCCGGTGGGTTGGTTATTGGGTTTTTTTGTTTTTGTTTTGTTGTTTCTTTTTCTCCCTCCATGAAAAATTTTTTGAGACTATCCTTTGAGACAGTCTCTTTCTCCTAAAAGAAGAAGGAAGAAAAAAAAAAAAAGTTTGCTTCTCCAGATGGACAGCTGCTCCCTGCTCCTTTTGATGTTGCTTTTATCTGCCAGGCCAGTGCTCTCTCACCCTCTCCCCTCCCCCGGAGGCAGTTTCCATGGGGGTCTCAGGGGAGCTTTGTCTCTCACATGTGTTTAAAGAGAAATGTGGAGCTGACACAAAGGCTCCACAGCTCGACCTTTCGCCCTCCGGAGTTATGAGGGCCATAAAGCTCGAGTCCCTGGTAACAGTGCCGATGACCAGGGCAGTTCTGGACACAGACAGAGGTTTTTTGGCAGAAAACTGTTTAACTAAAAATAGTTCTAGGGAGGAAAATAAAACGTTGTGCAAACTAAGCAATGTCTTCTCTTGCCTTATTTGGTGTTACTGGTAGTAGTATAAATTTCTTCAGTAGGGCCAGAGGCAGATGGCTTCATTGCATTTAATACCAGATTTGAAATGCATCAGGCACAGATAAAAAGTGGCATCCACTGAGGTGCAGGGGAGCAAGCAGGTGACTGCTGATCTGCAGCTGGAAAGGATGAAGGCTGCTCTGCTGCAGCACTTGACCTTCAGGCAGAGCTCAGCAATGGCCTGGAGTGAGGCAAAACTTCGAGGCATTGAGGCTTTCTCTACTAGGCAATGGGAGAGCTGCTGCTTCTTGCTAGAGCTGAGGAACCTCTGTGTCTAGCAAAGGTCTGAGGAGCCACCAAGCAACTGTTAGCCTTGTGTCTCACAGAAGTATTCCAGTGCCTTAGCTCCAGAGCAGAGGAAAGCATTGCTGTTCCCTTAACTGCTCATCTGAGGCTCTTCTTCAGTGAGGTGTCAAATCTGCATGTGTCCCACCATGATTTGGGGCAGGGCAGTCTTTCTCCTTTTTTTAATGCTCATTCATCCTGGCTAGTAAGACATGTTGGATCCAGGTGCTCCGCAGTTGAGGCAAAAGGTTCACCAGCATTTGTTTCCCTGCCGAGGCTCTTGCCTTCTGCCTAAAATGGGCCAACCATAGAATAAGAGGGGAAAAAAAACCTCCAAGTCTTTTGCCTCTTGCAAAGGGTGTTTATTTGCAGGAGATCTGAAAGGGTGTAGAGTCCCTGTGTGTGAGTTATAACAAGTAGAAAAGCTTCCACAGATGAGTGACTTGCCCAGGACATCCATTAGCCTCATGATGAAGCTGCTCTCCTCAGAGGTGCCAGATACCAGAACAGAAACTCAGAGGAGGTGGAGGTGGGGGTTGAGCAGGGGTTTGACTGTATGTGTGAAGACTCCAAGCAGGCGTTTCAAAATCTCTATAGAATCTACATTTTGTGAGAAAATGCCTCATTCTCTTTGGGAGCAGGTTGTTTGGGAGCAGGAGCCACCTGTTACATATGTATGTGTGGGTATATCAGCTCCATGGGGTTCTTATCAAGGCTTAGGGCTATGGCAGTAATAAGACATTTGCCAGGAATCTTTCCTTAGACTTCTGTTCTTCTACCCAGATAAAGTGAGGGTCACTTGCTGTGCAACAGAGGGACAGGTTTTTCTTAGAAAAAAAAAATCAGGTGGCTTTTAATTTAGGTTAAATAAAACAAAGCCAAAAAGCAGGGGGGAGGGGAGAAATGGAGCCTCTGAAAGAAAGAACCACCTTAGTGATTTATGCTGACACATTTTGTGTTTTTAACCTAAATACAGCTACTGTTAGAGCAGACAGGGAGAATTTTTACACCAAAAGGTACACACAGAAAACACAGCCAGCATCTCTTTCCACTTACATGATCTCTTACCCTGGTAGTCTTTTTGCTTGAAATTAGTAGCTTTGTCTGTGAACACGAAGTAAATCTCCCCGTGCAACTATGAAGCAACAACTGCATGCAGTAATTCTTCATGTAGCTACGTTTGTCTGCCTGTCTTGGATGATAAGGTGCACATATGCACTCTCATTGTCTTCCTATAAATCTCCTTTTCTTTTCAGAAAGTTGTAAACCTAAAGATAACACCACACACTCTCTTAAAAGCAAGGTTGACACTGAAATCCTTTGCTTAAAAATGTTGCCTGGAGGAGAAAAATCTCCAGCAGCTCAAAAGCAGCAGATTTGGCTGATGTGCCAATTGTCACTCTCCCACCACACCAGGAGGAACCATAGAGGGGGGGAAGGAACGGTGCAAAAAAGGAGTGCAAAGGGCAGGCAGTCCTTTGGCTCTGGCGATCCTTCAGTGGTATATGAGCCCTAGGGGGATCACATGATGGGAATAGAGTAAAGCAACCCTCTAGCTCTTCTAAATCACATCACCTTGTAGAATCACTGAACACAATCTCTTCCCTCCCATATATCACCCTCACACCAGACAGATCTCGAATGCAGAGGAGAATTGAGCACTTCTGCTCCAGAGCATGCATCTGTGGTTAATAACAGATGATCCTAATCACCACTCCTGGAGCCCAGGGCTAGCTGATAATTCTCTCTTCTGACTACTGACCCCCATAATCTTCTCATTCCTGAGAAGCAGCAGATATTGTGAATGATGGGTTTTAGAAATTGGGACAAAAATAGTCCTCCTTTTGCTCAAGGAATTCAGATAGCAAACTAAGGGAGAGCAGAGTGGCTGAGCAGCCAAACTACAGGGCTGGGAAAGATCCACAGCCTGTATCTGGCTCTGCCACAGGCTTGCTCTTAGTAACCTTAGGAAAATCTGTCAAGGTCTCATAGGCTCATTTTCTTCCTCTGGAAAAATCAAGGTGGTAATAGACATGAGCTCCAGAATGGCATTGTGAGGATACATCATTGACTGGTGCTTATAATATGTGTTGACTTTTCCAGAGTAAGATGGGATATAATATCAACAGCTGCGAAGCACACTTTGCTGAAACTACTTCTTTAGTCAGAAAGTGGTTTCAGTGCTTCTGCAGCAGCCCTTGAGGCTGCATTTCCACTGAAGGGTAGCCTCACCAACTCTCCATTTACACTTTAAAACCTCTACACAGGCAGCAGCAGAGTCCCAGATGCAGCTGCAAGAAACCACACACCACAGTTGTGCAGGTGCATGTAGGCCCCAGTGGGAAAGAATATTAACTATTTCCTGGTAATAGGACACAAAGGTCCTTCACATGGATAAAATAATCTCAAGCACAGTTCCAGGACACAGCCTGTGTGGGAAGCTACTATCCAAATGAACACACAACTCTGCTTAACAGATCCCAGCTTAAAGGACTACAGACTAAATATTATGGATTCTCTTCCAAATTCTGCTAGGCTTGTGCATTCACTCCCTATTTTCAATGGAGCAGGGAAAACTTTCATCCTAAGACTTCCCTTAGTGTTCGTTTAAAGCGTTGTGTCCAGAAGGCATAGCTGGTATTTCTATATATACTAGTATTTCAAGATGGGACCCATTTTTTTAGTAAGCACACCATCTCTCCTTGACAAAAAGTTGCAGGAGGATCATTTTTTGTGCCCATAAGGTACCTGGGAATTAGAAGAATAATTAATAATTGATACATTTTTAGAAGATTTTTATCTTATTGGGAAAAAATGGTCTGTTTTGATTCTTCTAATATATTCCTTGATTACAATTAGTGTCTGAAATGGAAACTGTATAATTATTTGCAAAAGTAACAAGGCATATTTGCCTTCTCTGAAAAGACTGAAATGGGAATCAGGCTTCCAGTATGAATGTATACATAAATTACATTTTTAAATAATTTTCTGTGAAACTGGTTCCAGGTTTCTTGTTTGCAATAATAGTAAGAAGCAAATCTTGGTGAAGTATGGGTGTTTTTTTGTACACTTAGTATCTGTGAACCTAATAGGATTGACTTAGCTGAAGCTGCTGTAGGAGATAATGATGTTCTGCTGAAACACAGCAATGCTTCAATAAACCCTGATGATGATAATGCATTGAAACAACAACATGTGGCATTGCAATCCACCCACACACCATCACGCATCACACCAAAAATGTCACAGTGTGCTGAAGGTTAAGGTTCTCTTCTAAAATCAGAAAGCTGGCAGTTCTACTTGCAATGCTCACAACAAACTGTGCTTTTCAATTTCATGTCTTTATCTGGCTTCAGTTGTAACCAGGATCTTTCTTGCTTGAGATGGTGATGGTGTATGCTCATTAAGCATTTAAAAATGGGATTCAGAAAAATACTTAGCCATTCAAGTTTCTGCTCTTACAGAGCCCTATCTGAAAAGCAGCAGGCTGTAAAACCAGGCAGAAAATATAATAATGAAGAAGTCTGGCACCAAATTTCTCTGCCTTCTTGCTTTAAAGAAATACAACTTCTGTGGGTTCTCCAAATGCCTTTGCATTTACAAATGTTTGAAAGCTTAGATTCAGCACAAGTTTCAGCAAAAGTTAGTTGAAAAGATGGCAGAAGTGGAGTTGCAGCTTCCCCCCTGTGTCATGATAAAAAAAGTTACGAAAACTTTTTTTTTTTATTACGTTTGTCTTCTTGTCTGTTTGATAAATAAGAGAACACATTCATAATCACTTACCTTCAAGAGCTTCCACTTTTCCTACCAGTGGAGCTAAAGTAAAGATGGAAAATTTTAGGAAAAAATTCTTGAATGGATTAGACTAAACCAAAAGAAGGCCTGCCTGTATCTAGAATGTGGCCTGGATGGAGTCCTGGTCCCTATAACCTAAATTTTAACTTTGATAACTTCATCTACTGCTTAACTCTGCAAATACCTACTTTCAGTAAGTGCTTCAACTCTTAACATCAAAAAATCCTATTTAAGCACTCTTAAAGTTCTATATCTACACATGCTTACTAGCACTTCAGTGTTCATGGGTCAGATAAGTGTGACTTCTATATCAAAGGTCAATGGATATGCAGACATGAAACATTTCTTCTCTTCACCCTTCCCTCCTTTCCCCTGTTGGGCTGGAGGATGATGCCTGCTGCTTTTTTTTTCCCCTCCTCAAAGCAACAGTGATAATGATGATCCTATATTTTCACCAAAGAATTGGTGGTTGTGGCAGTCTTCCCAGGGGAGACATTAGATGCCACAAAGTAAGTGACAGTTTTAAACATGATTAGAAGTCCATTAGGACTTCTTCCATCCTAACCAAGGGTAGTGTTGTCATGCTCTCACTTCATATTTCCGAAGTCCTGAGGAAATAGACATAATTCCCTTCTGAAGGGCTTGAAATTCACATTTTCTGCCTCCTTGGAAAGTGTTAAAATGATCAGAGGAGGGAGTGGGGTAGGACACCTCCCCACTTCCAGGTCTTCCAGCAGGGAAGGAAAAGAAAATTGGATTCTCTGTCAGAAAGAAGAAAAGTGGTCATGGCTATGATGCATACTGACTTTGGCTTCCTCATCTTGCCTCAGGATTATACATGCAGTTTGCACTAAGCAGATCTTGCATGAAGTACCTAAACAGCCCTGAGATGAGCATGTGGAGCCCAGTATGTCCCTTACCACCTGAGTGCAAACTCAACAGCATTACATACTTTCCTTGTGGTCCAATTAATTTCTAAGTCTTCCTAAAGTTGTCTTTCCAAAAAGAGAGCACCAGAGTACCCCCAGATCTCTTGCCTAGAGGGCAGAGTAAGCAGCTGTGTCTTTATGGAGGGCATAGGGGAAGGAAAGGGCAATAGCAGGGCTTCAATGCATTTCACACTTTTGACCAATTGCACCTGCTAAGATGCCACACAGTCATGAATTACATGATGTGGCAGTGGCTATGCAACTGTGCTAAATATTTCCCTCTGTACTTAGATCAGAGTTGTGCTTGTCCTCACCTCTTAGGAGGTCTGAACCTCCTCAGTGTCCTGGATTCTGCTCCATGGGACTGAACATTCGGTATTGCAAAGCCCGGCCCTGCAGTGAACATGTTCCTCTTATGGACCCAGCAAGTATAGTGTGGGATTGGACCCTAATTATATTTTGGTTGCATGGCAGTGATATTTTGCTATAGGAACTCCCATCCACTGCCTACAGAACTGAGACCTCAGGTGCCAATCTCAAAGGCAAGCGAGCAGTTCCTCAGTAGTAGGAGCTTTGGGTGGCTTTTGTGCACAGAAAAGCTTTAAAACAGGGAAAGATTTTATAGATCCCAACACTGGTCAACAGAGCCACCGATTCGTGCAGAATGGCTGGCACACAAATATAAAAACAAATGTGACACATTGCTCAGCCTTCATAGCAAGGACTTTGGGAACTTCCTATGCAGACGTGGGCTGCATCTCCTCCTTGTACATACCACAGAGGAAATGGAAGGCGAGAAATACCAAGGATGGGAATTAAGACTGTGTTTTCATTTCCTCTTTCTTGTTTGTTACTTGGTCCTTCTCTAGTAAAAGAAAAGAAAAGAAAAAACAAAACAAAACAAAACAACAACAAAAACCCCAGCTGCACCTGGCTTTTTACATAAATGTTCTCTTGCACTTCAACGTGTTCCCCTCCTGGCAACACTGAACTCCAGAAAATATGGCACACTCTCCCTTTAAGAAAGACTGCTCCCTGCCCAGCTGTTGACTTGCCTGAAGGTGAGACCTCTGCTTAAATTCATGGCTCCAGCTGTCAAAAGCAAAGAAAAGCAGCTTTTCCTTGGCGGCTCTCTGCTTTGGGTAGAATTTGACATCTTCCTCAGTCAGCAGAATTTAATCAGCATCAAGTGCCCACAGCCGCTCAGCTCCACCACCGCTGGGCTGGGGCTGGGGCTGGGGCTGGGGTGGGGGAGCCAGACCGGCAGAGGAGAGGAGGGGGAGAGTCCAAAATGCAGCAGGCACAAACACACATAGGCACAATCACCCATTTCTATAAGATATCCCAAGCTTGCCACTGTCTGGGGAGAGCCTCATTTTTGACTTAAGAACTGCTGTTATCACACAGTAACCTTACCCAGCTCAGGCTCTTCTGTGTCCTCCTGAGCAGCTGAGAGTGGTGAATGGAGTGAGTTCCTGACAGCTGACAATGATGCTGATTTCCAAAAGAAAGCTGGTGAAATGGGCTCAGGGATATGGTTTCCCAGACTTAAGTGAACAAGTAAAGCCAAGCGAGCAACTCTGAGATGGCCATGCCCTGTTTGCCTTCCTCGTAGAGAAGAGAATGCTTTTGGTTGTTTGCAGGTAGATGTCAACAAACTCAACGATCCACCTCCTGTAGGAAAACTGTTATGCCGAGTGTCTAACCTATGAAGCCCAGCATTTGATGCATTCATGAACCTCAGAGAGCAAGATCAGAGCAGCACATGGAGATGTAGGCACATGCAGACACTGGTACGTGCAGGGTTGCCCATGGACCTGCCACAGCAGGAGCTCATTTGCTTTTCCCCAGAACTGCCACCTCTTTTCTGCAACCAAGACCCAGAATCCTGCAGAGAGAAATGCACTGGGGAGAGATGGGGCTAAGGTGACAGCCAGGGAGGTGGTAGGGTGGCAGTTCCCATGGCAGGTTGCAGCCCTGTGATGCTGTGCTGGGCCATTGTTGGGGAGCTGGCTTGGCTGCCCAGACCCCCCTTCCCCTCCCCCCGTTTTGGGGCTGGGTCAATGCACAACAGCTGCTGCTACTGCAGGAGTGTTTTCTCTAGGAGACTTTGTAATAGTGCTTAGGTATTTAAAATAACCTTTTCACAGTAAACATTATCTGCCTCTGTGTTTTCAACACACAAACTCCAGACCTTCCTATACGTGTAGTTCAGCTCCAACACCTGCAGCTGCTACCTATTTCCTGGCAATATCATCGTGCCCATTGAGGAGAGGAAGGACATGTCAGGCTGTGTTTTGGTTTTGGGGTTTGTTTTTTTTTTTTATGTTTACCTCTTCCACCTGTTTGATATTAGCCTGAATAATGGCACAGGACTAGGCTAGAGCAAAGGAGGTGGCTGCTGGAAGCAAACAGGAAATGAAGCAATGCCCGAGGTGAGGGAGGCAAGGGGCAGGTAGTGGGGCTGTGAAGAAACTGGTGTGTGTGTGGGGGGATTAACTGGTGAATATTCACTTGCCTCCTAGCAGAGGGGTGATTTAGTTCTCCCCAGATCCGAGGTAGGTATCAGAGGGGCACTAAAGCACCAAGTGCTCCCAGCTAGTAAAGAAGAGGGGGGAGAAAGCAGATGCACAAGGGAGGAGATGCTGCAGATGGAGGTGGGAGTGCAGGTAAAGGCTTGCTGGTCAGGAGTGGGGGAGAGCTCACAGGTGCATTGCAGCCCAGGAGCTTGACAGTGATCAATGTAGAGCTCAGGCTGTGAACTGTGTACTCTCGCAGCCTGTAGCCATGAATGTGGTGGGGTTTTTTTACCCCATTCCTTTGTATTTGGGGAATGAACTTCATAAAACCTGCATTCATAGTTTCTGCTCAGCCACATGACAAACTTCTACTGAACTGTGTCCTGGAGGGGTGATGCAGCCACAATAACAAGATCCCTCCTGCTCCAGTCATTAAAAACACTGCATTTCTCATTCCACAGCGCTGGGGGAGGGGACCGAGAGCAGCCGAGGAAGCAAATCCCACTGAGGATACTGTTACAATATGAAAGAGACCATTAACCCAGTGCATTTACCTAGAGAACTTATCAACAAATGTCCTACCAAAAGACATACTTCTAATCTTATCCTACTGTTGCTCATCTTTCCCAACGTTTACCTTCAAAAAAGCTGTTACTGATAAGTAAAATTACAATCTTGCTTCCCTTCTTAAAGCTCTCTATTTAAAACTTTGCTGTGCTAAGGGGGACAATGCTGATCTTGTGTAGTGCCTGGAGTCTCCTCGACTGATATCCCCCTTATATGAACAGCTAACTGAAGACATCTGTTGGATGCTATCTGAATGCTGCACATTTGTTTTACACATATTGTTTTCTTTATTACTGGGGGACAATGTATCTAATTATGTTTTTCTGACAGTGATATTATTTGTGAAGGTAGTTTTCTACTGTCAAGCAGGCTCAGTGAGAGGTCAAATATTGTTTGTTGAATTTCTAGTAAAATTTTATTATCGGTTAATGATGTAGACTTGTGTGATGAATTGTTCCAATAATTCTTTCCTGCCTCCTATAACTAGGCCTGGGAGAGGCAAAATGCATACTCCTGTACAGAGCTTTCAGTCACCGCAACTTGGTTTCATGGCAGAAAGTGAACTCTGTTACAAGCTTTAACTCTCTAGGACTACCTGCTGTACAGCACTCTGCCTGTGGGAAACAGGCCAACTAATAATGCTGGATTAAAGAAGAGATGGAAATGACCACGACATATTTTCTTTTGGAGTCAGTATTGTTTTGCTAGAAGTTCTAAAATTTTCATTACATTTTGTGACAGCAGCTAGCACTATTTTATAAAGTACTGGGGAAAACACTTTTAGCAAATGTCTGAAGAAAGCTTTTCTCCACCAGCTCCATTTTATCTGTTTTCTGAAATAAGGCCCTATAGAGTCTGACACAGCCAAGTTGCTGTGGCTTACTAAAGCACCAGTGTTAGCTGAACTCTGGTAACTGTACAGACACGTGTTTTTAGCTGGGGCAAACACAAGATAAAAGACATTAACTTTTCTCTCGGGTATAAACTAACGTTTCACCTCACAGGGGGAGACGTGATTGCAGGTCAGGCACCACAGCTCAGCTGATGGGCAGTGACTGGCTAAGCTGAGGTGAGCCTGAAGATGTGTTCCTGCCTGGTGTGAAGCCTTGGTCCTTCCCAACAAAGACAACAAGAGTCCTTCCCTCATGCCTGACCTGGTGAGCACACAGGGAAAGCATACTATTAGTGTTATTTAATTTGCATTGCTGTGATACTTAAGAGCTCCGGTTTGGATTAGGACTCTGTTGAGCTGGGAACTGTATAAACACAGATGAAAGCGTGACACTGTCCTCAAGAGCCGCCTGCCTTATACAAACACACATGGGACTTGGGTACGGTTTCACACCGAGGTTGGGCTTTGTCTTCCTTAGTGCTTTGTGCCACGCCAAGCATGTTGTCAGCTCTTGCAAATCCTTTGTATTTAAGAGCCCACACCTCAGCTTGCTCTTTGCTGAACTGGTGATTTGGCAAGTTCCCGTGTTTGTGCAGCATGCAGTAGGTTACCCAGAAGGATCCTTGAGGCCAAGCTGGGACAGACCACGTGAGTCTATTTTAAGGGCAGCCTAAAAAAGTCCCCATGTATTGCAGTTTTGAGTGGTGAGAGCTTGAGCTGGCTGAGTGTGGAAACGAGCACCCAACACCAGGCAACTCCGGCACCAGGAGGAGACAGAGCTGAGCTGGCATGGGCAATGCCACATGCAGGATGACTGGAGGGCTGCAGGGCTTGTTGTCCCATGGGAAGCATCTGCACATCAACTCGGAGACAGGCTGTTAATAAATAATAACAAAATTGTCTTTGTATACCACAGAGGTGGTGACTAAAGCAGGAACAGTGAGAAGCGGTTGGTTTGCTCTGTGAGAAATGTTTATTCATTTTCCCTGTAGGCTATTAATAGGACTTCTGGCTTCAGCAGGAAAAAAATCCCACCTTTTTCCCTAAAACTTGCCCAATAAAGATGAGTCATAAACAATATCTGTGTTTTGAAGCAGCGATCCTTCCTTCACACTATGTAGAAATGGTGTGGTGACTCCTGAAAAGGAACTGGATAAAACCCTATTTTTTGATAAACCCTGTGTTCAGTGGCATGTAGTGATTGTCTCACAGTAGCGTGCATCCAAATGGTGCTTGGGATTTCTCATTTTTTAAAAGTAAGTAAGGAGCTCTCTATGCAGTGATCTTCTAATTTCCCCTTTTCCTCTTGGCATTAAAGATCGGACTACATTACTCCTTCAAAATGTATTTAGAAAAGCTACATTGCTTTTTATAGGCAGCCATTAGGTTCAGTTGTATTCAAGGCCTTCTCTGCAGACTGCCCTTCCAGGCAGTTCACCAGCATGGCTACAGCATCATTTCCACATATGCTGTACAGACACGTGCTGTGCTGCCTGCAGCTGCTGCATCTCATGGGTTAAACGAGTGATGTGGGCAGACTGAGTCAAGGACAGTGTGCACATATCAAAAGAAGTAAGAATTCTCAAAACCGGTATCAACCTAATAAACAAGTCTCATCAGGTATTGTTCAAGGTGGTTTGGTTTTGCTCGGAAGTAAGAACTATGTGCAGTCAAGGTGTTGTGGTCTGACTGAGAAACCAGTTCTGGTCAGGAAGGGGGCACAAAGCCTACACCATTTAGCTAACCTCAGAGCAGAAGTGAAGCCTTTTGCCTTTGTTTTAATGTACTGCACTCTGGCTCACTCATGTGTTCAGTCACTCCCTATTAAAACTCCACATTTTCACTCTTGTAGACAAAATGCATAAACATTTGACCCCTTGAAATATGATATACAGCTAAAGACAGCCCTGGAGTATGTACATGCATTATAAATTCCCCCTATCTCCCAGGACCAGAGTACTACAAAAAAGATAATCGGTTGTGTCTTTTGGTCTCCCTCTCCGCCCCTCTCCCTCATCTCCCCTGCACTCCCCCTCCCTTTTGCTGTGGTATGTGCCAGCACTTGTCTTGGCAAAAGCCAGTCTTGGATCTTAAAGCTGAAGGAAACTCCAGTGTGTTCGTGACTAGCCTTTACCAGGCCTCCTCTCCTCCCACCTCAGCCCACACAACCAGAAGAGGTGGTGGTGCTGTGCTCTGGGGAGATACACGAGAGGTGACTTCACACCCAGCACCACGTGTGTGCCTTGCAAGCACAGAGTTCATCCTCTCACAAATCAGAGCCCTTCAGTGGGAAGCATGTGCCCCACAGGCAGATCATGGCGGGCACCACCAGCCATGGGGCAATAAGAGGGCACTGCCATTCAGTCTGGTCTTGATCTGTGTTTTCAGGGGCAAAGTCAAATGAACAAATGCTTTGGTGGCATCTGTAGGGACCTGGGTACTTCTCTGTGCTATGGTAACACCAGTTGATGGCCACATGATTTCCCCTCACCATTCTCCACTACACTGGACCCAGTTACTGGCTTGTTTGCTCTCCCTGTCCAGGCAATCTTTGCATTTTTAGAAATATTGCCTGCAAAACCTACAAGTGGTGGTGGTGTTTTCAGGACACAGAAAGCCACCCATTAGGAGCTGCACAGCAACTCATTTTCCAAAGAAGCTACCAACCAACAATCAGGTGATAAATCACGAATTCTCCTTCAGCTGCACTCGGCCTGGCCTGGATTCCAACCAGGGCCTGAGATATGACAGGTTTCAGTTCTCATCCCAGTACCTCACAGTGTCTTGTCCTGATCACCAAAAATTAAAACAGCCAGTGAACACTCATGCTGTTCTTAATGCATGTGCACATATAAAGCCCACACTGGGACTTCAGATGGTAAGGGTCTGACTGGGCCTTCACACCATAAAACATTGTTAATAATTTGCAAATAGCTCCATCCTAAGCTTGCTCTCTATTTTCCGCTTGTTAAATTTAATGGAAAATGTTTATATATGCTTCTTCCCCTACTCATTATTTTATACCGTCTTATTTTTGTGTGAAGGTCATGCTTTACTTTAAATAATTACTTCTCTTCCCCTGTTTTTCTCCTCTCTGACATATTTTAAAATTCCTGTCACTGCTCAACTCTTCTTGTTGCTTTGTTGCCTTATAAATCAGTTTCTTTGGCGTTCTTCTGAGACAGATTCTTTATTTCCCTGCTCATCAGTGGCTCTGGTGTATCTTTTTTGTAAATACAGGTGACAAGCACTGTGTATGTTCTGGATGACATTTTGATACTGCCTTACACAACAGCAGTAATGCTCTTCTGATCAGCTAAAGTACCTTGTCTAAGACATCTTGTGATTGTATCTAACTCTTCCATGGCTTTGTCACGCTGGTGGCTCAGTTACCACATAATGAATGACTGCTTTTTGGTCCTTCTTCACCATGGTTTCTTCCGAATGCTGTGTCCCTGTCTTTACAGCAATTCCTGCTTCCTAGGTGTATGACCTAGGAATTTCTGAAGTCATCAGACTTTTTCCTGATATTCTATTCATCCTCTCTATTGATGAGACATCTCACTTTCAGTAAATTTCATTAACATTATTGTTATTATTATTATTATGCCCTCATCAGCCCTGTTTTAGGCAAATGATAATAAAAGCTTAACTTTTGCCTTATGCTGTTCCTAGAGGGAGCCTCATTCCTCAAGTCATAACATGAAACTCCTCTTACAGCTCCTTTACATCCACGGCAGAAGCTAAGCATGTCCATCTATGTTTGCTGAGTGCTTTTCTTCAGTGTGTGAGGAAGGCAAGAAGAAAGCAGACTTCTTAACTGTGCAGCAGAGAACAGAAGCATGTGGTGATATGATCACCCTTGAGCAGAGTCGAGGGCGGGATCCCTGGATGTACTTGGCAAAGCAGTTGACATACCTACAGAGAGGGACAGAAAGGGATTTCTGCTACTTGTACATTCTTCCCAAAGGTTTTTGGGAGCCATTATGGAGGCATGTTTTACTGGGGTTCAGCAGGATCTAGCTGTGCCCTTTACTATAAGCACAGGAGAGGCGAGGGGAAAACAGAAAAAAAAAAACCCCAATCTCAGATTTGTGTGGCAGTTCATCATCTTCAGTCCGGTCAGCTCCGTGGGGGAAGTCTCAGGGCTTTGAGTGCAGAGTTTCCAAACATTGAGAACAAACCCTAAGCATTTGTAAAAACCGCAGAGCGTACAGTTAATACACCCAGATGTGCTGTCAGCCCCACAGCACTGCATCGGGGTGGATGGAGTGTGTAAATCTTGGAAAGGTTAAAGCTGAGAGACTAGCGATATGTATAAAGACTCGTGTTCCTTCCAGGAGGAGGGGAGGGGGTGAGGTGTTATCATTCTCCATTAATCACTTACATCTCCAACCTGCCTAAATCCTCTGAAAAGAACCAGCAAAGAAAACACCAGCTGCTGTAGCTTCTACTTTTTCCTCCGTACCCACCAGTCTCCCTCCCTCCTCCCTGCCTTCCCCAGACTGTGTTTATTTTTACTGCTCGTGAATCAGCCAGGAACTTGCTCCCTGCAACAGGATCAGCTGAGAACAAGCTGCAGATTGAATGTTCCCTGAAATCCTGGGTTTGTTTTGTAGCTTACAACCAGCAGCAAAACAGTGGAGAAAAGGAGAGAAAGTGATACATGCCTCCTTCCTCACCCAGAGAGATGGGACTTTCATTCTGCGGAGAGTGGGACTTCCCCAACTTGCTCTTTGAATGCAAGGCAGCTTTCACTAGAGATTTTGGCCATGCTTAGCTTATGAATGTCACTGAAACTGTGAGCATTTCAGGGAGGGAACCATTGTTTTATATCAACATATCTACTGTAACCCAGATCCACTGCACCAGAACCCCCCATCACGCCATAAGCAGCACAACAGCTCTCCCTTCAGCAGCAGCTGTTTCTTCTCATGTCGCTATGATGTAAGAACTGCCTGGTCTTGAAGAACAAAAAGATTCACCTTCCAAGCTCAATCACACCATGGCTGCTTCAGCTCTGGCATTAGTGCCATGGCTTGTAGTGGTGGCAGGGACAGGCAAGACCCCGTGTAGTGAAGTCACTGATAAGCTGAGTGAAACCATCCCAGGTGACGGTCAGGTACACAACAGGGGGTAGCAAACAATGGCAGCTGGTGACAGAGAAGTGGCTGGTGAGGAGGAGAGAGATGAGAGAGAAGGGAACACGATGGAAAAAAATTGAAGGAAAACATGAATTGAAGCACAGCACAAAGACATGTCATGTGAGAAAACAGAAAAAGAAAAGGCAAAATTGTTCTTAAGAGAACGAGTATCTTCCTCCAGCTGGGACATGGTTGTCTCTCTGGTGCCTCTTTGAGCCTGTCCCCAGATGCTTTCTCCTGCCTCACTGTGGTCCTGGGCCCTATGATGGCCACACTGCTGCTGCCCAAGCAGTGAGAATTCTGGAAACTGGTTTTGAAGTCCTGTGCTCCACAGAGCAGGGAAATCCTTACTCATCATCAAAATACCAACTTTCTCCAGACTCGTGTTCAAACTGCCCAAAGGCCACCCTGACATTTGCTATCCAACAAACCATGTCATCTGATTTAAATGTAGCATTTCAATTTGTACACCTTTAAAAGGCAGGACAAGGCTACCCTTGTCTCCAAGCCAAATGGAAAAGCACTTGACTTGTGGAGAGGGGTGCATCCCCCTGCCACGCTCCGCCACGGCATGCACGAAGAGGCTGACTTCTCACCTCGGCACTGGCCTGCTGCAGAACTCCTAATCTCTTTCAGATTGAAGAGGCAGTTTGTTGCCAAGGCTTCTCTGCCAAAAGATAACTTTATAATACTGATAATCAGGTGCCCTGTGATGACAAAATGCCTGTTGCTTGCCTTCTGCATGAAGAGTTTCTTGCTGACAAGCTGCTTATTAATGCAAACCATTTGTGTTAAGGAAAATACAGAGACTTTTACTGAAAAGTAGCAAAAAAAGTCTTATCTTAGCCTAGAAGTGGAGAAAGTGCAATTAATTAATTTGTTTCTGAGCCTGACCTCTAGACATAATGGATTTTATAGCACAGCTATATATTGTAATAACAGGATAGAGCAAGCCTATACTGTAGCCTGTAGTTGAGTGTGCACTGAGGAGTGGAAGATTGATGTTCAGTGTGGTCAGATGACTAATACACTGCTAACAACTGAACTGGTTGAGCAAGAGTAACAGGCACCTGAGAGAGCACATCATGTCTTGCTGAATAATGATGTTGTTTCCTATGTTGATTATCTTCCTCTGACCTGGTAATTAACTTGTCCTAACAGCACTTGAGTGCAACACAACATCCAAGACATCGCTGCTTCATGTGTAGCTGGTGTGATGCCACCCCCCATCCCTGTGCTCTTTATCTTCCCTCAAGAACATTATGGGGATTCCCAGACTGCACACAGTAGACATGGATATATATAAACACGTATGATGGATAACAGATGCCTTCTGAGAAATTCGTGTTAATGATACTCCTCAATCTTGTCTGGGAAAACAAAGAAAGAAAAGATGAAGGCACGAGAACATCACACCTTGATTGCAAAATAATGTTAAGTAAACCTTTAGTACAGACAGAGCCAGTTTCATCCTAGGATTTGTGGCAGGGTTTTTTTTCAGACTTGAACGTATCCCTTTTGTGATGTTCCTCATGAAGACCCAGAGCACTCTTCCTCTGAGGGAGTTCAATGGAGTTGTAGCTCTCCTGCTGTGTTCAGATGATGATAAAACACCACTTGGTCACTATAAAATTGAAGTGTGATTGATGCCCCACATTATTATGTCTCAAGGGCTGAACTCTATGCAAAACGCCTCTGTGTGCTTGGCAGTTTAAATCCTGGAAATGTTCCTGCTTTTTACTGGCACTACAACCCAGTCACAACTTGTCTGAAAAAAAAAAAAAAAACTAAACCAAAACCAACAGGTAGGATTCCTAGGTGAATTTTCCCATAAAAAGAACATAAACAAAACCAAAACACCAAAACCAACCAAAAACCAAAACCAAACAACAACTTAACAATATAAATCCCCCCATGGGGAGGTTTCTGGCACACTGTTATCCATGCCATATCTTCAAGCAATGCCACTTCTGAACTTGAGAAGCTGTAAGACTCAGTTGTCACAGGTTTTTAAGGCTACAGGCAGTAACAAAAGAATTGCATTTATAATAACCTGCATTGCTTCCGAGAATTTCCTTGGCAGGGTTGGCTTTAAGGGTTCCATGAGCATGACTGGCAATGGTTGGGTTACCTGCTACTGCAAGCAGGGGTGACTCACCTGGGATTTCTATAGCCTGAGCACTAACAAAGAGCCTGTGACTTCCAATCTGCCTGGGGCTCCTGTCTGCTGCTCTGTGTGCCTTTGAAGACAACATGAATTCAGAAACAGAGAGGGGGAGGCAGAAATAAAGGGACAGGGGCTGCAGCAAACTCAGATTACAGTTTGGTTACTTGTGTTTCCTATTTCTGAGTGACTCCAGTCGCAGTTACAATGCTTAGTTTAATCTGTTTTACAGAGCTACCCCCTGCAACCTTTGCTCAGAGGATGCTTTTGAAAAACAAGGCTGGTGAGGTAGGATTTGGATATGGATGGGGATCATGAGAGCCAAACTGGCATGGTAGCAAGGGATGCTGCCTGAGTGTGTAGGCAGCAGGAGGAGAGTAGGAGAGTAAGAACACTCTGTGAACTGATAAGAGTGTATTAAGGAGTTGGCACTGAGCAAACCATTAGAGAAGGACATTGTTCAGAAATGCAGAGTGAGGCATCTCAGGACGGTGCTGAAAACCACCTACTAGGACAGAAGAGATGCTTTAGGTGTTGTAAGAAGGCATGAGTGACTCCTGCTGACACTGATGCCCCAGAAGCACTGCATGTGGATCCCATTTTCTCTCACATGGGAGGCAGGAGGAAAGACACAAACTAGTAATATTCAGCCTGCTCTTTCTGACCTGCTGACAAGGGGTCCAGGCTGTTCATATGGCAGACATGCCTTCTAGCCCTCATTACCTCTGCCTTGAATGCCTCTGCCTCCCCTTTCCCCCCCGGGCCATCCACCAGCTGGGGTGGGTGCCTGAGGTGGGGGGAGGCTGGGGCAGAACCTGGAGGCAGGCGGGCAGCTGATGTAGAAAACAGTTTTGCTATGCTTAGATCCTGCAGTTTTTTCTTTCCCCCTATTGTTAAGTGGCATTGAGCACCAGCAAAACAGGAAACCACTTCCTCCAGCCGCTGACCCAGCGAACCCAGGCCAGCTGCTGGCTGCACAGAGAGGCCTCCCCACGCCATCCCTGTTCCTAGAAAGTGTCTGGACATTTGGAGGAGGGTTAGAGAAGAGCAAGAAATACCAGTAAAGCTTGAATAAGCAGGTACACTTGGCAGCTCTTTCAAGAAGGGAGTCATACTGGAAATATTTGGTGGTTAACAGTCAAAACTGTCTCTTGTTTTCCAAAATTAGGGCTCATGGAAGGGAGAGCAGTAATGCCTAAGACAATCTCTGTCACCTCACCCATCTGGTAACTAACTTAATTGTCTCTTTGTTGTGCCGTCCAGCTCTTGTGTCAGACATCCTCACTCGAGCTGTAAAGAAACTATTGTTTTACAGGCCCTGCAGCTTGTGTTGTGATCCTTAAATCTCAGAAGTCCAGCCAGGTCTCACTTCACTGTGCAGCCTCAGCAGAGGCAGGAAACAGTGCTGGTGAGGTGGTAGGTGACCCTTTTCTTCCTGAGACAACAACACCCCACAGTATCAAGAGAGTATATACCCTGTTTGGGTTTCTGTCCTTCTGAGCAGACTGCAAATGGAGGATAGCAAAGACCTTCTGGCTCCTTTTCTAATTACACATCCCCTGGTGTTCTCTGATACCAAGGACAATGTTGTCCTCCCTGGTGACATTCTACTGACCTAGAATTCCCAATGACTTGGTTTGCATTTGGTTTATTTTATGTTTGTTTTGGGGTTTTTTTTTCATGGTGTGATATTCTTCATTCTGTCTCTTAAATACTTATATATTAAAAAAAAAACCAAACAACCCAAACACCCTGTAACCTCACTGGGAATGTCTGGTGGAAATTTTTCACAACTGCATTTCTGTGTTTCTGAAAGTAGGGCACATCAACGTGAAAGAAATGATGCTCAACCCAATCTCTGTCACCTCATTACTCTTGAGCTCCCAACTTAATTACCTCCCTGATGCTTTGCACAGCTCTTAACCAGACATTCTGTGTCTGCTTAGAAATCTGCCATACAAAATGAAGTGATGACTATATACCCTCTTTCTGCTGGAGAGATGAGCTGTGAGGTTTGGTAAATATAGTTTCTAGAACACCCAGAAGGTGCATTGTATTGTGCAGGACTGTTCCTACACCACTGGAGTTCACAAATGACTTACAAAGACCCACTGAAACCACGCTGAAAGTTCATATCACAAAGTTGGTTATAGGATTATAGCAAAGTTTTAGCCCCAGTGAATTTGTGGTTTATAGTTTACAGCAAAGGCAGAGTTACTTTAACAGTTCCCAAATTCTGACCTCCTGTGTGTATACACTATGGCTGTACTGATGCCAGTGGGATTGCAAGGAAGAAGAACTTGGTGGTTTATTTTTGAGTTCCTTGTATGAGAGTTCATACCCCAAAGTGGAGGGGAGGGGAGATGCCTCAATGCCTTACAATACTTACTCCTTATTCAAACATAGACCAAGGTCCACCATCTGAGCAGCCCTGTAACCCTGAAAAAAAAATTGTGAGGTTCACACTGAAAATTAATTCCACATCCCTAAGATTTAAAATACATTAGGTTTAAGACTAACAAATAATATGGGTTATAACTACTGAGATATTATAATTTTGGCCATGGAGAAGATCAACCCCAGTAGACATGTCTGGGTTGTAAGGATATGACCACATTCTGATACATTTTTCCTCATTTTTAAATGTGTCTCATTTACCTGGGCTCACAAAATGATGCTCAGTCACTCCTAAAGGCTCACCCTGCCAGGCAGTACATGCATATGTACAGTGGGGTGCCTCTTCCCAGCGGTGGCAGCAGCCAGAGAGGCTGCCAGAGGAGAGCAGCAGCAGGCACAGGACAGCTCAGCTGTGTCATTCTGCAGCTGAACTCCTTCAGAACAGGCTGTTCTAAACACTTTGCTCTGCTCTACCCACAAATGAGACCTATTGGGACAAATGAACCTTCAAAACACAATGTGGATGCTCATACAGCCTATCTCTCGGTTTTATTTGACTGTTTTACTGCAGTGTTTTGCACTCTGTGAGACTGTGTTTTGTTTGCCAGGTCCTTCAAAAGTAAACACATCTGGAGACGTTGCATCTTCTCTCTAGGCCCTTCCTTATACTCAGGAAGTTAACTGAGTTGTCTCTTTAATTTCACCATTCCCACACCGTGCTGTGCACTACAGCATGTTTCATGGACTGATACCACAGTGCAGGGATACACTCTCTCTGGTGCATTGGTGAGCTGTGATGCAGGTTTTCCCTACAGAGCACAGATGAGACCATCAGTTGTACAGATGAGTAATTCCCTATCTGGGCTGACTCCCTTTTGGGTTTTTTCTCCTCATTTTTTGTGTGTTGGAGGCTCACCTTTTTGAGCATGTGTGAGACACTTATACAATACAATACAGTAAATTAACTTAACTGACAGAGAAGACTTCTAAAATCTCGATGGTACTTGAGAACCACGAAGCCCTTTTTCCAAAAAGCAATCTTCTTGTGCCTAACTGTAGGTAGGCTTCAGTTTTCACTACAGTAGTAATCTGGTGCATTAGAGTTTTAAGAAAAGTATCTCTACTTATTTCCTTGTCTTGCTCACAAAATACAAAATCACTGTTAACATTGCAGTAACACAAGGAAAGCCAGTGACTTTTGAACTCAAGGTTACATTAACCTATTTTTAAAACTCATTTTGTGTAAATAAAGCATAGTATTAAATAAAACAGGAGCAATTCACTAAAAAGTTTAGGAAAGAGCTCAGGGTACACAAACTGGTTCCTAAGGCATGAGAGAACACCTCCTCTTTCTTGTGGAGAGCTTCTCTGGAAATTGGCCTTCTCACCAGGGGCTCAGCAGCTTTCTGGAGGCATACTCTGCTCTCAGAAATGTATTTTTAAACTGCCTTCTTTAGTTCTCTGTCTGAATCTCTAAGGTATTCAGAATCTCTCTTTCACTGTTATCAGCTGATCAGGCAAATCAGACTGCTTTGTGCCTCCCTATCTGCCTTGTCCAGCAGCTCTCTGATCACTGTCCCCTTGCGCGGCCTTCATTTCTGTTCATTTCTGTTCAAATGGGCCACTTATAAAGAAGGTTAAGACCCCATCTGGGGACTGACATTCACCTGTACCCATGTAACCTGCTAATTGCTAGCACTAGGAAAAAGAGAAAGTGTTCATTGGACTTGTGAAAACATGACTTCTTTACTTGCCTGGCACAGAGCTTCTGGTAGCTATTCCAGGGTTAACAGTCTTTCTGCCCAACCAGATGCTGTTAAATGTTGGCTCCCAGAGGCTCTTCCTTTGCCCATTAATCTCAGATCTGGTGAGGCCAGTAAGGCAGTGGGGTGTGCATCTCTGTTTTTACAGTGCTAATGATAGACTTGTAAAGGGGGGGAGGCTGGAACTGGGCTTTTGCTGTAACACTGCCTTTTTTTCCTGTGCATAGCTATACTTTGACGTGGTATGCTTGAACCTACAGATCAAAGAGAGTTACCAGAATGATCCACTTGTGAATTGTGGGCCATTATCTGTTATTAACTCATCTCGAGCACTGTGGTGAGCAAACTGTAATTTACAGTATGTTATTACTTTTCTGCTCAGTGGTGTGCAGCCACTGAATGTGTGTGTGATAATCCATAACGAGAAGTAAGCTTTTTGAGCTAACTCAAATAGATCTTTGCCAACCTCTACTAGGGTTGATCAAGAATCCAATTTACTTCTAATAATTTTGTTTTTCTGCTTCCTGCCCCTCCCACCACATTTAGGAGAGGAGAAGGTTTCACCTTCTCTGTTTCTCTTCAGTACACGCTTGCTTCCAGGAAAACTTGGAAGCGCAGCAACAACCTCCTCCACTTCTCTGCCAGATTTCCTTCAGGATTTAATGATTCAGGTGGCTTCATTTGCTAAATTTTTGCCAAAAAGAAAAAAAAGAAAAAAAGAAAAAAGAAGAAAAAAAAAAGAGTAGTTCTCTACTGACACCATATAATAAAGTTGAGCAAACAGGAGGGCTGGTTAGAGACTTATTTTTATTGCCGGGCTCCAGTCACATGACAGATCAGGTTACAAAATACTAATGCCCCTGCCAGCTCTCAGGATCCACCAATTCCTCTTGCCACTGTTTTAATCCAACCTGTCTTGTCTTCTTTTTTTTTTTTTTTTTTTTTTTTTTTTTTTTTTTTTTTTTTTTCATTCTGAGGACAGGGGATGAGGGGGAAGGCATTAGACTGGGGCAGGAGATAGAAAGCAAGTATATCATGATTGGGAGTATCCCTTTAGCTCCTTCAGTGTTTGTTCAGCACTTTTTCCCCAGCTGAATAGCTTATTCCCTCTGAGTGTTGGCAGCCTTTGGCAAAAGTAAAGCAATGTCAGCATTCCCCTGTTCCATCTATTTTTTTGGAAAAGAATCGTTAAAAATATTCCATTTTCACCTTGTTTGCAAGTTGTGATGAAGGCTTGTCTCCCAATTAAATTGTGACATTCTGGCTGGAAAAACAACTTTAAGATCAGGAAGATAAGCTCTCTCTCTCTCACACACACAAATCCTCCTTCTTTCATACAGAGAGAAATTCAGCAATTGAGTGGAGCAACTTCTTTTACTAGCAGTGAGACAAATCTATTTTGAGAAAAACTGCTGATAAAACAACAGATTGGAAAAATGGAAACTTCATGCATCTCTCTGGAGTTCTTCACAGTGGTTCACCCTTTGTTCTTTCTCCCAGCATACAGCAGTACCAGGAGCTCTGGTGCTACAGATTCCTGCAAAAAATCTACCTGGATAGGTAGATGCCAAATATCTTTGTGTAGTCTCCCATGCTGGAGCTGCACAGCTTCTGAGGCCTCAGCTACATGAAGGTGGATGTGACTATGTCCACAGCATACCAAAGGCACACACCAGTGACTGAAGTAGCTCCTGAGAGTGGTATGAGTTTTTTGTACAAAATGGAAAAGAACTCCACGGTCAGACATTGATAGCTTGTGGTGTTTTGGTTTTTTGTTTGTTTGTTTTGTTTTGTTTTTTGGGTAAAAGGTGAGAGAATAAATAAGTATCTTTGTCCACCTTTATGAAAGAAAAACCATGGTACAGGGAAGTTAGGAGACTGATTCAAGGCTACACGAGACTTCCATGGTAAACTCATGGGCCAAAATTCAGACAAGAATTGTAGTCCCAGTGTTTCAGCTACAAGACCACCCATCTTCTTTTTTGGCAAGAAAGAGTGGAAATGCATTTCTCCTGCCTTCCAGTGTCTGTGACCATGGTATTTTCCAAGGGGGAGTATGTTGCAATTGTTTTAGTTTTTCCATTTCTGCTCTTTCACAAGCTGCGTAAAAAAAATCTGCAGCTATGTTGCATCCTCCTCCTTCAGAGCTCTCTTGAAAACACAACCCTACCCTGATTTCTGACAAAACAAGCTCTGGTAATTAGGAGTTTGTTATGACTGCTCCTGTAACAGGGTGGGGCTAGAGGAAATAGGTGTCAGCAGTGACTCCTCGCATCCACCTGTCTTCACTTGTTGTGGACACTGACTGTAAACCTTTCGAGGCAGGGACCATCACTTTCTACAGTTGTACAAGGCTTTGGCCTGTCAGCACTTCTGCTTGCAGGACTGATGATGTCCCCTTAGAATGTGCGTTTTCAGAAGACTTAAATAACATAGTAATTCCTCACTCCAGCTTTTGTAAGTTTTTTATGTTATGAGAAACAAAATTATTTTTCTTAAGTTTTCCTCTTCAACTGCAAATAACAGAAGTGCAAAAACATCAGGAGGATAATATCATCCACAGTTAGGGAAAGGCAGTGTTGGACCTCTACACTTGCTTTGACTCCAACATAATGGGAGTTAACTTAATAATCTGATACATTTGATAAGCCCTGGCCGTGTTGTGCTGACCTGCTTCGTGGGCATTTGTTTCCTTGTTCCTTGGGCAGTTTCATTTCTGTGTGCAATCACAGCACCCTCTACTGCCTCTTGCTCAACATGCTTGAGGAGAGCAAATGACTGCAAGCTCTTGGACTGATTATGAAGGGTTGTTTTACATACGAAACAACACCCCCACCATGAGAATGGTAATGCAAGATGGTCTTTCAACTTGTCTAAGATGCAGTCCTGAGCTTCTACATGAGCTGCATGGATTCCGCAGGGGCTCAAGCACCTCTCAGCCTCAGAACAACTATTCCCTTTTATCAGTATGCAAAGTGCTATATTCCCCTTGTTAGGCCCATGGAGGAACAAAATACATTTCCTTAGTGCAACACATGAAAAGGCACTGGATCAAACGCTATTTGTGCAGCGCTTTCCAGACCAACTAACCTGGGCCTGACAGAAAACTCGCACCTTCCATAACCTGCCCCGTGAGCCTCAAGTGTTTCGGGTGTGAAACGCCCCTCACCCCCTCCAGATCTTGGTTTCCTTCTCGCTGTTCCTTACACAAATCTAGGGGCCGTTCATTTAGCCTCAAATCACGCCTCTGGCCCTCCCAAGACTCAGCCAGACACCGCCGGGTCCCTTCGCCACTCCGGCGCTGGGCAGGACATGGCTGCCAGCCGCAGCTCCCCGCCTTCTGCTGGCACCAGGGCGGCAGCTCGACAGCCGCTCCCGGCGCCGGGGGAGGCCGAGGCACACGCAGCCGGGGCCGGCGGAGGGGAGCCCGGCACTCAGAGCTGCCTCGCCGCCGCCTCCCACTGCCGGCCCGGC
>JAAWXA010000009.1:7285271-7328045 GCA_038090715.1 Florisuga fusca
GGTGGCAGCGTGCGCGCGGCGCTTCCGGTCGGCGGGGGCAGAATGGTGCTGCTGGAGAGCGAACAGGTGGGGACGGCACCGGGACCGGGACCGGGACCGGGACCGGGACCGGGACCGGGACCGGGCCGCAGCCCAGCTCCCGGCCGGGACTCGGGGAATCGTCGTGTCGCCGGCCGCGTAGGGCTCGCCCTGTGGCGGCCGCGGTGGGAGGGGGACTCGGCAAGGCCCCGGGGTGCGCCAGGGCCGCTCGGCGCCGTCCCTTCCCCTGCCCAGGCGGCGTGGGAGCGGTGGCGGGGAGCCAGCATCCTTGTACCGGGGACTCGGGAGGGAGGGAGGGAGGACGGGAGCGCTGCGGCCGCGGTGGGTCTGCGGGCTTAGACCTCATTTTCCGGACTCGGGTCGGGCCGGCCCTGGTCGGGACCCTTTGTCCTACAGCCTCAGGCTGGGGAGCTCTGGAGTTCTCCTTTGCTCCGTGCTTGTTCGCTCGGGCCTGGGAGAGCCCGGCCTAAGGTGACAGCGCCGGCGGAGCGAGGCCGGGATGCTCGCTGGGTAAGGGGGCACAGCGCCTGTGTGGCGCCCTCCATCCACGGCTGGGATCTGTCTGCCTTTCTCTTGTAGTTCCTGACAGAGCTTACCAGACTCTTTCAAAAGTGCAGAACTTCGGGGAGTGTTTTCATAACGCTGAAGAAATGTAAGTGTTAAATCTTTAAGGATTAAGCTTTGAGTCGGTTACTATTACCTTAGTGGTTGGGCTTGATGATTTTAAAGGTCGTTCTCAACCAAAACTGGTCTGTGAAAGAGGTGTTCACCCAGATCAAACTTGCAACGCTGTTAGCAGGTATTTTAAAAGGATGGATTTGTAATTCGCAGTATCTGAAAACAAGGGTAGCTATGTGAAGAAATCAAATCATCTTAGCTGCTGTATTAATAGCCTTGAAGTAAGGATGTATTTCAAACTGCCGGAAATACTGGGAATTTCTAATTATTAAACCATAATTGGAAATCCTTAGATTTCTAGAAACAATTGTAGTGTTGCTTTTGTGTGTTTATGCTTCTCTGGTCTTTGGCTAGCTGGCACTTCCTCAGAAGTCAGGGCTCCAGACCTGCAGTTTGACAGGCAATTGAAACACTGCTGCTGAAGCAGGCAGTTCATGTGGGATGTCATGGGAAGAAGTTTTTTTCCTGGCAGGTATAGTTTATGGAACAGATCCTTCTGGGACTACAGAGGAAAGGATTCTATGAACAATTTGGCAGCAGTGTCAGTGCAGATGGCCTTAAGTTCCAAGGTGTTTTACTCGGCTCCTCATGAGCAGTTTTTAACATGTCAGGAGGCATCCAGTGATTTTGGTGAAATATGAACAAACATTCTCTGTCTCTCAACACAGACGATGGCCGAACAAAACCAGTCCCACGCAAAGGCCATGCAGAGAGTTTTGAACCAGCAGACAATAAGTGTCTGCTAAGAGCAACTGATGGAAAGAAGAAAATTAGCACAGTGGTAAGTGACAGCTTTGGTTTAGAAAGCTAAGTGGCCCTACTTGTCATTTATTCAGTGCCCCATATTTTAAGTGAAGTGGGAACTACGCCCAATTCCAAAGAAACCACATGGCAGCTAAGCACACAGCCTGAGTTGGGATGTTGAAATGTTACACTTAATCTGAAGCCTTAACATTTACACTCAGCATTACAGATGGAACAGTAGCTTTTGGTTTTGCTCTGTATGCTGGATTTTACTTCAGAATGGCATTGCAGGACAGCAGAAGGGGACCCTGTGCCTGTTTTTAGTGATCCTGGCTGCTGTGTTTGGAGTCAGGTGAAATTGTTTGGAGGGAAGGGGGAAACTCCTTCTAGAGATACGGGGCAGATACACAGTGCAAGGACAAATTATGTGGCTCCAAGGAGAAGAAAAGTCCTGCAGACCCACGCTCAGGCCTCAGGTTCCTATAGACCTTGATGGAATTACTGGAAGTCTTTACAACCCAGGAAAGAACAAAATGTTCCCAACCTGTGAAACAGTAGGGAAGGGTTCCTTGTTCCCTGACAAGAACTTGTGGGCATGGGTAGATTCTTTTTTTTTTTTTTTTTTTTTTTTTTTTCTTACTTACAAAGCTATTTGTATTTCGGGAAATGTTAACTAGCTGTTGAAAACCTGATGTGTGTTTTTGAGTGAGAGACAGAAAAACTTTATCTGACTCTAGCAGAATCTGGGCTGCAACATATGTTATGGTCCTAGAAGTAAATAGAACCTTCCATAGAACGTTTCCTCACATTCTTCCTGTTTGAAAACATGGACAGATGGGACAGATGGGTTACAGAGGATCCTACATCAGTGAGGTCTTAGGATGTAGTCAGTACAGCCTAACTACCACAGAATGTGGTGAGTTAATCCAACTGCTGCTAAAAAGACTAGATGGTCACTGGTGGGTAAACACGTACAGATACTTTGTTTGTAACAGAAGCCAATCTTTTCTTGGTTAACCTCCAGTATTGCTTTTGTAGGTGAGCTCAAAGGAAGTAAATAAATTCCAGATGGTAAGTTTTGTATGCCTTCTATCTGTTTTCTGTTGGTATTGGGGAGTGGTTAGTAGGAGTCACTGAACAGCTATGAATGGGTCAATTCAGTGCTGAACTGCCATACAGATTAACCTGAGGCTATACATTTATCTGTGTTGGTTTGCAAAAAAAAATCCCATTGTATTTTAATCTAACTTTTTGCATTGGTTTAGGAACAATAGTTTCTCAGTGTAGGGCAGAAGAGCACAAATCTCTTAACTGAAAATACAGATACTTTTCCACTAGTAGTATTGAAAATGTTATCTCTGGTATATTGTCACTCAACTATTCATTCTTTTAATGGTTCCAATTTTTCATTCAGGCATATTCAAATTTGCTGAGAGCTAACATGGATGGCTTGAAGAAAAAAGACAAGAAAAGCAAAAACAAGAAGAGTAAAGCAACACAGTGATGAAGAGTGTCCTGCCATCACTGTAACAGACTTGACCCTCTCTCAAAGCAAAGTCCATTTCTTTTTGAGTTACCACTTGTCTTTGGCTTTCCTTCCAGCAGGATACTGGGATGCAATCAGTACTTTTGTTTAAACTGAAAACAGAAGGTGCTTTCCGTGGATTGTTGTATGGCAGGAGTATTTACAGTTATACTGGAATAGCTTTACACTCACCTGCCAACTAGTTTTGTACTTGTACTGCTGTTTGTTTTGTATTATACAAGTGGGCAGTGTAAAACCTGTTTCTGGGGTAACACAGGGTGAAGAGAAATGCACCGTACCAGGAACAAAGTGAGACTGGAGCAGGAGTTTCAGTCACAGATGCCCAGTTTTATAGATAAGCCTCAGTAGTATTAGGGAAGGTGGGTGCCAATACATTATCAGGAACAGCAGCTTTCCTGTTTCTGTCTTAGTTTGAGGAACATGTCTACATGATGCAGTGCACATACTCCCAAGGCAGCCAGTACAGTGCTTGAGCTCTGGCAGAGCCAGGCAGCTGTGCCTTCACTCCATGCTGATCCAGCTGTGCAGACCCTGACTCAGAGTGGGGCAAGGGCAGGACTGTATCATATTCCCTTCAGACATGGCTTAAAAACGCTCATGTCATCTAAACCTTTATTGTTTTTTCTAAAGCTTCATCTTTCAGTATATTCAGGGATCTGAATTTCCTCATACTTCACATTTTAAAGTAGCTCCTTCAAATGAACAGATGTAAGAGGTGAATACTTAATTGTTCCAATTAAAAACAATGAGAAATGGATTTGGTTATAATGACTGATGTGACTTGTCTTGGTGAATGGCTAGGACTACTGCCATTATCTGTGCTTTTAGGACTGGTGCCCCTGATGCTACTTCATAAGCAGCTCTTACAGCTCTTGCAGTTCTCAGAAGTTCTTGGGTTTGTCTTTAAAGTTACCTCTATGTATCTGAACTTAGTCCTCTTTACTACAGTAAAAGGGGAGGAAAAATAAGTAGGTATTTCTTAATGCAGTGAACCTGCAGCACTAAAGGCAATTATTTGAGTTAGAGAGAGACAGGACTGTTTAAAACAGAAGGTATGAAGTAGGGAAGGGAGGTAACCACTGAAGTATTTCCTGAAATCTCAACCTTTTCCATATATTCACTCCAATATTATAAGTAGTCTGATGTGAACTACAATGTATAGTTAACTGGCTGCTGGAACTCATCTTCAGATTTGCTCAGCTTCACTTTTCCTTACGGGATTGCATTACAGGCTGGCTTCAAGGTGTACAAGATACCCATCATTACTATGACTTTAACTTCCAACTTAAACTGACAGCCCATGTGAAGAAAACTAGTTCAAAACTGGTAATTTCTGTAGCACATGCAGTTTAACTGTTCCTCCTAGAAGTGTTGGATCAGGTCTTCCGGGTCTGAAATTTTTCCTCTAAGCACAGGCAGCCAGTCTTGAAACAACCCTCTCAGCTTGATATCTACAGGTATAAAACACCAAACCAAAATACAAAAGAAAACACAAAAACCTTGTAGTACATATTCCAAGAAGGCTCACTAGCCAATCCTTTTATTACATAAAAACCCTTCAAGTAAGTTTAAAATTTTGTTAAAATTAAATCCATCCTCTTAATCCTTGAACTGAGTTTTTAATTTCAGTACTAGAGTTGCATGTTGATATAAAAGGCATTCCAAAACTGTATTAAAAAAAAAAAAAGTTTTACATCTGCACAGCTAGTAATGTCTTGTGGCATAAGGGGCAAAAATTGCATGATAATACGTATCTGTGGCTGTAATCATACTAGATTCTTAATTGCCTATAAAACATTTATTTCCACTTTTTGACATAAATTTACAATTTTATATTACAAGTGAAATTCAATCTGGACACATAGAAAGGCATTAGCTGCCTGTCTTGCATTAATACAGCTTTTGACATTCCTTCTGATGAAACACTGTTGTCTGATTGTAGAAGCATCCCATAAAAGATGCTTTAAGTACTAAAACAGAATCTTGTATTCATCTCGGTAACTGTACAGGATAAGTGCAGGAACCCTGCAGGGGGAAAGAAAAGTATTACATTTTGAAACTTCAGGTTCAAAAGGTACAGTACCTGTGGCAACTCTTAGCAATAAGCTAACAGCAAAGATTCAGAAGAAAAGCAGTATTTTAGGTTTCTGCTACGTCTGCAATTTGCCCCTTTACCCTATTTCCATTTATCTAGTTTGTTTAGCTTTCATTCAGTGACCTGAAGGCTTCTGGCTAAGCAGTGTGTTGTGTGCAGGCATCAAATGGGAAAGGAAGACTTTGTCAGGGACTGCATGACATTTAAACCCAACGTTGTATGAAAGATTATTTGTATATAATGATTTGATACCATTTTGTCAGAGCCTTGTAAGCCACAGGAATTAAATAAGATGTTTCACTTGATAACTTAGTTGCCTTAGTAAAAATTAGCAACCCTGAAACAAATTTGGTGCTAAGAAAAAGGAATCTCAAAAGAAAGGGAATCAAAGTAAATTTTTAGTCTCACTTTTAAACAAGGTTTAAGAAAATGTATTATAAATTATACCCACAATAGGACATAAATATTGGGGTCTCACCTAATTAAGAGGCTTAGAACTTGATGTGGTTAGACTGTGTTTCAGTGTTGCCAGAATTCAACAAGGATGTTCAACATGTTGAACATAAATGTTCTTAAGCTTAGAAAACAGGCTTTACTCTGCATGTTGGGAGAGCATGCATCGTATTTGCTGAGAGCTGGGCAGTCTGTCAGCTATGCCAGATTCTCATTGTTTTCCTTCAAAGCAAGGGGAATTAAATGTGCTCTTGAGTTTAGAAGGCAAAATGAGTCACTCCCGTAAGAAAAGGTTACTATGTAGTAGAAGAGCAGTACACCTGAGTGTGTATAGTTGTTTGCTATTAAATTTCTATGAACAAAGCAGGAAATGGACTAAAAATGGCAACAGATTTCAGCAATTCTTGCAAACACAAAAATTAATAATTTACAAGGCCAAGAATTCACATTTTACAACAAGTGAGGATTAGACGATCAGTACTCTTCCCACAGTACTCAAGGAACTGCAGATTTCCTGAGTATTTCTTTTTTTCTCAGGGTGAGGAAGACAAATGAAGAGCAGCTTATTCTGTGAAATTTAAATGCAGAAATAATTATCAAGATTTATGTACCTGTAAGAGCTTAACAAATTTACCTCTTTTCCATTTTGATACTGTAAATTTCATCACAAATTTCTTGTAAATACGAACATCTCTGTTTTGGCCATCGTGACATCAGTTGTCCCACAGTAGCATCAAAGGCTTGTCTGTCTCCATCAAACTAAGAAGAAAAATTGTCAAGGCACTGAAAAGCAGTCTTACATTCTCTTGTGAAGGAAATACTTTCTACCAATAAGGTTTAGTCTTTGAATATGGTGTAATATCAATGCTTCTTAATTAAACAGGTTTAAAACAAAATTCATATAAGCAACGTGCAATTTTATTTACTTTAAGAAAACATTAAGAATTTAGTGATCAGTTTTTTAACAATTTAGTAATTTAGTGATAAAAATGTATAAGCAATGAAAAGGGCTCTACCAGTTGTGCTGTGCTGGATAGAATATGAGAATTGGTGTAATGGTGCTCAGAAGTGAATGGTGCAAGCTGAGCACGGGCATTTCTTCTAATTTTTAAAAAAATATTATTTTTGGTGATAAAATATCTTTATGGTTTGGACAGACTGGATGAACTTAGTATTTTGACAATATTTTCAGATGTTTTGCTGGGGTGTGATTACCAACTGAGCACTGCTTCTGAGCAGATGTAAGCTATGAAAGTCCTAAATCAATTCCAGGCAGGATGCCATTCTTAAGTTTGTTTTTTGTTTGACGAGTGGGGGGGCATCCATCTCTCTAGTAAGAACTTCTGACTTTAAAGTCACTGCTGTCATTGGAGGAGAGAAAAAAGCTTTGCCTTTGATGGTTTTTTTTCCCCTCATCACGTAGTTTCTGAGTTCTTAAAGGCATCAGTACAAGAATTACATATCTCCTTTTTATTTTTGCTTCACTAAGAGATGTTGTACCTACTCACAACAACTGCCTCTGTGTTTTGGGTTCTTTAACAGCTTCAAGAAACACTTGATGGAACTGCTGTTAATTCTTACTGGTTCTGAAAATGAGCAGTACGACTGAAGTTAACAGAGCTTTGGGTTAGGACTTGCTAATGGTGTCTCGTGTAACTTGACAAAGTGTTTCTAGCCTCAGTCAAGCTCTTTGGGTAAAAAAAAAAAAAAATAAAAAAAAAAATTTTAAAACCTAATTCAAACTTCTTGAAGGAGAAAACCTACAATGGGTGAATTTTACATTCCACTTCATTAGGAACAGAATTTATCATGTATTGTTCAATTAGAGTTTTAATGACAGTATTTAATTGCTTACCTTTAATGATAAGAAGTGTATCACAGTTGCTTTTGGCAGATCTACCTGTAAAAATATCACCAAGAAATCAATATTTAACAATACTTCTGTGATCATTTTGCCATCAAGAGATCACCTATACTGATGGGATTCATACTTTGATTTCCAAAGAGGCACTTGTGCTGACAGAGCGGGGTATTTACCAAGTTTTAAAGCATTGTACACAAACTGTTGATGGCAGATTCCATTATGCAAATTTCCACATAGGTGTAGGCAAATAGGCAGTGTGATTCCTGAAAAGCTTACACCATTTTAAAGTCTGCTGACATGGTCAGCAAAGTCTAAAAGCTACATAGCTTTAAATGTAAGAGCAAGTTTAGCAGGAACAAGCTACAGTAGGTAGCATAAGTACAGATTTACAACCATGTATTTACAACTATATTCACAACTATATGCTTCTTAAATTTTGTTCTATTTAACTGTCCAAAACACACAATCAAATTCAAGTATTAAAGAAACATGCCATGGGTCTTTGATTCATTTGGTATCTAAAGCTAAGCTAATGGAAGAAACTTGTTACAGACAGCAACTGCATCCTCCAGGTCAATTAAATATTTGAAAATAATTCAGGCTTCTGCCAAATACTTACTGCTAAAATCTCAATCTCACTTGTTTTCTGTTGCAGGCTAGAAATGTATGTCTGAAGTCTTGTTTGCACCTGGCAACAAAAGATGGGCAAAAATAAAATACACTGCTTCTGTGACACAGGTTTGGAACACTTTGTTTCATAGATGCAGAACTACATTAATATTTAAACTAAAATTCATGTTTAATATAATTTTCAATAATTCCACACTAATCCTTGATGAGGTAGACAGGAAGGAGACGGTGACCGAGCCACTCCTGCAGCAATGGGTAAAGACTTGATAATACTGGTACTGTACTAAAACTGGCAGAACACATATTATTATGGGAATTCTCACATACATAGTTAAAAAATGCCTGTTTCTGAGCATTAGTTAACTTTCCAGACCAGTGAGAATGTGTGACTGATTTGAAAGCCAAACCAAAGTACAGGTCATGCCTTTTAACACTTTTCTCAAGAGAAAGCTAGTAATCCTACAAAAACATTTCATAAATGTACGTTGCAGCCTTGCACTACAATGTGTTTTGACCCTTGGAAAGATGCATTTATTTATGAAAAACCTGAAAACAGCAAGTGAGAAAAAAAAGCTCAGAGAATAGGATCCACTTCTTCATTTGGGTTCTGAGAGATATTTACAGAGGGATTTTTTTTTTTTTTTTGCACACCCAAATTTGGGCTAAAAAGGGGGATACAATTTCAGTTCTTTTTTATCAAGTACTCTCTCTCAAAGTTAATAATCCTCAGTGAGGAAGCCCTGACATTTCTTTCTAGCATAATTTAATATTCTATTATTATGACATCACATTTAGGCAGGGTGGACTGTTTTGTATTTTTAAATATGCATTTTTTTCTTAGACCTTTAGTTTGAGGCACCATATTGAAAAAAATACTACAAAAGTATGCTGAACTTGCATCTTTAGCACGTATTTGGTAAAAAAATAAAAAAATACCAGAACCATGGTTCCTAGTAAAATAAGATTTCTAATATATGTACAATGATGAGTGAGCCACAACTATGTCACAGATGATTCCCAAGATCCAAAATGTTAAAAAAAGTCATCTTTGCCTTCAACCTTTTTAGTTTTTTGTCTCTTTTCCAAATAAATAATAGGATGTACTTCTGTAAATTAGGTCATAGTGAAAATATAGATTTTACCATTCAGTAACTCCTAAGGATAACTTCTTAATATCCATTTGATGTGTGTGTACCTGAATTTCCTGACGACGCCTGGCACTGGCAGATAATTTTTCAGGAGCGATAACACTAACGTTAGGCACTATAAGAGTTCCATGTGATTCAAGTGCACCTAAAATGCAAACAATATAGTTTTAAATTATACTTTCTTTACACAAGAAGTGCCAGAAATTTCACAAATATTCATAAGCTAAGATCTGCATATTACAAGGCTTGGATAGCACCTAAGAACCCCAAATTCATTCAGGTAGACAAGAAAGTGAAACAAGGAATGTAAATTCTTAAATGATCACTCATGACTTTGAAGGACTGGTTTGTAAGGCTAAGGAATTTGGCATATTACATCAGTGTTCCCTGCAACTAATAAAAGGTCCCACATGGTTTGCAGAATTTTACAGAGGAATGTAGCATACCTAGCATGAAAAAATGAAAAGCTCTTACGAGAATAAAGCAGCTGTTGGTCAGCCATAGCAGAGGCAATGACAAAACAAACAATAAACCCCAGCTCTCCCAAGGAACAGTAATTAAAATTTGAAATTACTTATTTTGAAATTCAAATTGCCACTTCTGGTAATCACACACACAAAACAAACCCCAAGTTAATCATGTCACAACACTGATCATCATAGGTCACATAATTTTTCACCCACATTACACTGAATTTTGCCTGAGCTAGGAAATATACTTTTTTTTGGCTGCACCCCCACCACCCCAAATTACTCTTATCAGTGAATGCTTGCATGGGGAATATTCTGACTGTTTGTCTGAGCACTTAATTTGTTAGTTTGAAGAAAAACTTAGTATCAGATCAAATTTAGTATCAGATAAAGAGGAACTGTTTCTAACCAGAGGCACTGATAGAAAACATTTTCTTGCTCTGACTTTGGTAATACTTTTAAAATTTATGTTCTTAAATACTTTCTCATAAAACAGTTTATAAGCAGAAAGAGGTACAATTTTTATGTTCTATAACTAGAGACTCAATACCTGAAATATTAGTAAATGATCCCTTTTGATTTGGTATTGAAATATTATCTGAAGTTTCTCTAAAAATAAACAAAGACAGTTAGTGAAACAAATTTGCAATAATGCAGAAATATTTCCATAATACATGGTTCTAGATTATTATACAAACATATTTATTTAATTCCAACAAATAAAGATGGCATCTGGATCTGATTTTGTGATGTACTATTGTAGGATTTCCTGTCTGTTCCAGTACAGAGTTTAATCTGCAGATGTGTTGTGGGAAGTCTTCATAAATTCATGTTCCTATGGATAGAAAAAAAATGTGCTCCCCATCACTCAAGCATGATTTAGATTCTAGTAGTAGAATATATTGTGATAATATGTTCTCTGAATTAATTTAATCTACAACTTCTAATGGTTTTCTGTAAAATAATATGAAGTAGGAAAGTAATATGTATACTTATGATCACACATATTCAAAGAAGCTTTCAATAATTAGTTTGAATCCTTTTACTTTTCCACATTCTGGATTAATTAACAAAGAAATTTTACTTATTACAATCACTACAATTGCCAAATACAGGTTTTTCTATATTCTGGTATATATACAGGTTCTAGAAATAAGGTAACTTAGAACTTTTACAGCTTCTAATAGATGCTGTAGGTCTGTCACAAACCACATAAGTATCAGGTTAGTTGCAAAGTTAATGCTGAGACTGGCTGAGACCAGAAAAAGGGGAATAAAGAAGTGGGTAGCAGGACAAACTACTGCTCAAATTAAGCACTTCTCACCTTAACTATTCCCTTTATTGTTAAGTCTATTCAGAAATACTGTGTATGCTAAATCTGTTAGTTTCAGGATTCTAGTTTGCATGAATAAACATCTGTTTCTGCTGCCAGTACTCCCATGCATACACACACACATAGAGAAGTGTGGATAATGATATATTTACAAAGGGATGTGTGAGTAGCAGCTCTAGTGCATATGCATACAGGGTGACTGTAGCCTCTCCTGTGATCTCCATAATAATTTCTACCAGTGACAACGAATAGTACTTTAAACAAAGATAGGATGCCAGGGTGTTCTGTGTTCCTGAAGTCTTCACCAGGCATTAAGTTCACTTGAGCCAAGCAAACAAAGCATACAGGTTTGCTAGTTACACCTTCATTTTTGCCATATCAGCACTGCCTCAGAATGAAAGGGGTCTCCTGCTTTTATCCTTTGATTATACATTACACAAATGTGACTGAGTTCTGGTCAGTGACAGGGACTTGCAGGCAGTGCTGCTATCCAAACAATACAGATGTGTCAGTAGCATTTGAGCTAGATACCTGCACAGCCTTTGGATTTATGAAGCACTATAGATGTCTGAATGCAACATCAGCTAGGGAAATCAGTCTCTTAATAAAATTCTGTAACAAGCCTTTTTGCTTGCTTTTTCCCCTCAAAAGGAATTTAGCAAAGCTCTTATTCTTTATCAAAGAAAGCATCTATTGAAATTATTTCATTAAGACAAACAGTGTCTTTTCTAATTTTGACTATTCAAGTTTGTATGTTATGTTACTTACCTACTGCACCTTTCATCAGAGATTTTAGTTTTCAGTTTCTGGATCAGGTGATCTACTAAGTCAGATTCTAAAATCCTTTTCTCTGTCTGTCTGTCTTTCTCAAAGGATTTCACCTATGATGAAGTTCAATAGTTCTTAAAATGGTTAAAACAGCATATGAATAAACTTCTCAAATTTAATCAAAACCAAACTGCATTATTCATTCATTAAATATGAAGTAGTCAAAGGGAGGAACCTATCATCATTACCAATTGATCAATCACTGCCAATTAAATTGGTTAGATTTTTTTTTTTTAATCAATTAATTTTCTCTGCATTTCCAAAGCTTGAACTAGCTTGGCTACTTGTATTTAACATGTGGAAATTAATTTTTTTAACAGAATGGTTTGGTGGTGCAAATAGAAATATTTGCATTTTTGGTTAGGGGCTTTTTTTTTTAGTTAAGAAATTTTGTTAGAATAAGGCTTGCCATTCAGTTTGCAGGAGTTAGACTCAGGTGTTCAAAACTGCTCCATCTTTACTGGGAAGTGATTAACCAGTAACCTCAACCACCATTCACCTCATTAGCATGTTCTTTGTTGGCCTTGCTCCAATAGAGCCATATTTCAAAGAATTCTCTTCAATGGTCTTGTGGAAGGTACTGATGTATCACATGCTTATAATCAAAATCTACTCATTCGTACAGTTACTGCACAGTTACTTGCCATCTCTGTTATAATGAGAGTGAATAGCAAGTGAAAAATATTTAGTAATGCCCACTGGGTAGGTAAACATGGCCATACCAGATGCTGTCAAATAGTTACTTTTTCCTAAAAAAGAATAACTTTTTCAAAATGATCCAGAATCAGGACTATTTGAAAAAAGTTACCAGAACCACAGGCTGCAGAGCACAGAAAGTGGGTTCATGTTGCACCAGTTCAGTCTTTCCATCTTACCCTTAGCTTACAGAGATGAGGAGTGTGGTTCAGACTGTTGGTTCAGAGTGTGGTTCAGCCACTTGAACTACATGGATTTTTTTACATTTATGTTTTAGTTTTTGTTTTGTAACATGAAAAGCTGTCAACTCATTTATTTCTGCAGATTCAACAAACTCAGAGACAAAAGAATCCTTTTTCCACTTAAAGACACACTGATGACTTGAAGTCAAGCAATGTTTGCACTAGTTTTAGGACTTTCCTAGATAAGAGGGTTGCAGAGGAACAATGTTATGAGGGATAAAAAGCAGGCTTCTTCAAAAGAACTTTCTACTACATAGCAAATGAAACTATATTTACTCAAATTCCAACTACTTAAATATTTTATTGAAAATAACGGAAATGTAGAACATGAAATATGACTGAGAATCCTCTGGTCCCACACTTACTTTTACATGACTTCCTTCTTTATCTGACACAAGTGCCACATACGTAATTCCAGAACATCTGCAATATTCCTGTAGTTCTTCCTGGGACTGCAGTGGAAAAAGGGGAAGGGAACAAAAATTTTATACATTATAAAATGATCATTTTACAGATTATAAAATGATAAAATAACTTGATATGCAGTAGTTGCACTGATCATATAATCTTCTGAGGAAAGCTTTATTAATAAAAGTCCAAGGAGGTGAAGCTTCTTTCTGCATGTATTCATCCACCTAATGCTCCTTAAAAATTGAACCTAAATCTACACTAGAGAGAGAGAATGCCTCGGCTCTGCAGTGCTAGGTCCCACACAGCAGGCCTAGCTGCATCTGAAGTGTCAGGTCTTGCTAACTGTGAACTTTGCAATGTAACATCAATCAGTTACCACCCCACTGTCTGCAGCTTTCAGTAAGAACTCAGTTTTGCATGACTGGTACTCTGGCATGAAACCTGACACCAGCTGGGTTCCATGTAAACCTGAAGCTGACGTACATCATCCTCAAGGCTGAGCTTCCTGACAGGCTTTGCTACACTGACTTAGCAGTGGGTTGCAGGACAGCCTAAGACAGAGGTAAGAACTCCTCAAATCTTCATTTCTTAAGAACAGCAAAAAGACAGCCCGGGGTGATCATGGGAAAAGCATAATGACATGGATTTTTTTCTAGTTCCGGGGGAATGAAACTGTCAGAAATGTTACAGCAAAGGATTACCAAAAAAGTCAGTGAAGGAGCTCAAAATTGCTCTGCAGAACAGTAACTCTGAATGGGCAACTCTACAGTGTTTCTTTTGTTAGTCACCAACTGGCGTACTTAAAGGTGAACTTGGCTCAAACTCCTCAGACAACTGCCACCACTATTAAAAAGGATTTTGGCATTGCCATGTAGCTAACTTCAGTAGTGGCTAAAGGTCTGTTTGTTTTAACTGGAAAAAAAAAGGGCACAACTCAGCTTGCTACTCTTCCTCCCACACAGCTGTCTCTACATGGGCTACATCGGTACCCCATAGTGTATCCAGTAGCTCAGCTCACTGAACTGTGGTTCCAGCAGTAGGACTTTGGCAGCATTCCTTCTGAACCTAATAGTCTGCAGCCATCTGGACACATTTAAAAGTTGACACTACCATTCTGTTCCAGACTTGCTCTTTACTAAGGATTAAGTCATTAATTAAGGGATCCTACTCACAGCCCTCATGGGAAGGAAAATATATTCGTCTTCACTGGTACAAAATAGACTTCTGCTTTCAAGCATCCTCACTTCACTTAACTGAAGCTACCTAGTCTCATTTTAAACTCCTTATGCAACTCTCTCCCTTGACTTCAACAGGCCTTGGACACTATACTCTGTGTAATTGGGGAAGGTCACTTAAAACCTCACTGCTCTGAGGAATGTGTGAAGATCCTCTACCATGACTTTAAGTAGTCTGGAAGGTAGAGGAAGAATTCTGCAAGGGCAGTGATACTTTTTTAACATTACTGTATCTGAATAGCACTCTGTACGCTCAGTTTTCAGAGTCTGTAACTCCTAAAACATTGGAAAAACATGGTCTCAGGCTGCAGTGATCTTAGAGAACAAAACTACAGATAACATATGGAGTTAGAAATCCTACCTGGGACCAGTCATACATTATTTCGGCTGGAATTCCTGCAGTCCAGAGTTTCTGAACAATATTGATAGCTCTACCCATTGACATCTGACCAACACTTACAACCAGGAGGTCACATGAGCTGACAGAAACCTGAAGGAAAAATAAAACCAAAGGAGACAGCATTAGACACAAGACCACCTATTCTCCTTCTTAAGGCAGTTAAATGGGTTAAATACACTAGTGTTTACAAAATCCATTAAGCTGAAAAAAAAAAGTGATTCTTCTCAAAGCCACAATCTACCTAAGCATGTCTGAAAATCGCTGAAGCTTAATCTTTGATTAAAAGCATCTGCACAGCCTCAGCTTGCCAAGTACCATAGCCTATTCTGTAGCCTTTCCTTCCCACTCTGCTTAGTAACATTAATTTATTCATGCTAAAATTTAATAAGATACACATTTCCCAAGCCAGTGAAACTGTATGACGTTGTGCAAAGTGTTTTATTTTCCTAAGCTTCCCTCAATCTCCACCTTCTAACCTTTATAAAAGGGAGAATTGGTAGGGGTAAAGTAACATTTACTAGCTAAGTATCTACAGTTGTACTCTTCCATTTGAGGCAATCCAGAGGCTGAGAAAAATGCTTCATTTAAATTAAAAAGAAAAGGGTATAAACATGAAGATTCTCTCCTCCTCTAATTCCTATTTTACTAAATAATTCAATGTAGAGAAAACCAGAAGAAAACACAACATCTTAATGCCTGCTGTCTGTTTCAGCACAGTGTTATTTTGAAACACACCTGAACATCTTATTTTTATCCCACCTGTTGCTACATTTAGGTTACTGAATTGTCAGGAGTAAACAAACAAAAGACCCCACATCCCAAAAAGCAGACTTACAGAATCCTCCACACTGGAAACAGCAGCAGTTATTTTGTCTATAGCTATGCTGACTCCAACAGCTGAAGGAACTGGTCCTACTGTCTGTGGGCCTCTAAACTGTGGAATCTCAAAACAAGACAGAAACAAAATGAAAGACCCGAGTAATTATTTTCACAAAATGTCAGAAAAGGATTTTAATGTTTTTTTTTAAATTTAAATTAATTAAAAGAGATGAGCACATACCAGATGATCATATCTGCCCCCTGCAGCAAGAATTTCAGGCACAGTTCTTTGTCTTCTTTTGATGTATGCTATAAACTGAAAGATAATACCATTGTGCTGCTGTATTTTGTAAACTAGTCCCAGATTTATAGAAACCTGTAAAATAAAAATAAATACATGTACAAGACCTGTACCAATATTATGGGTTAATATCATTTCCTATTAGTAGTATGGATTGAAAACACTGCTCTGACATAAGGAAGACATATGGTAACACTATCTCAAAAAAATGAAAATACCACTAAGAATAAGGAAAAACTACTTCAATCCTAAAGCATCCCAAGAGAGCTTTAGCACAAAATCCAAAACCAGCAAGCCACAAGAAGTGGTAGAAGCCTTTAGCAGTAATCACCTTTTTGTATTTCTAAAATATTTACACTTCGTTTCAAAATTTACAATTCTTTTATGTTCTAAGTAATGCCTTTCATCTTGGCTGAAAAAAACCCCAAAAGCTCTGTGTGTCATTAGACAGAAATGAACCTAGAGACTTCTGACTGGAATAGGCCTTACTCTTCAAATGAGTCTTTTTAAAAAAAACTGAAGTGCCAGTACTTTTACTTGCCAAAAAAAGGCACTTCAGTGTGGTTTTTTTCTGTTCTAAAATATCATTAATTTATTTTCCAGCAAATTACAAGGCCTAGCAGTCTATAAATCAATATATTGGCAGAGCATTTTACAAACCTGAAGTTTTATTCCCAGTTGTTTTAACAGACCAATGATTTCCTCTAAATCTTTCATGCCATGCTTCAACAGTTGAGTGACACCTGGCTTTTGTTTTATCATTGTGTTTAAAAATGGAAATACATTACTTGCATCTCCCTTCTGCTCAATGAATCTGTAGAGTCGAGAAAGCTAAAAGCAAAAATCAAATAAAAAACACAGGTAGTTATAGTGACAGAACTCAGAATAGGTCACATCTAAAAAAATGAGTATTTGACTTTGTGTGGGTAAAGTATCTGACTACTTTACTATTTTCTGACTACTTTGCCCAGCAGCTTGTTTGAACCCAGTAAATGGAGAATGAATTCAATAAGGGAATGGAGAGGCACAACTCTCATTGGAATGTCCAGAAGTTAACCTCCACTTTTTATGCACATTCACCAATACTGCTTTCACAAATAGCAGTGCACTGGTCAGTTGACCTGTTAATTGTTTCCACAGTCTGAAAAATACACTTAAAGGAAGAAAGTAACATGGATAGTTGCAAAACTGACAATCAGAAAGAACAGGATGATACCACTTCCAAGGAGAACAGCAGATGTAACAGCTTGTTTTTCTGCCTCTGGTTCATTAAATTGCAAAGTAAATAAACTGTTACTGACTTACAGCAAATTACAGGGAAATTAACATTATTAAAATTACTTACACTATTTGATGTGAGAGAAAGATTACAGAATTTGGCTTCTACTTCTCTTTTAGTTAATTTTTCAGTCTACAAGAGAAAAGAGATTCAAACATACTCAACAACCGAGTTACAAAAAAATTACTATTGCTAGAAGAAATTTAAACACAAGTTGCCAAGATCCTTAATTAAAAGTTACATTTACAAACTGTGATAATACTGTAAAAGAACAACAATAATAAACAACACATTTGCCACCTGTCTTGTCATAAGGCCATATTTGGCTTGGCTTCAAGAAGCAAAAAAAGGTACAAAAATACCAATTTTGTTGAAAAACACTTCTGTGTAAGAACTGAAATACTTATGTAAATTAATAAATAGTAAAAAAAAATCAAAATGAAAGAGAATAAAAAAGGTATTTTTTTATTTAAGCACTTATTCAAATGACTTATCTATTTTTTCTGCTTATAAGGTAGAAAAGATCAAGATGCTATTAAGATACCTTTTTTTAGGGTTTTATTGAATAGCCTACCAGTTTTTAATTATACAGGTGAATAATTATCTCATAAATACACATATAAAAATCATCTTCAAACATCTCAATCCAGAAGTAACCAAAAAAGTAGTTAGATAATCTGAGTTGACAGCCTAAAGATAGCCAGCCTTTTTATGTATCTACAGGAAATTCCTTGTTATGCTGGCAAAGTGCTGTTAATCATTTTTGAAGACAGCTCCACAAAAGAAGATACTCTAAAGTGATGGCTACTAAGGTCAAGTTAATAACTAATACCTTACCACAGCATCATAGAGAATGATGTAAACTTGATTCAGTTTATCCTCTGGTATCCCACAGTGCAAAAGTATGGCTTTCAGTAAGGCAGTGTGGTTCAAGTAAATACTGTAATTTCTTTCCTAACAAAGGGTAAAGTAAAAAGGAAAAAAGAAAGAGGAGGGGAATTATTTTTTTTTTTTTTTACATTGACCCCATTTTGCTTAAAAAAAAAAAGTTTCCTAACCATTTAACAATATTTGAAAACTAACTTCAGACCTCTCCTTCCATCACCTCACCTTCCTTCTAGAACTAAAGAGTGGCAAGGCTTGTCTTGTTCTACAATAATCGATTGCCTGACAGAACACAGTTGTTATTCCAATGGCAGTATAAGAAGTCAATTAATATTTTCTTTGCACAAAAACCTATGCTTCATTTTACGTTTACCTATAAAACACATTTTTAAATTAAATGACAGTGTTCCATAACTGACTGTGAGAACAGTCTGTACTTGTTACAGTTAGAGGAACTATCCTTTAAAACACATTAGGCTAAATATTTACTGAGATTAACAATTTCGGATGGAAAAGAAAGCAAAAGGGATAGTTAGACAATCTACCTGTAGTACTGAAAACTCCTGGATGATTTCTGAAATGGCGTAAATTGTTTCTGCTATAGGCAAAAAGCTATTTCCACTAGATGTAACAATGTCAAATGCACATTCTAGGAGTTCTTTGGGATGACAGCGGTCCAACTTCCGTGGTCTGAACACTCGCTCTATACAGTACCTAAGGGAAACATTGAAGAATCAATCAGCACCTCCAGAGGTCCCTTTCATAAAGTATTGCATCTCTGCAAAATGTCATCCCTACGTGCCTTACCTTTTCAAGTTTAGGATGTTATTTCTTGCTACAAATCTTGCAAAAGGAATCTGAAAAATAAAATTTATGCAAATTGTTCAAAGAAAACATTCAGTCTGACTAGACACTGAAACTGGGTAGGAATTACTACTGTGCAGTAACATTTGTACTCTCACCTGTGTAGTAATGCCTTAAATACTTGCCATAGCCACACAGTATTAAACGAATCATCCTTGCTACAGATTTCTAAATACAAAAATCCTGCTCCCCAATTCCTAGAAGAGCTTGGAGAAGTATACAAGGACACCTCTTAATTACCCTAATGCATCCAAAATGCAAAATAAATTGACCATGAGCCTATTAAAATGTACAAACAGGTATTCTGCTGTTTACATAAAGGTATACTTTAATATAAATCCTTGGTCAGTACATTTTCTAGAACAGGTAATTCCAAGGGAAAGATCGATTTTGTAGATCCTGCACAAATCCTTAACTGAATATCCTGTATAGCTTGATGTTATAAATGCAAAAGAAGGGTGAGTTAAACTGAGCTTAAATTAATGAAATGAAATATAAAAAGTCAGGTACTTAACCGTCAACAAAAAAAAAATATTTGTCTCTTAATTGCCTTGCATTTAATTTAGCATCTCGATGCTTTAACTACACCAACACTGCCTGTATTTGGTTAGTTCTGATAGAAGGGTCCCAGACAATAAAATTTCAGCTGTGAAAACAGAAGTTCATGTCAGCAGCTGAATGAACTTTGACAACATTTGTTTTAGGAATATAAAACTGGGCAGTTTGTTACCCACATTCTCTGTAAAGGTATAAATAAGAAAAGGATTGGGATATTAGAATTTTCACTGGTCATCGGAAATGCCTTTTCCTTCAAAACAAACATTCAACAAAAAAACCAAACAAAAACTCAGTAGTGACATCAACTGCATGTATGATATGGCATTATTTTCACCTATATTAAAAAAAAAAAAAAGTTACATTTGTCCTGGTTTGTCTTTCCTGTGAGGTCAGGGCTCCAACTGTCAAGATCAGGAGTACAGCACTAAGGAATACAAGAACAGAAACTGAAAGATACACTGCTTCAGCAGTCAGCTTCAGCCTGTAGAAATGATGCTACTTACTCTGAGATCATAAGGAAGCATTACCAACATCCCACTGTGATCCATGAAATATGAAGCTTCATTATGTTCATATAGTTTTTTATTTCTGGGCATTAGCAGTGGAGTATGCAGTTTGATGGCTCCTGCACAAAACCAATAAAAGACTATTACCTTCCATTTCAGAAGTAGCATCTGCTTTTTACAAGATCATGAATAAAGTTGCAGGGAATGATATCTCAACCAATACCTTCCAAAAATTACAGTATTTTAAGCCTTCTTAATAGACTTCCCCCTTCTACTGTTTAAAGAAAGCCAAACCAACATCCATGTTCTACTTTGCATGCTTTCTGGGCCCATAAAGCAGCCTACAGAGAAACAGAAGTGCCAATTCCACAGCCCCACAACAATCTTCATTTCCCCCCTCCCTCCCCTTTTAAACACTGCTCTTCAGAAAAGCATGCATAAGAAACAGGGAAAAAACTCAATAGATAGCAGCAGTACTGCTTGGATCTAGAGGCACTTCCATAGAGAACAAATACTGGTCAGACATGTTGTCTCCTGTGTCTCAAAACCATACTAGAAGTGTTTATCGTTCACTTTGAATCCTCATGAATAGTATTTTTGCTGGTTGTATTTTGCAACTATCTATATGAATACACTGAAACGTTACTACTAACAATATCATCACTCATCACTGAAAAATACTTCCCTGTTTTCAACTCTCAAGCAGCTATTTTATTAGAGAAGCTTCTTCGATTAGATTTCAATGTAAACATTTACATCAGAAAAAAAAAGGAAATGCTTCAAACCATTACAGATGGCAGATACAAGGTAAAGGAAAAACAGACCATGAAAAAAATTTCCCAATTTTTTTTCCAGGAAAATGAAAACATTCAACCTCTAAAATGCTGACAAATGCTTTCCTAAGTCTGTCAAGCTTTAAACGGTGGAGGCAGAGGGTGGGTGGGTAACTTCTCCTTATTTTACTTTGCATTTCTCTGGTTCTCATTCTTCTGTTTTGCCAAAACTCCGATCATGCTTAATCAGATTATGATATATTTAGGAAATCTCCCAGTTTCTGTTTTAGTGTTATCTGGTTTTATGTAATACAATATCCTGAACACCTATGAAATAATACAATTTATAACATTTCAAATGTGACAGTGGGCATATATTCATCTTCTTCCTCCCTCAGAAACTACTTATAAGGAAATACTTTTACTAATGACTGGGTAGAGTCCTGGAAAGTAGAATCAAAGACATCATGACATCATCTCTGGCTCAGAAAAATTCTGAACAGCAAATTCTTGCTATACATTTGCTCTGTTCCACATTTATGAGGCTGTTCCCATTCTGGCTATGTTCAGAGAGGGTACTGTGCCACATTCATCCCTGGCCTTTCACTATCCTTATATTCAGACACAGATTTTCTCTGGGTCCTCTTTCTACCCCTGAAAGCTCACTAAGACTTAGAACAACCAAATACATCCAAAGATATAATAAAGACTTTCACTGTTCCCTATAGAAAATTCAAGTAATACAGATTTGAAGTTAACAGTTAATGGCTATTACTGGGATGCTAAATTATAGCAAAAAACCCCTTAAAACTTCAAATGATATGCAACTACTGAAAATATTTTCTGACTCAAGTGACAGCAGCAAAACCACTAGATTCTCTTAAATCCCGAACACAAACAGGAAATATCAATCACATGTCAAATGTCAATGACAAACAGGAAATAAACAACTTTTGTAAACACACCCACCATGTCTTTTAAATATCCGGCTGACCATCTCACATACATGTTGCTGTATCTTGGCTGCCCAAATAGAAAAACTACCCTGAAACCATCACAAATAAAAAGTACATATGTAATTCACATGCTATTAACACTTCATGTAATATAGGCAGTCATTCCATACAATATTGACAATAAGCATTCTGGTATCTCACCCACTGTAATAACTTCTAATGCTTACATAATAAAAAATGAACTATAGCTGTACAAAGAATTATTGCACTGTGTTACCTTGTATTTCTTTAGTTCTAGAAAGACTTCAAACCATGAAAAACCAAGAAGGATTACTTTGCCATGATTAGAAAAGGAAGAAAACAGAGGCAACATTCTGTTGGCAACCAGATGCAAGTACCATTAGTTTGACAGAAGTTCAGAGTAAAGAAAGTAATCACCTGGGCAGAGGCTTAAAGCTTTGGCTATTCCAGTCAAACACTGTTCCTGTCATCACTGAAGAATGAACATAAGGTCTAAATGGGAAGTGGTATAGATTTATAGCTTTAAACAGGAACGAATGTGAAGGTTAATCATAACAGATAATGCAGTTATCTTAACCACATTTTGAGTTTAGCAACAGAAACATTTTTTTAAAAAAACAACACAGGGGAAAAACCCAAACCCACAGATCCCCTAAATACCTACAAACCTTCAGTATATCACTGTCATAGGTATAGTCTATAGCTGGGGATATACGCTGTGCAAATATCTGACTCATCATGGTCCTGTAAGCCTTCCCATCCACGTTTGCTAAGGTATGGTGCAGAACTTCATGGAGTTCAGACTCTTCCATTTGTGGTGGTGGAAGATGTTCACTTTTTAACAGCTCAACAGCTGTTGGTCGTGCTGCAGGATCATGGTTCAGAAGCCATGTAATAACTGATCTCTAAAAAGCAGATAAAAATTTTAAAGTTTAGAAAAATTGTATAGTTAGGAGTTTCCACCACACACTTCTTTGTGACATCCCTTAATAAAAAATCATGAGACTTCACAAGGGATAAAAGCCCCACAGAATCTGAACTTTTGGAGTGGATATTCTTTAGTTACTAAATTCTAAATATATTTTATTTTGTTATCTGAATAAAATTTATGAAAGCACCAAAGTTATTAGAAACGTTTCTCTTCAGATGACAAAATACATTGTACACTTTATGCTGTCTCTAGCATCTCTTTATTAACAAGGTTAATAGAAAATAGAATCACATACATAACAAAGATCTGATAGTTACAGATACTAAAGAAGAGGCAATCTTCCTGGAATATTTCAGTAAACTGTACAAGATGGAAACATTTTTATGGTACTAGTAACAGGCAGATTGCTGTTCCACATTGCTGTTTTTGTCTGGCATAGCAGATAAAAAGCTAATGTTAAAAGTCAGTGAAAGAGGACATTAGCACAAGAAAAAAATTATCTAGATGGCCCAGAAAAAAATTAGACTCCTCCCTATCACTTATTTCTCTGCCATGGATCCACAACAGTTCTTGGCAGCTTATTTCAGTCAGCAGTCAATTTAGCCTGCATACCTCTTCTGTTCTGTGACACTGATTTCTCTCAAAAGTTTAACTGTCAAACAACATAGCTGCCATTTGTTTGAGTCTCAAACAATCAAAATTGTACCTTGGAGCTTAAAAGGTATGCCAGCAAACTCTGCATTTCTTTATGACTTGTGCTCAGGGAATTACGTGAATAACTGCATTTCCCTGTCACATTAGTTTGTTCTTTTGAAATCTTTTTTTCCTTACTTTAATCTAGTGTCATATAATAAGAACTTGGAAGAGATTACTGATTGAAAATAAGTGGGAAAAAGAATAATTAACATTTCTTGCCAGGGAATACCTAATAGTTAAAATGTCTAAATGTTAAAATTACCTGCTTTGCATGCTTGATTTCATCAAAGTCGTTAGGAAATACAATAGTGGGCTACAAAAAAACAAAACAAAACAAAACAGAAACCACATTTGAATTATAAGAGGCACTCCAGCTTGCTCTGGCTAGTCTTAAGTTCTATGTATTTAAAAGGAGAAACTAAACTTTTTATGTCCCATACCTGCCCTGAAAAAAAAACAAAACAAAACCTGGATGGCAAACTTAGTTTGAAGAGCTACCAGAAAAAAGAATATCACTGAAATGCTTTTATAACAGTTTGTGAAATGAAGATACAATCCATAATCACAGGCATTTATCAACTACAAATATCAACTTGTTCCTGAGAGACACCCACCAGGTCTAAACCCAGGCGTATTAACATAATTTCTGGAGTTTACACCTTTAATGTTCTCCACTATACAAATTGATTTTGCAGACAGAACACTGACTGATGACAGTATCAGTGAGAAATCCACAGTCCACTGCAGGAATGTCAGAACCAGCTCCAATTTGATTGTTCTCTTTTCATTGCATATCTTATAAACATTTTTTTAAGCATTCCCCGTAAAAACACTTTTGCTTTGTTTTGCATTCTTTTACATCTCTAAAGAAACTATGTAGTACACAGCATTAGTATCTTTTGTACCTGTATACTTACCAGTCTCAGTTGACTGAGAACAAAGATCCTTTCTGATGCAGTACTCATGGGATGATAAGACATTTCAAAAAATATTATACCCAAACTGAACAGGTCCACTTTCTAAGGAAGATAAAAATAAAAATTTCAGTGTAATACTGGTGAATTTTCTGTAGAAGATGACATCAGAGAAAAAATAATGTTTTGGTTAAATTTCACAGTTCATTACAGCTGAAGAGAAAGATGGGGTTTTTTTGTAGTTGTGTTTTTTGGATTTTGTTTTTTTTTGTTGTTGTTGAATTACACAATCCATTAAGGTTTGGTAGACTTCAGTACCCTCTATCATCACAGCACGGCCATGACGGAAGGACACGCTTCCACTTGGAAAACATTCCTGCTTTGAAATTCAGCTCATCTCTGAATATAAACAGCAGCCTCTTTGATGAAAAACTGCAACCCCATCTCCCAAAATCACAGCCTAGGAATCCAGGAGAGCAATATATACTTCTGATTATGACATTTTACCTTAACTAACAACTGTTAAATTTCTATTCTCCTTATTTATAAAGTTTCTCCATGATTACCAGCTTTCAACTTGAGGTTGCTTTCACCTAGCCATGGTCACATCACACACAGAAAAAACTGACTTGCTCATATCCCTCTACCCTTGGTCTCCTTGAAGAGGAATATTTCTCGTTCCCTTGCTTACCACAACCAGTCCCACCACAATCTATTCCAATCTGAAGTCACCTTTGTTGAGCAGCAATGATGTAAATTGTACCTCGTACCTCAGATTCCATGATACTTTTATATTAAGTCTACTTAATCATACCTGATTGTATGTAGACTTAGTGCTCCCCTGGACTTCTGGGCTGACATACAGTGCAGTGCCAACCATCCCTGTCAAATTACCTACAAGGCAAAAAATGAAAGTACTGGTTTCAAGAAAGCGAGAGAGAAACAGCATCAAAGTCAGGAAAGAACTCACTCATCTTCTGTCCTCATTTCTTTCAGGTTGGAATACAGAGAGACACCCAGCCAAGAACAGCTTGGAAGACAGACAGTTCTTACCTTCATGTGTCAGGTATCTGTGTCTAGCTATCTATCTAAACCAATCAATTTCTTTGTAGAATTATAGGAGGCCAGCACACAAATGATACAACTAAGTTTCACTTCAATTACACTCATCTTAAGACACACACTGTACATGTCTTCTCAAAACACACAATAAATCCCTCAAGTCTTGAAAGTATCCTGTACAAGGCACAGGTAGAGAAGTGCAGATGGAACAGATTACACAGGGGCTCTATACATCTCACCACGAGAAAAGCACTGACCTGTTGCAGAAGGCTTGCACTGGACACAAATTCATTTTTAGATACCAGTCAAAACTGTCAGATTATACGTAACTTATCTACCCAAAAATTGTTGGTTGTTTCCCCCCCACGCCCCAATAATAAAGAATGAATGCAAGTTCTAACAGAGTATACAAGAGAGCAGAACATTTTCTGCTTAAAATCATTTAGAACAATCTACTATGCAAACTAACCTGATGGGTCAGACATAGCAGAACTATCCGAGTGATTTTCTTCTTGTTTAGAGACCACCTGAAATCAGGAAAACAGACATACTGTAAATGGCGCTTGAAATGCTTCTGTTGGCTTTTCTTGCCACTTTGTAGGCAGTACATGGTTTAATTCTATCACTGTAGAAATTGAAAAAAATAAATCCAATAAGCACTACATCTTTCTTTAGGTTTTATTTTTACCTTTCACGTTATTAGAAGATCAAATTCAAGTTTCTTTTTCATCCACATTCAGCTGTACTTACTGCATTTGCTGGATGATCTGTAGCTAAACCAAAGTCACCAATTTTGACATGATCATCTGAATCCAAAAAGATGTTCACGGGTTTCAAGTCTCTGTGTATCATTCCCTGTTACAGCAGCAGAACAAAAAAAAATAAAACCCAACAGAATATTAAATTATAAACACAAATTAAAAATAAAACTCTCTTTATAAAAGACTGGAAAAATCATGCTACATACTTTTATTACAGTGGGAAATCTACTGCATCAGGTCACCGATTATTTATTTTCAAATAAAATTATAGCCTGTAGCCCAGAAACCAAAACCCACCTCCTGTAGTACCAGATATGTATAATATTTTTAAAGGTGGTCAAGTTTTCCTGACAACAGGGAAAGTCTGAAGAGGTTCATTACAGAATTCAAAGTTTATGATAAAATGTTCCAAAATCCACTAACAAATTTAACAGCAGACAGGTCAAAGAATGGACCTTGCTAATAAATGTCTCAAGAAGAGAAGAGTATGAAGAAAGCCATACAGAAAAAGGCATAACACAGATCCTATGGACACGTCATAACTGTCCTCCTTACCAACCTTTTCATGGATGTAAGCTAACCCATCTAATATTTCTCGGAAAAGCCTCCAAAGACGACTGGTGTCTTCATACAGCCCTTGGTCAATAGTATCCCTTAGTGTGCTCTTCTCACAGTACTCCATCTTCAGTTGTGCACATGTAGGAGACAGAGAGTAGGAAGAGCAGTTTTGTCAAAAAAATTGACTAGAAACTTGTGTCTGTGTGCATATTCCAGCAATCAAGCCCTCCACAAAACCATCTTGCAGAAAAAACATGGAACTTAGTTTCATTTGCATTTTTTTAAAGTCATTACTTTTCTCAAGAAAACCAGCAGTTAATCTCTGCAGGTTGGAATAAACAGTATATTTTATCTGAAAATGCCAGCATGTTTGTACCTGAATGTACAGATAATGTACTGTCTGAATGACTGCTGCCCTGTCTTCTCCATGCCCATTCTTTTCATTGCCTTCTTCATCCTTCATTACAATAAAAGTAACACAACTGTTAGCTACAGGAAGCCAAGTTTTTTTATGCACTGGAACACACTGATAAGAACTTGCCTTCTATGGCTAGGTTTGATTAACAGAAAAATATACTGACAATTTTGTAATGCCACTGCTTCTAAATAAACTAGAAAAACAAGTGTGACCCAACTCTCATTTCCCATCATTACATGCTGGAGGAAAAACACTCCAGAAAATATGGGTGAAACGTTGAGATCTAAGTGTATTGTATTTTTAAAAAAATAAATTAAAAAATCGAAACTAAAATATACAAAGGTTACTTAATACACTTAATAATTGACCCCAATCAAAATTTTTTATATAGTGTATATATAGCTACATAGTGCCAAAAAATGCACTGCCACATTATTAAATGACACAATGAAATATTTTCATGCCACTGTATACTACAACAGAAAGATGAAGATTAGCTTTAATGAGAGCATTATACAGATCATCAGATTCTAGACGCTGTAGAAAAATGTGCATTACTTTTCGAGTGATACAGTACACCTGCTGTTCAGAGCAAGTGCTGTGATACCAAATCTTAAAATCAGCTAAAACCTTACACATTATTCTGACTTTCCATATCTTTTGGAGTGCTCATAACATGTTTTGTCATCAGTTTCAAAAAGTGGCTAATAAGAACAAATAATAATATTGATTTATATAACCTAAAAGCTGTAGAGACTTTCAACTTTCAGATGAGGCAAGGCAATCCATAGAGTTAACTGCTAAATCATGTACATACTGAAGTGTTAAACTTGCAGTAACAAGAGTTGTGTTCATAAAGTGTGACTCACATTTACTAAATGAACACTAGGGAAACAGAATCCAGATCAGCTGCATCAGACTATGGTATCTATGAAACACAGCTCATGATGGCACAATACTTGCTCTGATTGAACATAACCTCATATGGTAGACTAGAAGCAAAACAAAACATCCCAACAGACCTGTTTGCTTGTCAAAGACCATTATACAATCTTTTCATTTTCACTAGCTCTGTCATGATACTTACTGGGGAATGACCTTTACTGTTTTCATCCTCGTCAAAAATTATTTCACTTTCAGAATCTGTGGTTGGCCTGTTTAAAGAAGAGAAAGGAAAAAAAACCCAAAACCCAGTTTTTTGTTTCATGAAATAAACATTACCAAGACATATTTACTAAGAAATCTGGGAACTACTTTTTTTTCAAAGAAAATCTAAGCTTCTGTTGAAGACTCTCCATATGCCTTTAACAAAAAAGTCAAACAAAACCTGCTTGCAAAGCACCACTCCTTTTGACAGTTCACTCTCTTAAAAGGATGGTATCTGCATCAGTAAAATTTATTTCCTATATTAATTAAGCAAATCTGGGGTAAGTTCACTCATATGCTTAAGCAAAAAATGACCATGAGTGAAAGAACCACTCCATACACCAAGGTATGTTAGCAAAAATCAAACCAAAAAAGGTATTTTGCAGGATTTCTAATAATTCTCTTGTTGTTTATTAAAAACTTTACTCTCGAGGCTGGAAAATACAGTCCATCAGTGATGCATTCCAACACAAATTATAAGAAACTTCTAGAAATGTAAACCAAAATTTTTCCTCATACACGGAAGTTTTTAGCTACAAATTTTCCTCTTTGGAGCTATCTGACTGCTGGCAAATACACTGTTATTGAACCAGGTGACAGAATGAAAATTAAGCTAATTACCTCTGACAAAAGAAGGGCAAGTGTTAAAAGACACAAACTTGGGAAAAAACAACTGTACCCATATTACCTATAGTGTCAATATTGGAGCCTACTTACAGAAGTGAATGTGAGAACACTCCATCACCATCATCATCATCATCATCACTGGACTCCTGATCAGCTCCACTGAATTTGTTGCTGGAGGATCTTTCATGTGAAGTACTCCACTCAACTGAACTTGTCAAAACCGGAGGAGGAGCTTTGGCTTCCACATCATTTGTCTCCTCAGCACTAAGGACGAAGAGCCCAGCTTTGGTGGGCATTCTTTTCCCTTCCGTTGTTTCAGATGGTGAGGCAGCAGGAACAGGACTTTCATGTTTTTCTATCCAAGCATTGTAATACCTCACAATATTCTCATGGTTCAAGCGGGAAAGTAACGTTACTTCCCCCTTAATCCTCCGAAATTGCTTGCTGGCAGGGTTTACACGGATACGTTTCACAGCATAATAGCAACCATCAAGCTTGTTTCTCACCTGCAAAATCCAGATAAATCCCAAGTCAAGTGCTTAGAAACACCTTACCATGTAGAGCTGTAAGTAGATTTCCAAGGAAGAGGAAGCTCTCCTTCAACCTGGGGAATTACAACAATTCAAACACAAACTTCCCTATATAGATGGGCCTGTTCCCAGACTCCCAACAATCTCTCACTAAAATTATCAGCCTATTCAGTTCTATATGAAAAACACAACATGGGCACAGCACATTAGAGAATAATAAATAAAGGCATGCAGACATTTAATACATTGTTTGCTTCAGAGAAACGAAACACGTCCTCAAAAAGGATTCTATAGAGGGAAATAATTTTTTATAGCATACCTTGATGACTGCTCCAAAAGCCCCTTTACCAAGTAATTTCAGCTCTTCAAACTCATTGTAGTAGCGTGAAAATTGTCTCTGTGTTTCTGTGAAGAATGAAGCACTGGATATCTGACTGCTGGGTACAATTGTCTCAATGCAATCTACATCGGCAGAATCTGTAACAAAGACATAAAAATTACCACCACTGGCAGTATGGGGGCACAGGGATACAGAACAAGGGACTGTCAAATAAGCATCAGGAAGAAGAGACAACCTAACTACAAGTGTAATTAAAACCTGAAATACAGAGGTGTAGGGTTAGAGCTCCAGTACAAACATGAACCTTAACACAGTTTTAAATTGCTAACATAAATGATGGTGAACAAAGGAACCAATTCTAACCAGGTATAATGAGGGAAGAAATCTCATTGGAACAGCATTTTCCAAGGACAATGTCTGACCTTAACACTGTGCAAGAGGTGGATGAACTTACTGGCTTAATTAAGCATCAGTTTCTTCTACTGATGAGACAATAGCAATTGTCTTCCCCAGCTAGTCATGCATACAAAAAGCTAGTGTGGTCTTTAACTTCTAGCCTTGTTAATGTAAAAACACATGTGCAGTCCTGTGAAGTTCTAGCACAGCTAGTTTTTTTTGTTACTGCAAGCATGTAGTCCACTTATTTAAGAGAATACAGAAAGACCTGAGCTTCTTACCATCTAGATTTTCTTCAGCTACAGGTATTTTCATTCGTGGAATGTTTATGAAACTGTGTTGTAGCAGTTGCTGAGGAGTCCACCTTTCCTTATCTTCCAAGCAAACACATCTGTTACCAAACCAAGAAGAGAACTGTTCCAACATCTATTCCATAGCAGGCCTAAATGTTCACAGAGGCCTCCTCATATTTAAGAAATTACCACCTTTATTATTCTGATGGGAGTAAGAAGCAAAGACAGACTAGACAACTTATCCACAGTAACACACAAAGTTGGTGGCAGGGCAGAGAAGAGAAGAGCACCAGACCTGTTCTCCCAATTCTCAGATTTGCAGCCTGAGGTGTGAGAAGCCACCTCTTCTCTAGAAACTGACTAGCAAAACAGGGGGATTTAGCTTTTCTTCCAAAAAACCATAAAGTCTTAAAAAATAAATAAATAAAATAAACAAAGACAAAAAGACACAGGAACACAACAAACATACTTTTCCAGAAAGTCTTGGAAGTCAGCAGGTAAACTGGTAGGAACAGCAATTGGATATTCCTTGGTTACTTGGCCCTGGCTGAGTGAAAGCAGAAGCAAGCCCAGATTCCATACATCTCCTTTTTTTCCAGGTTTGCTGGGAAGACCATCCTCACTAAAACGAACTTTGGTTTGCTCAAAAACATCTGCTTTGCAGATATCAGCTAAGCGCTTGGAAATGCTGTAGTCTGTCACCTTGATGTTTCCTTCAGCATCTACCAGGATACTGGAAGCACAAAGAACTTTGTGCACTACTGAATTATTGTGCAAGTAGTCGAGAGCTGACAAGATCTGGGTCACATAATGGTGCAACTGCTCAATTGGAACTGGAGTCTTTTTGTTTAAGTATGTAGAAAGGCTGCAACCACTTATGTGCTCCACTAAAATGTCCACCACAATTGAATCGTCCCGTTCTTTAAGGTTCATACATTTATAATGCACTATGTTTGGGTGGCTTAGCTTCGTCAGTGAGCTGAACTCTGTCTCTGCACCCTGAAGCTGTTAGAGAAACACAACATAACATATATTGTGTCATATCTCATGAACACACCACTACTCAAATATATAACATATGAAAAATACATATAAAATACATTCTCATCCTTTTCTGACAAGGGGCAAAAATAACTGGTTTCTGACAGGTAAACTTGATTCCCACTTGCTTTAGAATTTTATTATTTTATTATTATATTTATGCATACTTGCAAATACACTTAATTTATAATAACATAAATGCAATAAACTCCTGAATACCCCAATGCACTCATCTTCATCTGTGTTACAGATACTCCAAACACTAGCATTTTCAAGGTCATCACCACCCTCAAGTTTCATATAAACTAGCCTCAAGCTGAGCTCCATCTAACCTTTATTCAACTAAATGCAACATATGGGCATTACCTGTTTCTTACACTTTTCAATCTTTTCTATTTCCTGTGATGTAAGAAACTTTCCCATCTTTTTTTGCCAGTGCAGAACCCACTCATACACTAAAACAAAGTCTCCACTGCGAATTTCCAAGGCATTGTAGACTGATTTACCAAGTTGTTCATCCTTGCCTGTATGTAAAAAGAGAGAACAGGAACATGGCTTCTTTGGTTTTTAAGGACTTGACAAGAGCTCCTTCAAATGCTAATTAAACTACAATTTTAGAAACACAACCCTGCTTACAACTCAACAAGATTCATACCTACAAAGCAGGCATGGCAAGTGTCAGATCTGCTGAGGCTCAATGCTGTGTAGCAGTAGTCAGATGGAAGCAATACCACGTTGGCAAAAAATTGCTGCATATTGTAAAGAATTTCAGGTTTCAATTAAAAAAACCACTCTTCCTGCTGAGCAAATGCTGAGCTCAACACACAGTTGTCATGGATGGGAGTAAAAGGACTTCAGAGGTCCCTCAAACAGTCAAAGATATTAGAAAAGGTGATTTCAACATAAATTTGTAAAAGCTGAACTTAACAGATTTTGATGGCAAAGTTCACTCTATTACTTACTGTGTAGAAGAAACCTACAAGGGTAGGAATTGGGCTGGAGCAATTTACATGGGGAATGAGAGAAGTGACTTACAGAGACAGGAGAAAATCAAGCCAGGACCAGATTGCAGGGATTTATTCAGAGATCAGACACAGAGAATGCGGGAGGCCCAAAACTGTGCAGCTATCCAGTATAGGGAGGCCCTTATACATAATTGTTCATCCTCAAAATGCACTGTGGAAGTGCTACCTTGAAAATGAACAACAATAACATTTGAAGGTCCACTCACATGGGCACTTCATTGATGCCTTTCAGCTCTGAAAGTCTCCTATCATGGCCTGTGTTTACATTTTGGTAATAAAGTATATAATAAAGTAAAGTAATAAATGTAAAGTATACGTTTCCAACCCTGTGCTCATCACTCATTTCACATGTTACTGAGAGCTAAATGACTTCTTGCTTGGCAGTCATGTATATAACAAACTAGGTATTTAAACTGGCAAGTTTAAAGGTATTTTAAAAGCAAATAGTTTTCATTATTATTTTAGTTATGTAGACTACAAAACACTGAGAAGTGGGATGGTATTTTTTGGTACAGCCAGTTATTTAAGTGTATTGGGAGACAAAATTTTATACTTGAAACAGTCCTAAGAAAATGCAACATTTACCACAAAGTAAATTTTCCTTCTACTCTTTCCCACTCTCTCTTCACCTTTGTTGTACCTGTTAATATTATTATTTAATTTCTCCTTCTCAAACAGAAACAACCAGCCCAATACCTAACCCAGCATTTCAAGCTGCAATTGCAGTTTTTCTTACCTACACATTTTCCTTTATGAACAGTAAGTTGTCCAGCACCACTCGTGCTGAAGTTCAAAACCTCATAATTTCCAGAAGACTCTTTCTTATTACCAGCAGAAAGTTCACGTTCTCGTCTGCAACATGAACAAAACATTTTTCTCCAAGTCAAAAAGATAGCATTGTTACACTCCCTAATCACTAAAAGATGCCAATTCTGCCAGAGGATTAGCGTTCATAGACTTTGGCATCCAGTGGTAATATCCATTATTTTCAAAGAAACTGAGATAGTGCAAAGATCTAGGTCTGATTAGAAATTCATTTTTTTAACAGCAACATCTGCTCTGGGTCTCTGTATTCAAAACCAGGAGTTGAATCCAAAACCTAAAGAGTTCTGCATTTCAGGATGACCCTCCCAGTTTGGGGAGAGGGCAGGGGATACATTAAAAAAGTGAACTTTCACAGCTGTGAAAAATATGTAAACTTTACTTAATTTCTGTTCTCTTTCAAAACATCACAGAAAGTAAATATACACAGATTTGGAAGTTCATTCCAGCTTTAGCTTGATTATTTTCCCTAACTTAAAATGGGTTTCCCATTTGGTCATTTTGCTACTCTAAGTGCCTTCAAGAAAATGAAGGTTTTGCAAAAACTTTCAAATCGAGTATGAATAGGGTGTTTTTTCTCACATGCATGTATTGAGCTGCACACAAGATGAGAAAAAACTCAAGACCACTAAAATCTACCTCCATTACTTCTTGATACAATCCATTTCAAAATTAAAAAATATTCACCAAATTGATATAATCACATACAGACATCACAGGACTCTATTAAGGGTAACAGAAGCTCTTCCAAAATACTGAATTTATTACAAAATAGAAAATGACACAGGGAACTTTTAATAAGTGTTGTATAAAGTAAAACATACAAAGAAAGCATCTGGTTTTCTGAATTAAAATATATTTTATGTATTAAATTACTTTAGATTTTAATAATTTTCTAAACATCTTTGTCCCCATACCGAAAAGTTTCAGGCTTCTTAAACAGATAAAAATACAGCACCACTTTCCTTGTGAAAAGAAACCTCAGAAAACTAAACATGTTGAGCTTTTGTAAGTTTCAACATTTCAAAATCCTTTTTTGTTATTTTCAGCACTGGTAAAAGAAGTAACTCTGCCTTTTAAATTTTTTTTTAATGAGAACATGTAATGTAAGAATTTTGTGGAAAATGAAAAAAAAAAGTCCATTACTTGTGTTCTACATTAAGGCATAGTAACAAACTCATGAGACACTTGTCCTGTTCCACAAGCAGTGTCTCCTTTTGTTATATTAAGATTAACAAAAAGTTAGGAAGAGAGATTTATGGACTACCAAACACTACATAGAAACACTTTCCAAATACAACTTGAGATAGGCAAATTGCAGCAAGAGTCAAAGTATGGTAGATCAAAGTACTTCTGCTTCAGATATCTAGTGTTGGTGATAAATAATGTGAAAGGAGTTTCAAAATCTATAGACAAGAAAAAACCCCAGGAATATAATATTTCATCTAAAACAACAATCCAAATAAGTAATTGGCACAACCTGAATAAAAACTAGGAAAATTAATACCAGGATATCTCCAACACAGAGTTTACTTTTAAGAAACTAAGTAAGCCCTGAATTAACCTTCCAATGTTTGCCAAATACTTTTAAAGTCAAACCAATTCAGTCAGTTCTAAGTCAAGCTGACTCTCACAACTGGAAATCTCCCCAGTGAACTGTAGCACAGGAATTAGTTAAACCATGCCAACTGAAGAGAAGAAGGAATGAGGCAGGGGGAAGGACCAAAACAAACAGCTGAGCAACATGGCACATCACTTTCTTGCCTTCGAATTTCATGTTGAAATCTAATGTTTGCAAAACAAAACAAACAAAATTCAAGTAGATTTCCCACACAAACTGACACACTCACTTTGAACGTCCAGCTGAATTTGGTCGGCATTTATTGTTCACTCCGTGTTCCAAACTGCTCCCATTTGAGCTGGAAGCAACTCTATATCCTGCAGCATCTCTCCTGTGAGAATTTTCTTGACTTGTCAGAGCAGCAATTTCCAAACGTTCCTATAAAAAAAACAAGTAAGTGTAGAAACTGCTCCTAGTCTCAAAACATGGAAGTACTTGGCTATTATTCTATAAAGTCACCCATATCATGGAAAAAATAGGTGTTCATAAGAAATGTATATATGAGGCTGAGAAAGAAACAATGAGATTAGAAAGTGCCTTCCAGCACTGTCCACAGGTGAGAATGTGAATATTCTTTAAAGTGAAACTGGAAACATTAACATACTAGCTTTTTTCTATTTCTGTTTGAAAATATCCATCTAATACACTTCAGATGCTAACATATTAAACTTATGGTCGATTCTATTCCAGAAATAAACCCCATATAATAACCCATTTTTACCTAGATCTATTAGAAGTACTGATGAGGAAAGATGTTCAGGACAATTCAGTCATGTAAATCTCTCAAAATCTGTTAAGCATATGCTACAATACTGGGAAGAAGCTATTGCAATGGTTTTTGCATGCCTACGTAGAAAGAATACCTGTTTGGCAATCTCTTTCCTTTTCCTTTCTTCTCTTTTCTCTTCCTCCCTCCTCTGAATCTCGTTAAGGATTTCACGTTGCTGAAATGAATTTTGGTGTCATTAGAGACACAACAGTACACACGATGCAGCTGCTAATTTTACCCTTGTTAAAAAAAGAAAAAGGCTATGATGCTTGTTTCTGAAAGTGCTAAAGGACACTGCGGATCTCACAAGAACACAAAAACCCCCAAACAAAACAAACACAAGTCAAATTAGCTTTCATGAGGAAGTTAACAGCATCAGCTGTATGATATAGAACAGAACTGCAAACAAAAGAAAATTGCTTCTATTGACAGACCGAAGTGTCATAGACAGAGCAATAAGCTAAAACATTCTTTAAAAAAAGAGCCATATTCCCCAAAATGTGGAGACTCCACACTACCAGTCTCTGTGAGACTTAAATGGATCCCCTTGCTTCTAGTGAGGAACATACGTAGGTCCAGGGTTTCCTTAGGTTAAATTTATTGTGCTCTAGAGAAGTCTGCCATAGTGAGTGTTCCATCACTGTAAGGATGAAGGAAGGTATGATCACCCATCATCCAGCTAACACTTCCTAGATTAAGATGGAATGCACTTAACATACACACCTGCTTCCCCTTTTGCATAAGGTCCTCTTTGTAAGTGATTTTCATAGGATCAACACTTTTGTTTGTTTCAGGCATAAGTATTTCCCATTTTCTCATGTATTAAAAACACATAATTGAATATTGCAATTGCAGCACAGATAGCTCCTATGGTTCACACTGATTTATACTGACAGATGTGACAAGTTAATAATTCACTAAAACCCATTGCTATGCAGGATGATTTACAGAATGATTAATGCCCTTTAAGAATTCAGGGTTATTCACATTTTAATTTCTCACCTCCTGCTCCTCTCTTCTCTTAACTTCTTGTGCCCTACGCAATTCCTCCTGAGCCAGTCTTTCTTGTTCTTTTTGATGATTTTTTAGCATTTCTTCATGAAAAGACCTGGAGGGTGGTTTATTATGTTCACTGAGAAATGACTGTATGTGGTTGGCGAGTTCAAATATCATCACCTTAAAGAAAATAATATGAATAACACAGAGTTCAATGAACAAGATCACACAGTAAAATGACACCAAGGTCAAAAAAGTAATGTAGCAGCAGCAGCATGACTGATTTTGTTACTTATCGGGAAGAATTTACTTTTTTTTTTTTTTTTTCAAAAAAAAAAAAAATCCCTAACAGCAGCAGAAATGGGAAAAATTACTGAAAGACAATTTCTGACATCTTTTTCAAAAAATAGAAAGTTGAAAAAAAAAAACTTTTAAAAAGAACTTCTAGCTGTATTTTTCTATTTTCATGGATTTTTATGAGATGTGAGCTACAATGGAATAAACGCCTTGCAACTGTCTATTATTGTATCTACTGATATGAAATAATTACTTATTTCACTGCTACCATGAAATCCAACCCTTCCTCTGCAAAAATACCCCACTGCCCCCCAGATAGAACTAAAAAGCCATGTAAGTCATTCCACATTCATGTAAACACAACTGAAATAGGAACTGCACTGAAAATTCAGCTGAACTCTGCTACATGGTCTGCAAGATTGGAATAAATTTTCAGTTCAGCTACTGTTTACTTGAGCTGGATATTCACTGATGATCTGTTAACTGTGAGGTCTTAAGCTTCTGTTAGTCTAATAGCATCCCTTTAATAATTCAAGCAATGCCAATAGACCATCACATCTCCAAAATGAAACTGTACATCAGAAAGATGCATCCTAGCAGCCAGCAGCAGCCCTGAGCTGGATTTGCATGTATATGTGGGACAACAGCCAAAATTAATTGTACCATCTGCATGTAACAGACTGACATTTAGAGACTCTAAAACACTGAATCCCCTTCTTGAAAGAAAGCATGAAGCCAGGAGATGATTCAGAAGAGAAAGAGTAACACAATATGCATGTATCTGACACAAACTAAAACATCTTTCCCAGGTTACTATTCAGAAGGCAAGGCAATCATACATGTATATAAAAAAGTGTTAATCTCATGAATTTTTAAAAAACCACAATCTGTTGCTCAGTTTGACAGATAACTGAGGTATTTTCAATTTTTCCATATTGCACAATACACTTTAACAAAGAATACTTGCCAAGGCAGAGAAAAAATGTTATTTCACTTTCCCTGCAGATAAAGTAATTCAGGATTGCATTTCATCATTCATCAAAAATGTTATCATACATGTAACTCACAACATACATGTAACTCTACACACTGCTGGAGCAAGCATGGATCTCCCTTTGGAAAATTAAAATTAGGAAAATCTATGACACATCTGAAGCTCCTTGTAACGAGATCAGAAACCAAGCTGGGATTTGAAGCCCGACAGCTCCCCTGGGGACAGTTTTGAGGAGTCCAAGTATCGCATGGCTTAGTGGTCACTTAAAAGAAACTGAATCTTATATTTCCTATCGATTGTCCATAGCACAGTAATTACGAAAAAAGAAAAAATTAATCCATAATATAGTGTTAAACTGCTAATTTCCAAATATGCTGAAAAAACGGAGGAAATTCTTGGTTATTGAGTAGAATTAATGTAACAATATCTGGCTAAAACAGTTATTTCAAAGTATCTCCATAAAAATTGGCAAACAAAATAGAAATATAGCATGCAAATAAAAAAAAGTCTTGACATGGCAAGACTGAAAAATGGGCAACTCTTGCCAAACCTGTAAAGTTGACATGCTTAGGAAACTGCAAACAAGAGTATTAGCCAATTTCTGCATGTAATAACTTCCACAGTTGTGCATTTCTCACTTTTAAAGGCAAACTCAGCAAATCAAATGTCTTCACCTGTAGTATTTCCAATAAGTGATACGAAACATAACACAAACCTTACTTTCAATGTACTTTTCAAAAAACTTCCAAAAAGTCAATGTTTGCTAGAAACTCTTAAAATCATTTCAGTCCTAAGCAACAAGGGAAAAGTATTTTTAATACCAAACATACATGGGGACTTATAAAATATCTTAAATTAGAAATTCTAATCTTCACATATTTCTCCATATTTCCCTTTTTATGCTGTTTAGGGAGATGGCAAATGTCACTATTCCTAACCACAGCAGAAAAAAGGCACAACAGCACAGTGACAGTGCTAATGCAACATAAGTCAGCTGTTGAGCTGTTATAACCAAGGTCTCTTGCCCTTCAGTTCATCATTAGACGTACAAGATAACACTGAAAAACTCCCCAAGTAACCAAGTTTGTTTAAAAAGGTATGGCCTTTTCAATATTCAAATTAATATGAAAACTGCAGAAATCTCTTAGTACTGCTCTTCACACTGAGAATAATACGAATCTTTAGCCTTTATACAGGGATAAAGCTTGCATCATTTACATATGCACTGTATTTATGATTGTGCATATTCTAAACTTTAAGAATGCTTCTAATTAATGAAAGAAAGCAAATCTTGCCTTCTTTAGGAGCAATCTACTCCTAATGTGCATGTATTTCATTATATTATACCACAAATTTTCTTAGAATTATTTAGGTTCAGAGAATATGTCAAGGAAAGGAAAAGGTCTCACCTCTCCACAGTGCTGTTCTGCCAATTCAGCTAGTCTGGATTTTAATTCGTTTATTTTCTCATTTGACAAGCCTTTTGAATTTTTTAGTTGTATTTCAGGGACACTGGAAGACAGCAATAAAGTACTTTAAAAAGTTTTAATTAGAAAAATTGAACGTAAAAAGCAATTGTGTAAGACAGAGAACGTTGAGAAAAATGATGGGTGAGGGAAAAGAATGGAGTTTATAGTCACTTAGCAATTAGTCAAAGCTCAAATGAATGGTACGCATGTATTAGACATATAGCATAGAATAAAGCCAGAAATACAGTTTTACATTCTCTGCCATTGTATTTTCTGGCTGCAGCTAATCATCTGTCAGTTATACTTAACGTAAGAATGCTCAAAGAAACCCTGAGGAGTCTTATGATTCAGCTCTTATTCAGTGATTTGTTTCACAGTTCATTAAAAGTATTACTAGCATTACTTTTTCAGTGTTTAAAATTTATTACTGCTATAAAGGTTACACGAACTTAAAGAAATGTGCAAGAAATAACAGCTAAATAAAAAAAATGTTTAGAATAAACTATACAAGTAAACCACCTGCGGGTATGCTATCTGATTTTAAAAAAATAAATAGAGTGGTTGTTACATCCTATGTTAGAGGCTATAACTGATCATTCAGTAAGGAACAGCACCTTCTATACTGCTCACACCACAGCACAAATGGATGAACTGAGGAGGAGAATTACACTGTGGATAGAACCAGTGACAAAAAGACTGAACAAAACTGTGCTCAGAGAGCAACACTTTACTCAGAAATAACTTGCCAACCCCAAGTGCTGGGCAGGCTGATCACCTGCAATTCTTTTTACACTCTCTATGAAATACTCTTCCTAAAGGCTAACCCATTAGAAAACAGGAACAGGAGATGCAACTAAGAAAGCACAGTTCATTTTAAACACATTTCAAAATAAAGATTCACCCTGCTCTCAGCAGGTGGTGAGCTGAAAAAGTTTTAAGAGAGCACTAAGGTGTTAGCAGGTAGACCTGCTCCTTTTCAAGCTACAAATGGGGGCTGCAGTCTTGCCCAAACAAATTCTCCATTGCACAAGAGATAAATCCAATTCAGGTGTCAAATTCTGCAGTCCTCTATTACAGAATACCCGAGGCTTAACAATAACAACATGCAGAAAGCAGGAATAACAGTGGTGAATAAAAATACATTTTTTTCACTTACGCTTTGCTAAGGAAAACAGTGAAAAATGTTCAGAGAGAAAAAGTTATATATTAATGTTCACTCACGTATCCGGGTATGTATGTGGACACTTGACCCACAGATCAACTTTGGCATATACTTCATTATCACCAGTTAATCCCTGAGGACGCAGAACTAAATTAATTTCAGGAGGTTGCCGTACCTGAAATGGAAAACAAAACTCTTCATTTAAAAAGGTTTTTTGGGTTTGCTTTAATGAAAAACATGGAGCTCACACAACTCATATGATGGCACAATTCAGGTTAGACCATCCACACTGAAAAAAAAAAATTAAAATATTGACACTGTTCAATAAGAGTAAACTGGCTGACCAACTATCACAGTTTTTTAGAACTTCTTCAGAGAATTTTAAGAAGATGATTCTGACTGAGCTGAAATTGGTTTAATAAAAATACCCTTGTCTTCTGCTTGCTGTAGGCTAGTATCAGGAAAAAAAACCATAAATGTAACAAAGGTTATTCATGGAACGTTACAAACCCTTCATGATAAGAGCAATATTGTTTCTTTCCTGTTTGTTTTAAATAATGAAGAAACACCAGTCAATATTTTATTTTCTGACATGGCGATATCACATCGATGTACACCTTGTGTGGTAAAAAAAATGGATAGTAATTTTTTGGTGATATTTATGGTTTTCACATAAAGCAAAATTTTAACAAGAATTGCCATTCTTCCTCATCCTGCTCAAATTGCCAGCTCAAAATCATAATAAAGTAAAAAATGCCTATAGAAACACTCTAACCTTTTTCTTTTCATTATGAAATTACTTTTTGGGAAAGAAAAAAAAACCCCAAACCTAAACTGAACACAACCCCAACCTTAGTAACATGACAAACAGGTAGGGAAGTTAAGACCACGTGGAATAACAAACACAGAAACAGGGTAAAACATGGTCACTGTCCCCTCTATTTTTCCCTTGTACTTCCAAGAGGGAAAAGAACAGGTTATGTCAAGAGTACGTTAGGTATGAATTTAACAGAGAGATGTGTAACACTTCTGAAAGCCAAGCAAGTTACTAAGTGTTTGCATCAAACCGTGCAAAAATCAAACAAAGCCCCAATCACTAAACCTCAAGAAAATAAAAGAAAAAAAAGAAAAAAAAAAATCAACTATATGGCAGAAAATGCCAGCAAGGGGCTATGACATTTTGTAGAAACTAAAAGACCAAAGGAAATAAACAAAGATAACAACAGGGAACCTAGGGAATTGAAAAGAGTGAGGAGTACCTCCAGGTACAGAAAAAGTGCCACAGATGAAGCTGGGGAAAAAAAAAAACTCAACTAGACACTGGGGACACAAAAGAGAAATGGGAAAAAAAGAGCTGTGAGTATGAGACCCAAACATTAATCAACTGTAATTTAAAAGCAACCCGACTGAAAAAGTTAAAAAAGTTCTCAGGGAAACAACCACAGCTTTAGTAAACCACAGCATATGATAAATAAGCAAAGACCAACATGTTTGCCGATCAGGTGAATTAATTAAGCAGGTATGCAATTAGTTGGTTAAGGGCAATTAAAAAAAACCCTGACAATTCATTAAAACGCAAGTTACATGCACAGCATTAATTACAATGCTAAGGCATCGACAGAGAGGATTAATTGCAAAGGCAGGCCCTTACCCGGCTGCCTCCCGAAGGGGCAGAGGACAAGAGGCGACCAGCAAGATGCACCGGGCAAGCAGCAGCAGGAACCCGGCTACGTCCCCACCGCCCCCGCCCAAACCCACGAGTACCGGGGACCCGCGGTGACTCCTGCTGCTCCCCCACACCTGGGAGGCAACGGAACGAGCGGCTCTGCCCCGCTAGCGGTTCATGGCCCTGCAAGCGCGAAGAGAGAAGGAAGGGACGAAGCCCCATGTCTGGCGGCCTCCCCGCGCATCGGACCCGCAGGCAGCGGGAGAGCCGCGGGGTACCCCCCCGCCCCTCGTTACCTTCCAGGCCTGTCTCTGCCGCAGATCCTGGAAGTCCTGCCCGTAAATGGACTCCAGCACTTGGAGCTCGTTCTCCTGCCGCAGCTGGTAGCTCTCCGGAGGCTCCGCGGCCACCTCCGCGTCCGCGGGCAGCTGCTGCACGCCGCCCGCCCGGGCCATGTCAGCTCCCC